>JARHVA010005761.1:525000-615000 GCA_037957365.1 Torreya grandis
GGCACCTATTAACTATCACTACTTAGTTTATGTGGTCTAACCATTAATTCAACACTGATAGAGTCCTCAAGAGCTTGGAATATTTTATGATTTTAAAGTAACACATCCTCTTTTTTACTCTTTATAATAGACAACTTATCTTCATACATTCTGAATATGTTCTATCAAATGACAGTCCCATCACATGTAAAGAGGAGAGGAGTGACAACCATTTTGAAGTGATAATAAATCAATTATCTATGAACACCTCCCTCCTTTCCATGAGGGCACCATCCATATCATTGATAGAATTTAGAATCATGCGTCATGTCTACCTTATGCCATCAGTTGCATTGAGTGGTGGAATGAGGTCATCATATGTACCACCACCTTTCTCCACCATTATGGTAAATAGGTAGTGCACATTTATAAGTGAGAATATGGAGGTGTGCTCAAATAATACCATATGATCTCTCCTCTCCTTACACACAATTTGTTTGATTCACAATTGTAGACCATGGTAGTGTCTCTCAAACACCAAATCAAAATTGTAGACAATGCTGTCAAGTTAAAAAATAATATTGTGTCACACTAGATTGACAAAAAAAAATCATAATTCAAAAATAAATCATAGAAAAAATTAACTATTTTTAAAATTTTATAAAAATGTATACATGCATTATATCACTGTAAATATATGCTAAAACATATATGTTTGATTAATATCAATGACCAAAACTCAAGATATTTTGAGGTTAAATTTAAAGTGTATGTGACCTATTTATACCAAAAAGTGAGACAAAATATTATATTTTATCCCATAGTTAGAGGGGCATAAATTGTCGTTCACCTTCATTGGATCAAAATTAAGGTTAAGGCCTCCAAATAATTATTTAAATCTCTCAAATTTAAGTAAAATCAAGACCATATCAAGGCCATCAAGTCAGCTCCACTACACCTTATTAATCTCCTTGACATCTTTGCTACTTTCATGGACCACTTTAAAATTGTGTTCCAAGCCCATGAGGAAACAATAGAGAGAACTCAAGCTTTGCAAGAATTTTTAGTTGTTATTCCTCAAAAACTCAGTCTCATTAACCAAGAATTATATGATGATCATTTATCTCTTGATGAACTCTTTCATGCTCTATAAAGCTTGAGTAATGATAAAGTCTCGGGCCTTGATGGGTTCTCTTATGAATTTTACAATGCTTCATGGAATTTATTTGGGCTTGATTTGCTTCAAGTCTACAAAGAAGATTTACAAAAAAAATATTGGGGATCTCTTTTTAATAAAGGTAACATCAAATTTATATTCCCAAAACCATTGAACTTGAACTTAGTACCAAATTTTACCCCATTGCCCTCCTTAATGTTTCATATAAAATCCTTGATAGAACTATTCCTAACCACCTTTGGCTCATTTTACCTACTATTATCAGACCTGAGCAAATGAGCTTTATTAAAAATAGATATATCTTAGACAAAATTATTGTTATTTGGGAAGGAATGGAGTGGGCGAGATCCTCTCAAAAGCAAACCATTTTTCACAAATTAGATTTTGAATAAGCTTGCGATAGGATCAAATGACATTTAATTCTTTTTATGATTCAAGCTCTTGGCTTCGACCAATTATTTATTTCAACTATCCAAACTCTATTCTCAAACACCTCAGCCTATCTCACAATCAATTGGCTTAAGTCTAATAGTTTGGACCTCCTCTGATCTATACGAAAAGGTTGTTCTCTTGCACCAGCTTTATATTTGTTTTTAATCTATGAAGGCTCTTGGTTATATTTTGGCTCATAGATCTGAACAAGGTTTCATCAAGGGCATCATTCTTCTTGATACATCTTCTCAAATCATCAATGATCATTTGCTAATGATACTTTTCTTACTCTTGAAGAACATAAAAACTATTTGAAGGAGGCCTTGCTATGCCTGGACATTTTTTATAAAGTTTTTGGCTCCAACTTGTGATGGAATAAAAACTAATGCTTCAAACAAAGTACAATTCCCATGCTAGAATGGTTACACCATTACAAGTGGAAGTGGATTCATTGAGGAGAGAAATTCAATTTTTTTGGGCATTCTATTTGACTTCAATAGTTCCCTTACTGAGCTTTGGCAATATGTCAAAAACAAAGTGGAGAAAAAGGTTGAGTATTAGGTTACCAAACCCATCTCTTTGGTATGGAAATTCTAAGTGTGTACTAAGATTATGGTTGCTAATCATGTTTAAAACTCCTCCTTTTGGGCCCCACTAAAGCCTCATATGACAAATTGTTTAATATTCTCAGATATTTTCTCTATTCTAATGACAAGCAAATTCGAGGGTTCCACATAGTTGTTTGGGATAGTTGTTTTCTTCTTTATGATAAAAGAGGTATGGGGATTGTTTAGGATAGTTGTTATCTTCTTTATGATAAATGGGTTGTCAGAGTTGTTAAAGGTAATGAAACTAGGAAAATTCTCCTCCATCATTGTATTTCTTCTAGATCTCCCTATTGTGATTTAATTAGAGTTGAAAATGTGCATAACCTTATAATGATTATAGTTTGAGTTATTTTAAATAATAATAATAATAATAATAATAATAATAATAATAATAATAATAATAATAATAATAATAATAATAATAATAATAATAATAATTTTTTAATTTATAATAAAAATAAATTTTTGAAAGGATTTATTTTTGTTATAAAAATAAATTATAAATTAAACATTCAAATCTAAATAATATGAACTATCGTTAAAAATAGATTAAACATTATTCTAAATTATGATAGATTTACAAAAAAGTAATAAATTATAATAAATAATAAAGATACAATAGGAAAATAATAATAATAGAAAAAAATCACTGAAAACCATCGCCAATCATAATTTCTACTTCCCCCCTACTTTATCAGCATCATTTCTAATAAAATAGCTTAAGAAATAAGAAAATAATTATAAGAGCAATGCTTGTTATAATTGGGCTTTAGTAGTTAGGACATTTAATTCCCATCTGCGAAGAACAATAAATATATAGTGGAAAAAGAAAAGGTAAAAAATAAAAAGAAAAAGAATTTTTTTCTAAAAAAATAAATAAATTATTAACTAAGAACCATCTTTAATTGTATTTTTTTCTATTTTTTTAAGAGTTTATCATTGTTTGTTATAAATGGAGTTTAATCTTTATTTCTCTGAAAATTTGTCATCTTTTCTAAATTTGTTTGCAGAATTTACCAATAGATCACATCAATTATTTGGTAATTTAACCTTTTATTGATATCTCTAAAAATTTGTTTTGATAAATAGTGCAATATAAAAAACTTACCATCATCGACATTCATCAGATAAGCAACCTCTCAATCTTATTCTAAATTTAACAATAATCATATAATCCTAAATATATTAGATTAAGAGTTCCAAATTCTAATGGTTTGTTTGTCTTTCTTTTAAAATAGAGTTCTAATTTTTTAATATTGTCTTTGATATATTTTATCATGATATTGATTTTTATATGACATTATGTCAATTCTTAGATGATGCAAAGAAATTTGTTTGAAGGTATGTTTTGATATTATTCTTGTCATCACTTTTACCCTTTACATTTTTGTGCCTTTACAAGAATTGTACACTTCTATCTTTTCCATTCTACGATATCATTCCACTAAATAACCTTCAAAACAAGATTATATTTTTCCAATATTGTCATTGTAGCACTTTGTCATGATGTTGATTTTGTGCAAAAATTTGTGTCATTTGGTAGGTTTTTCTTTAATTGAATAAATGAGCAGCCATATCGCTCTCTAATAACGAGGTTATAATTTTTTGATTCTATTTTTCTTTGGACTTTATCATGCTCTTGATTTCATGTAAGACATTGTATCATGTGTCAGATGCAACAATGAATATTGTTTCTATTTAGGTATTGGATTGTGTCCAGAGCATATCTATTTCAAGTTAAAACTAGAGTATTGTGGTTTTGGAAACTGAGGATTCTAGGTCAATGAGGAATGTACATACAACCATTATATTAAAATTATAGATAACTTAGATGGAATTCATGTTAATGGAGCTATTTTCCATTTGATTAGAGTTGTTTGAGTTCTATTACCTTTTGATGAATTCCATATATCTCCTCCTCTAATTTTAGGTAAAATAAAACACTTAGGATTCCATCACTATAGGTGGTACAGGTGGAAGTTATGCTTTACCTCTTCCTATTGTATTGTGAAAGTGAGCAATTTTATCTCTTCCTAGCGAACAAGCCAATTAGAAATTGTAATTTAAAAATCTATACTAACCTAAAATAGCCCTTCCCACAGGGACATAGATTTTCAAAGGGGTAAAAGTTTTCAAGGGGCATACAAAAACACATTGCAACATTTGTATTGCAATTTAGAAAGTGCTTGTAAAACATTGAAGTCCACAAAAGTACAAAAGTGCATGTAGATTCCCCAAACTTGCAAAGACATAGTGCACATGTTTATGTGGTTTTCAAACTTCTATAGAAGGCAGGATGGAATACGTGTCCTTATCTAGTTTAGTGGTGAATCTTCCAAATCTATGGATGGTAGAGCATGCAAAGTGTCCTAGATCCTCATGAAATACCCATTTGAAGAAGTTCTTTTCATTTTCCTAGAAGAAACATTCTTATATGATGGGATCACATAAGGATTATGGGGCAGTGATGAGCTATACTATAGAGTTAGATCAAAACCACCATCTAACCATCTTGTTGCATACTGAGCATGCCAACAACACATATGGAGTTAATGGCACAGGAATATTTGATCTTGAGCTAGCAAGAATCAAAGGATCACTAGAAGGCCACAACATTTAATCATATTCAATTTACAATGGAGTGGTAATGGTACTATGTGAATGGTGATCAAATTCTCTGCAATGACTCTTGGGTGATGATGACTTCTACATATTCTATTTTATTAAGAATGAGTGTGTTAGTGAATTAATCTTGTTAAGAGTTAAATCATTGACATCAAGGTTACTAATTTTAGTATGTGGATCTTTTGTCAAAGAACATTTAACTTGTGGTTCTCTTGAACTACATGAGTTTCTACATTTCAAAGTTGAATCATCAGCTTGCATGCAAGATTATTTATGTTTGTCATTGTCTACACTTAGAGAGCTTGATAACCCTAAATTTCTTGTATAATAGCGATTTATAATTATGTCTTGTGGATTATAGGGCTTGTCACAACCTATTTGATTTTGATAAGAACTAACATAGTATTATTGAGGTTGTCATTATCGTGCATATGTTATAAACTAGTTGTTGCATCTGTTATGTCAAAAATCCATGCAGAGGTCTAGTTCCTAACTACAATAGAGAATTTTAAGAGGAAAAACATGTTCAAGGATGCAGAGATATTATTCACTTTTACATCATGAATTTAACTTGTAAATTGTAAATTTCACTTGAAGGTCCACATCCCACAGTATCTACCAACAAAAGAAACCTCAAAATTTTCAAAGTCAATGCAAATATGAAAGTCCAACTGTAGTAGTATTTTAAAAGGAAAAGCAAATTCAAAGATTCAAGGATGTTTTGCATTTTTACACTTTTGTAAAAGTGCTGATGAGTTTCAAAATCTTACAAACTTGAAAATGTGCACCTGAGTCCTAGAATCCCACTAGGTGTAAACATGTAGCCAAGGTCCAAAATCCTACTGGGTGTAAAGTTATAAATTGGGTCTGAAATCCTGCTAAGGACATAAAAGTGCAAATGTGCATGTGAAGTCCAACAACCCACTAGGTTAAAATGGAGGGAAAATGTGGTTCATGTGTCATTTAGTGGCAAACCTAAAATCATAAAAGAAAATGTAAATGGGCAAGGGAAAGAGAAAAATCAAAGGCAAAAGGGAAGAGCTTCCCATTGACTAAGAGGAGCTTTTAACCCATAGCCTATATTGAAAGGTTGGACACATTATCTCTTGGTAGATTAGGCAAGAAAAGGATTGAAAACAAGGTTATTTAATGCTATCATGACAAGGCTAAAGGAATTCTTTGATGTTCACAAAGAGGAGGGAAGCCATCATGGAGTCATGAGTTTAAAAATGATCGGCTAGAATGTAACAAATTTTTTATTATTTATTCTTCCCTCCATTCTTTCATTCCTTATTCCTTGTAGATAAAACGGTAATTTAATCTTTAGCTGGTAGGTCATCCTCAGCTTGAGTGGGCAAATGATTAGTTTAGAAATCAGGGGAAAATGGTTACATAAGAGGATAAAGTTTGTTTGAACTGAGAAGGAATATTTTCCCTCAAGCTCAAATGCAACAAACTTCTAGTTTGGCAAAATTAAAATCTCATCATTACATGGACAACTAAATCAATAGAATGATCACCTTGCAGAACATGAGAGTCTCAGGTGTAAGCAAAGGCATCTTCTAGATTGAGCATCTTCTAGGAATATTCTAGGTGAGCAATTTGTATAAGTAAAGAGGGTTTGTCCTCTTTACAGAGGTTAGCTTTTTTGGATTAGGATTCTTCAACTTTAAAATTCTCCTCTTTATAGAGGCTTCATGATTATCAAATTTTTGTTGTGTGTTTTTGTCTTTGTTTCTAAGGTGATTACATCTATACAATCATTAACAAACTATGAGAGCATAAAGTATATGTCTCCCCTATTTGAGAGCAAATCCACCATGCTTTTCACCATTGTTATGCATTTTGAACATTTAGGTATGTAGATTTACCTTCAAGTTAATGGAAACTACCTATGATTTTTTCTCTTTTTTTTCAATGAAGTGCAATGGCATATTCTTCATGCAGTTTTGATTGGGTATCACGTTTTATGATTCTAAATGGTAGTCATTATGGGCATGAATATAGGTTATAAACTTCTTTCTGCATTATGATTTGGGAATGTCTTGTTGGTAATATTTTAAGAACATCCTAGATTTATGGAATTGATAAGATAAAGTTCTTGAGACCTAACTTGTAGTGTATGCTTTGGAGTTTCAAGGGTCATTTGAATGCTTGCATTGAATTGGCACCAATGAATGCACACAATTCTTGATAGTTTTTTTAACCTTGTTTACTAGTCTTTTACATCCTAGAATGAATGATAGCATGGAAGTTGAAGAAATTCTCTACGTTGAAAGCCACCACAACTCACTTAAATAAACCTAACTTATCCTACCTATCCTACCCCTATAAGTAATATGTGTTGTTGAACATTTCAAGTATTATTTGCTTATAGATGCATAAATGTTGTATATCTAGAATGTGTTTATGATTAATCCTTAAAATTGAGCATCAATTTGGCCCTTAGTTGTCAATAGTTTATTTAGAAATAAATATTGCAATCACATTTTATCTGTCTTTAGTAGCTTGTCTCTGATTTTGAAATCATTTTCTTAGTCTGTGTAACAATTCTTCCCAAGTGGACTATGCAAGTTTGGTTATGTTTTGGTCAGACCTATATGTGTGCAAATGATACCCTAGAGATTGAATTAGAGTATCCTTTCTTATGACCAATCTACCTCATAGGTCCTCTCACCATGATTAAGGTAGACCCATATGTAGTAGGTAACTAACCATACCCTTTGTTGGTATCTTTCAGTCATTGTTTGTGTTCAATCCATCTAGATGTTAAACCCTTCCCTAGCTATAAAGACACAATTCAAGCTTATCATCTATGTTTATAATCTTTTTAAGTATGCAAGGTTGAATTCTAGAGGTGTAAAATAGGGAACCAACACTTCATTGGCATTGTTGTTAGGAACTGTCATTACTAGTTACAAGAAAGTGTAATTTTAGAATGTATCACTATCTATTCATGATCTATTCTATCCTAAAATATTTCTTCTACTGGTATCTCCAACATTTTATCTAGGTTTGAAATATCAATTCCCATTTAATTAATTCATTTTTTAGTGTTCTCTTATTTGAAAAATTGGAAGGACTAAGATCCTCCTTCAAAGGTGACTCATCAAAGTAGCATGTCTCTGAGTTACGTGTTCATCATGAAATAAGGAGATAAGTTTGGAGGCCAATTGAAGGACAAAGTTATATAGGAAAGGAGTGTTTAGACATTCATAATTTTGGTACACCTAAACTTCTCTTTGTTAAAATTCTTTTGATTGAAGATTATAATAGCTCTCCTACTAAATCAAAGCCTTATAGTCCTATTTATTACCCATTACCTTCTCAACAAGTTAAATCTTTTCCTAGGTTTGATCTCCCAAGTCCACCTCACTCACACCCTCACAACCCTTTATCATATGATCTTGAGCCCACCACAAAACCAATCATGAGGCATAGAGATTAGGAAGACAATGAATGTATTGCATTCAAGATTATTAGATTTAGACTTATTAACTTTGATGAAATGGAGAGTTACCCCAATGAAGTTCCAAATGAGGTAAGGAATCAACTCGCTAAGTTTAAGGATAATAATGCAGTGATTAGAGAGTACCATTTAAGGGGTTTTCACATTATAATTGAAGACTATGAGGTTGAGCATGATGATGTCTATATTTTTTTTTTGGCACATGCTAGAAGAGTATGCATGTGAATGGTTCAATTATATTCCCCATGTATGCATAGATTCATTGGAATAAATGAAGAATGTTTTTAAAATATAGTATGGTGATAGAGTTGATCATATATTTCCTGTAGAAGAAATTTAAAATGTAAACAAGAACCCAAATGATTGTGTGAATGACTTTAATATAATGTTTAATAAGACTATGATGAGATTCCTTGATAATATCAGTTCAAGTGATATCACTTGCTTGATTAAATATTGTGATGCCTTTGATAGGAATGTAGTGTTTTACTTGAGAAATAAGGCTCCTACAAATTTGAGGTTGGAATTCAACATCACCATGCAAATTGAAAATAACATAAAGGATGTGGGAAAGCCTCTGAATAAAAGGATTGATGTAAAGCTGACCAATCCAGACAAGTCTCATTCCAATAAAATAGCCAAACTTGAGGAAAATGTGAAAACCTTAGCCACTGTTGTCAAGGAGATGTCATACAAGTTAGCCAGAACTAAAAAGAAGATTCCTCATGGATCTTATACTCAAGAGAGATCTCACAACTAGAATCAATCACAAGGGATATCATCTTTCCAAAATAGAGATAATGATAGAGGGAAGAGACCTACTCAAGATGAGAGAAATAATAGAAATCATAATAGAGGAACTAAAAAGGAAGTTCTTAATCCATTGAATGCCAATGTTAACACTCTAGAATATGATCCTAACATTGATTGGTGTGATAAGTGCTTCCTTCCACATCCACCTTGTGATACTACTAAAGAAAGGATGAAGATGTAGAAGAACCTGTGTCTACATTTGAAAATTATGATATTATGATGTTAGATTGTAAAATTCTTTGAAGTAAAGTGTCTAAATCCATATAATTACTGAGTACTACTATCATTGATCAAGTTTAGAGTGTAGTGAAAGAGGTGTGTGTCCCAACTCTTGAATTTGTTTGTGATATAAACATGACACAAGAATATGAGTTACCCAATCATGAATTTGATTTTTTGAGATCTATGATGATAAGAAAATATGATGGGGGATTTCCTTTAGTTAAGGATAGGAAACTATTAATTAATTTTGTAGTTGCCCAAGAGAAAGAATACAATATGAGAAGTAAGCAACAAGGTATTTATCCATAAGGGACAACCACTATAGATCCAATGGTGGTGGATAAAACTAAAGACATTAAGAAAACTAAATAAGTCCCTGGTTTCTCCAAACTAGCACTTATGTCCCAAATTATCAAAAAAAAATGTGTTCTAGCCAAGAATAGAGAACCTTTGTTATCTAGTATTCCTAAAGGTACAAATGATGTAAACAAAAACCTACCCTTGAAAAGTGTTGCTAGGAATGCTAGTTCATCTCATCCTATTCCATCTTTGACTTTAAATGACTATATTCCTATTAAGATTATTATCACGCTTCCTTCGAATGCTCCTCTTCTTCAATACAATGTGTGTGATATGGCCCAAGTATTGAGCTAATTAAAAATCATTGTCCCACTTGTTAAGTTGATAAGAATAATAGAACATAGAAGGAGGGCATTTGAATATTTGGAGTTTAAAGAGAATACATCTGCCAATGAGATTACTTCACCCCCAACAATCATAGATGATAATGAAGAGTCACATGAGGTTATTGAACTAGTCTCAGAAGTTTATTAGGGGATTACATTTATAAAATGTCAGTCTGATGTTGACCCTTTTTACACCACCCTGTTGATTAGTGGTTTAATTTTTCACAATTGTATGTTTGATTTAGGAGCCTCTTGCAATGTGATGCTCTTGGGTGTCCCTAATGAGATTGGAGGAATTTTTTTTTTTGGCAAGTGTTATGCAATGGACTCAAGAGAAGTACCAATTATTGGACAAATTAAAGGATTGGTAGTGTAATAGGTAGTTTATTTTGGTAAGATTCTAAACATGGATGTGGTAGTTGCGGGTTATCCTCCTAAGTGGGGGATGTTATTATCAAGAAAGTGGGCATCCAACATGGGTGGAAATGTTTAGACGGACCTATCTTATGCCACCATTCCTTTGTAGTGTAAGATGGTGAAACTTCATTAGGAGCCTAGAATGTTACATGTGATTGAAGATCCAAAATGTGCTCTAAATGAGGTTAAGTACACTAATGTGGAGCTAGGTAGTTTTGTTATAAAGATAGATTGTGTTGAACAATCTTCTATTCTTGATGTTGGATTTGAAAAAGAATGTGATGATGTTTGGAGAATGTATTTTGATGGGGCTTGCTCTAATCTTGGAAATGGAGTCAAGGTTGTCTTTTACTCCCCTAATAAAACATATTTTAAATTTTCTTTCAATCTATCTTTTTATTATGTTAACAACATTGTAGATTATGAGGCACTCTTGCTTGGTTTGGGATTGATAGAGAACATGGAATTATAAGTCTGATTGTAAAGGGTGATTCACAATTAGTGGTCAAGTAAGTCTAAAATGTTTATGCCACCAAAAGTAAAAGGTTATGATAATATATAAATGTTATATGGGATTTATTAGAATTCTTTGATGCTTTAAATATTTTTTATCATGATAGAAGTTTCAATAAGGAAGCTGATAGACTTATAGGGTTGGGTACTCAGTTTGAAAGTGAGAATATGAACCCCCACTATCATTACCAAGTGGAGGTACTTGTCAGACCTTCAGTGTTTGACAACATTCATCATTGGACAGTGTTTGATGATGATGATCAAATTAAAATGTTTCTCAATTATGAAGTGGATTTTTAGGATCAGATCATAGACTTGAAATCCATGGTTCAAATCTATGATGGAAAAGAAACCTTATTTGGGAAAGATATCATTCAGCTAAAGATGAATACTATTTGAAGAGGATTGGTAAGTCTAGAGACATATCTTGATGGAGACAACATAATTAAAACTAGAGATCTCTTTATATCAAAATATGTGACTTAATGCAATTTAGGCTTTGAAGAAAATCCAAGAAAAGTTTGGCTTGGTACTCACTTGAGTACAAAAGAGAAGCAGGCCTACATGATTTTTTTTAAAAAATATTAGGATTGTTTGGCTTGGTCTTATTCTAAACTAAAAGCATATAGAGAAGATTTGTTTCAACACGTCATCCCATTACAACATAACAATAAAACTTTCAAGCAGAAGCAGAGATCTATTAACCCCATCTTGGCAACCAAGATGTATAATGAGATAAAGAAGTTAAGGGAAGGTAGGATTATTTAGCCCATTAGGTATTCATCATGGGTGAAAAAATTAGTCCCTATAATAAATTTGAATGGTGACATCTACATATGTGCATATTTTAAATATTTGAATAAATATTCTTTAAAGGATAATTACCCCTTACCTAATATTGATAACCTCTTATAGAGTGTTACTGGATCAAATATGTTATTCACATTCAATGGCTTCTTGGGATATATCCAGGTTGTGGTAAAAGAATCTAAGAGAACCAAAACTACATTTACAATGCCTTGTGGCACTTATGTCTATATGAGGATGCCTTTCAAGTTAATGAATGACAGTGCAACATTTCAGATCAATATTAATGTTGCTTTCATAAGGGTGATTAATAAATTTATTGTTGTATATTAGGATGACATTACAGTGTACTCCAAAAATAGGAAAGAACATATGGAACATCTAGAAAAAACATTCCTTAGATGTAGGGAATTTGGAATTTACCTTAATCCAAAGAAACGTCACTTTGGATTACAAAAGGCTAAGTTATTGGGACATACAATATCTAAAGATGGTGTCATGATAGACTCAAAGAGAGTGGAATCCATTCAAAAAGTACCTATCCCACAATCCAAGAAGGGAATTCAAACCTTCTTCGGATAGATCAAATTTATAAGAAGGGTTGTGTCTAACTTTGTAGAGATCACTCTACCTATTATTTCCATGTTAGAAAAGGACCAAACCATGAACTAGGAAGAGAAGGCCATACAATATTTCAATAACATCAAAGGAGCCTTGAAGTTTTCCCCTATCTTGACCAATCTTGATTACATTAGGGAGTTTTAAATATTTTCTTTTGCATCACATAGTACTATAACTACTATTCTATTGCAAAAGAATGATGATGACTATGAAAAAATCATATCTTTCTTTAGCAAATATATTCAAGGATCTGAACTAAATTATACTATCATATAAAAGCAAGGTTTCACCCTCTTGAAAGTTATTATAACATTTAGACCTTACGTTTTGAGTTCAATGATTTTTGCATATGTCCCACATACAATGGTCAAGGACATCTTGAATCATATTAAAGTATCAAGTAAGAGGTGAAGGTGAGTCAACATGTTACAAGAGTATGACATGGAGATCCAAACCACCATGTTTGTGAGAGGGATGGGCTTAGCCAAGCTCATGGCTAAGACTAATCTACAATTTGTGGAGGTAAACACTATTATTTTTAATATTGATGACTCTTTGATTCAAATTAAAATGTCTCTATGGTATATGGACATTTTTGATTACTTAAAAAGTATGAATTATCCACTTAACCTAGATAATAATCATAGGAGGACACTTAAGCTTGTATGACAAAAGTATCTCTTGACTAAAAATGGATTGGCATGGAGGAATCCAGATGGGGTTCCCTTAAGATGTCTAGTAGAACAAGAAACTATTGATTTAATTAAATAATTTCATAGTGGAGTATGTGGTGGTCACTTTGAACCTAAAGTCACAGTTCATAAGATTTTTAGAGCTAGTTATTGGTGGCCATCACTATTCAAAGATGTTACACAAAAAGTAAGAAAATATGATAAGTTTCAATATTTTTCTAGAATGTTGAAAACTTCTGGTTCTATCCCTTTATAACCTTTAATGATTGAAATCCCATTTAGACAATGGGGAATGAATTTTGTTGGAAAGATCACTGATACATCAAGTGCTAGACATAGGTGGATATTACTTGTAACTTAATAATTCATGAAATGGGTTGAGGTGGTCCATACAAAGAAGTCACACATCAAGTGATCATGGCTTTTCCATTAAATCATATTATTTGTAGATTTGTTGTGCTTGTCAAAATAATTGTTGACAATGCCATGAGCTTTAAAACTAAACCTTTATTGGCATTATTTAAATAATATGGGATCACATTGACTTATGCTTCCAATTATAACTCTAAGGGAAATGGGCAAGCAAAATCCAGTAATAAGAAATTTCTCAAAATCATTAGAAGGACTTTGGAAGCTAACAAGAATAAGTGGGGTGAACAACAAAAAATTTCTTTATGGGATGATAGGATCATGCCTAAGACATCTATAGGTAAGGGTCCTTTTGAGATTGTTTATGAAGCTAAAGATTTTTTACCTATGACTCTATAGTTGCCAACCCATATATTCATGTAATATCTAGGATAAGATGATGAAGTTAACCACTATGAAGTAGAATGAACTAGATTATTGAGCTTGATGAAACTAGAAGACAAGCTCATAATGGAAACATAAATTTCAAGGAAAGACTCAAAAGGATATTTGATAAGAAGGTCATTCCAATAAATTTTCAAGTAGGAGATCTAATTTTACTTTAGGATAGAAAATATTAAGAGGAAGGAAAACATGGAAAATTTGATGCCTTGTAGATAGGCCATTATTCTCTTGACTACAAAATCAGGGAACATACTTTCTTCTTGAGAGATTTGGATGGTGAGATGCTGGAACTATCAGTTAATGATAGACATCTGAAGCACTTATTTGACTAAGTTGATGATTGTGTAAAGTAATGTATAGTTTATAATCTTGTCATTTTGTTTCCCTTCTATGTTGGACTTTGTTTGTACACTTCTTTTGTTGTTTTCATTGTGTATTCATTCTTAGATCCTCATGATCTATTTTTTTTCTATTTTCCATTGTCTAATTGAGTTTCCAAAGGTGTTTATTATGAAATTATCATTATTCTAACTTTGTGGCCCAAGGGATAGGCACCTAGTCTTATTTTATGGGATTCTTTTCACACCCACAAGGGGTGTACATCCTTGAGTGAGAGCCAATGTTAGTGTGTAAATCTACTTAAGCAATTTGTGCCCTTTTTTGAGAGATGAGTATTTGAAAGTATAATTGTTTCCATCTAAAATAATTATGAAAGAAGTGCTCACCCAAAATAAACAACTCCACTTTTGCAATCATGTTGTGTAAACCCTAAAAATTTGGTTTCACTAATGCTTAATCATTTTTATGTTTTTGATGTGGTATTAATAGGGTCTATGGTAAATATCAAGCTAGGAAAAATTTAAAAATGACTAAGTATTTAAAAATACTAAGTCTAAATATTTTTCTTACAAAATAATAAATGTCTTGGGACTTTGGGACGGAAAAACAACTTTTATGTACAAATTGCAAATTAAAACCTAAATTCCACTGCCTGTTGAAGTTTTAATTGCCCATGCTAAAGTTTTAAGAAATCCATACTAATGTCTTATGTCCTAAGTCCACATAGAGATCCATAAAAATTCAGAAATTAAAATCAAATCGGAGGTCTAGGGTCAAAGGTAAGTGGAAAGTTGTCAAGGAAAAGACAAAAACAAAGATTCATGGTCTAAATGCAAAAAGCAGAGATCCCAGCGGAGATTACAAATTCATAATGCAAATTTTTTCTTGAAAATTACAAATTGCAAGTAGAGCTCTGAAGTCCATGGACAACTTACATGGAGAAATTTTAAAAAAGGCATTGACCTAAATTTCAAGCCAACAGAAGTTTTAGTAGGAAATATAATATTATAATGCAATTTTAACTTGCAAACTTACATTTTGTAAATCAAGCTCCAAAGTCCAACAAAATGTGTCTTGATAAGGAGCCTCAAAAGTCTTAAAGATTACAGTAAATATAGAAAATCTTGGGTTAAACACATATTTATGAAGGTGCAAAATTTTTCAAGGGGAATACAATAACACATTGTAACATTTGTATGGAAATTTACAAAGTGCTTATGTAAACTCAAATCCTATAAAAGTGAAAAAGTGAACATACATTCCCTAAACCCACAGAAATACTATGCACACATGTACATAGTTTCCAAACTTTCATAGAAGGTAGGATGGCATACTTGTCATTATCTTTTTAGCAGTGAATCATCCAAAGTTATGAAAGGCAGAGAACATAAATTATTTTACATCATTTTGCAATACCCACTTGAAAAAGTTCCTCTCATTTTTCCAACAACATCATTCTTATATCATGGGCTCATATAAGGACTATAGGATAGTGATGAGGTTCATGATGGAATTAGATAAGCACCACCATCCAACCTTCCTACTACACTTACTGAGCATTGCTATAATGGCACAAATGGAGTAACTATTATAAGAATATTTGATCTTGGGCCAATAGCAATCAAAGGAAAACTAGAAGCCTACAACATTTCATCGTATTTAGTTTGTAATGGAACAGTAGTGGCACTATGTGCATGGTGATCAAATTATTTGCTATGACTTTTGGGTGATGATAACTTTAGCATATTTTATTTGACTAAGACTAAGTGTGTTACTAAATTACTCTTGTTAAGATTTAAATCATTTCTATCAAGGTTATTACTTTTGATATGTAGATATTTTGGCTAAAAACATTTAAGTTATGGCCCTCTTGAACTAGATGAGCTACTACATTTCAAATTTGAATCATTAGCCTGCATGAAAGATGATGTACATTTTTCATCATCCACACTTAGAGAGGTTGACAAACTTAAATTTATTGTATAATAGTGATTTACATTCATGTCTTGTGGCTTATGAGGGTTGTCACAGCATGTTTGATTTTGGTAAAAACTAATGGAATATTGTCAAAGATGTTGATGTTGTGAAAATGTTCTAGTCCAGTTCAATTATAATAGTATTTTAAGAGGAAAAGAAAGTGCAAGGATGTAGGGATATTCTTCACCTTTATAACACATCCTTGAATGTCCAAGCATGTTGTGAAACAAGATTATAACATGATTTTATATTCAAGGATGAGTTTAAAATTGACTAGCCAGAATGTAATAGAATTTGTATTATTTATTCTTCCATTCATTATTCATTCCTTATTACTTGTATGGAAAATGGTAACCAAATATTTAGCTAGAAGGTCATCCTCAACTAAGTGGGAAAATGATTAATTTGGAGAGAAAGGCAAAATGGTTGCATAAAAGGACAAAGTTTGTTTGCACTAAGGAAGAATATTCTCCTTCAAGATTAAATGTAACAAACTTCTAGTTGGGAAAAATCAAAATCTCATCATTAAATGCATAAACAAATCACCAAAATGATCACCTTTAAAAACATGAGAGTCTCCAGGCATATGTAAAGGCATCTTCTAAATGTAACATCTTTTAGGAATAGTCTAGGCGAGAAATTTGTATATGTAAAAAGGGCTTGTCCTCTTTATAGAAGTTGGCTTATTAGGTTTAGGCTTCTTCAACATTCATAAATCTCCCAAGTATTGAGATAATTAAAAATCATGTCCCACTTGTTGAGATTCTACAAATACTAGAACATAAAAGGAGGGCATTTGAATATTTGGAGTTTAAAGAGAATACATCTGCCAATGAGATTACTTCACCCCCAACAATAATAGATGATAATGAAGAGTCACATGAGGTTATTGAACTAGTCTTAGAAGTTTATTAGGAGACTGCATTGATAGAATGTCAGTTTGATGTTGATCCTTTTTACAGTACCCTGTTGAATAGTGGTTTAATTGTTCACAATTATATGTTTGATTTAGGAGCCTCTGACAATGTGATGCCCTTGGGTGTCCTTAATGATATTGGAGTAAAAAAAACTATTTTTGGCAAGTGTTATGCAATGGAATCAAGAGAAGTACCAATTATTGGACAAATTAAAGGATTGGTAGTGTAATTCGCAACTCATTTGGGTAAGATTCTAAAGATGGATGTGGTAGTTGTGGATTATCCTCCTAAGTGGGGGATGTTATTATCAAGAAAGTGGGTATCCAACATGGGTGGAAATGTTTATATGGACCTATCTTATGCCACCATTCCTTTGTAGTGTAAGATGGTGAAACTTCATTGGAAGCCTAGAATGTTACATGTGCTTGAAGATCCAAAATGTGCTCTAAATGAGGTTATGTACACTAATGTGGAGTTAGTTAGTTTTGTTAGAATTGTAGATTATGTTGAACAATCTTCTATTCTTGATGCTAGATTTTAAAAAGAATGTGATGATGTTTGGAGAATGTATTTTGATGGGGCTTGCTCTAATCTTGGAAATGGATTCAAGGTTGTCTTTTATTCCCCCAATAAAACATTTTTTAAATTTTCTTTCAATCTATCTTTTTATTACGTTAACAACATTGTAGATTATGAGGCACTCTTGCTTGGTTTGGGATTGATCGAGAACATGGAATTATAAGTCTGATTGTAAAGGGTGATTCACAATTAGTGGTCAAGTAGGTCTAAAATGTTTATGCCATCGAAAGTAAAAGGTTATGATAATATATGAATGTTATATGGGATTTATTAGAATTATTTGATGCTTTAAATATTTTTTATCATGATAGAAGTTTCAATGAGGAAGCTAAAAAACTTATAGGGCTGGGTACTTAGTTTGAAAGTGAGAATATGAACCCCCACTATCATTACCAAGTGGAGGTACTTGTCAGACCTTCAGTCTCTGACAACATTCATCATTGGCAAGTCTTCGATGATGATGATCAAATTAAAATGTTTCTCAATTATGAAGTGGATTTTTAGGATCAGATCATAGACTTGGAATCCATGGTTCAAATCTAGAATGCAAAAGAAACCTTGTTTGGGAAAGATATCATTCAGCTAAAGATGAATAATATTTGAAGAGGATTGGTAAGTCTAGAGACATATTTTGATGGAGAAAACATAATTAAAACTAGAGATCTCTTTATATCAAAAGATGTGACTTAATGCAATTTAGGCTTTGAAGAAAATCCAAGAAAAGTTTGGCTTGGTACTCACTTGAGTACATAAGAGAAGCAAGCCTACATGATTTTTTTTAAAAAATATTAGGATTGTTTGGCTTGGTCTTATTCTAAACTGAAAGCATATAGAGAAGATCTGTTTCAACACATCATCCCATTACAGCATACCAATAAAACTTTCAAGCAAAAGAAGAGACCTATTAACCCCATCTTGGCAACCAAGATGTATAATGAGTTAAAGAAGTTAAGGGAAGGTGGGATTATTTAGCCCATTAGGTATTCATCATGGGTGAAAAAATTAGTCCCTATAAGAAATTTTAATGGTGACATCTACATATGTGCATATTTTAAAGATTTGAATAAATATTCTTTAAAGGATAATTACCCCTTACCTAATATTGATAACCTCTTATAGAGTGTTACTAGATCAAAGATGTTGTCCACATTCAATGGTTTCTTGGGATATATCCAGGTTGTGGTAAAATAATTTGAGAGAACCAAAACTACATTTACAATGCCTTGTGGCACTTATGTCTATATGAGGATGCCTTTCGAGCTAATGAATGATAGTGCAACATTTTAGATCAATATTAATGTTGCTTTCATAGGGGTGATTAATAAATTTATTGTTGTATATTAGGATGACATTACAATGAACTCCAAAAATAAGAAAGAACATATGGAACATCTAGAAAAAACATTCCCTAGATGTAGGGAACTTGGAATTTACCTTAATCCAAAGAAATGTCACTTTGCATTACAAAAGGATAAGTTATTGGGACATAAAATATCTAAAGATGGTGTCATGATAGACTCAAAGAGAGTGGAATCCATTCACAGAGTACCTATCTGACAATCCAAGAAGGGAATTCAATCCTTCTTCTAACAGATCAACTTTCTAAGAAAGTTTGTGTCTAACTTTGCAGATATCACTATGCCTATTACATCCATGTTAGAAAAGGACCAAACCATGAACTGGGAGGAAAAGGCCATACAATATTTCAATGACATCAAAGGAGCCTTGAAGTTTTCCCCTATCTTGACCAGTCTTGATTACATTAGGGAGTTTTAAATATTCTCTTTTGCATCACATAGTACTATAACTACTATTCTATTGCAAAAGAATGATGATGGCTATGAAAAAATCATATCTTTCTTTAGCAAATATATGAAAGGATCTAAAATAAATTATACTATCATATAAAAGCAAGTTTTCACCCTATTGAAAGTTATTATAACATTTAGACCTTACATTATGAGTTCAGAGATTTTTGCATATGTCCCACATACAATGGTCAAGGACATCTTGAATCATATTAAAGTATCAAGTTAGAGGTGAAGGTGAGTCAACATATTACAAGATTATGACATGGAGATCCAAACCACCATGTTGGTGAGAGGGATGGGCTTAGCCAAGCTCATGGTTAAGACTAATCTACAATTTGTGGAGGTAAACACTAATATTTTTAATATTAATGATTCTTTGATTCAAATTAACATGTCTCTATGGTATAGGAACATTGTTAATTACTTAAAAATTATGAATTATCCACCTAACTTGGATAATAATCATAAGAGGACACTTAATCTTGTATGCCAAAAGTATCTCTTGACTAAAAATGGACTGGCATGGAGGAATCCAGATGGGGTTCCCTTAAGATGTTTGGTAGAACAAGAAACTGCTGATTTAATTAAAGAATTTCATAGTGGAGTATGTGGTGGTCACTTTGAACCTAAAGTCCCAATTCATAAGATTTTTAGAGCTGGTTATTTGTGGCCATCACTATTCAAAGATGTTACACAAAAAGTAAGAAAATATGATAAATATCAATATTTTGCTAGAATGTTGAAAACTTCTGGTTTTGTCCCTTTGTAACCTTTAATGATTGAAATCCCATTTAGACAATGGGGAATGAATTTTGTTAGAAAGATCACTGATACATCAAGTGCTGGACATAGGTGGATATTACTTGTAACTTAATAATTCATGAAATGGGTTGAGGTGGTCCATACATTTAAGTCACACATCAAGTGATCATGGCCTTTCTATTGAATCATATTATTTGTAGATTTGGTGTGCTTGTCAAGATAATTGTTAACAATTCCATGAGCTTTAAAACTAAACCTTTAGTGGCATTGTTTAAATAATATGCAATCACATTGACTTATGCTTCCAATTATAACTCTAAGGGAAATGGGCAAGCAAAATCCAGTAATAATAAATTTCTCAAAATCATTAGAAGGACTTTGGAAGCTAACAAGAATAAATGGTGTGAACAACAAAAAATTTATTTATGGGATGATAGGATCATGCCTAAGACATCTATAGGTAAGAGTCCTTTTGAGCTTGTTTATGAAGCTAAAGATTTTTTACCTATGACTCTATAGTTGCCAACCCATATATTCATGTAATATCTAGGATAAGATGATGAAGTTAACCACTATGAAGTAGAATGAACTAGATTATTGAGCTTGATGAAACTAGAAGACAAGCTCATAATGGACACATAAAGTTCAAGGAAAGACTCAAAAGGATATTGGATAAGAAGATCATTCCAATAAATTTTCAAGTAGGAGATCTAATTTTACTTTAGGATAGAAAACATGAAGAGGAAGGCAAACATGGAAAATTTGATGCCTTGTAGATGGGCCATTATTCTATTGACTGCAAAATTAGGGAACATACTTTCTTCTTGAGAGATTTGGATGGTGAGATGCTGGAACTACCAGTTAATGATAGACATCTAAATCACTTATTTGACTAAGTTGATGATTGTGTAAAGTAATATATAGTTTATAATCTTGTCATTTCATTTCCCTTCTATGTTGGACTTTGTTTATACACTTATTTTATTATTTTCATTGTCTATTCATTCTTACATCCTCGTGATCTATTTTTTTCTATTTTCCCTTGTCTAATTGAGTTTTCAAAGGTGTTTATTATGAAATTATCATTATTCTAACTCTATGGCCCAAGGGATAGGCACCTGGTCTTATTTTATGGGATTCTTTGCACACCCACAAGGGGTGTAGATCCTTGAGTGAGAGCCAATGTTAGTGTGTAAATCTACTTAAGAAATTTGTGCCCTTTCTTGAGAGATGAGTATTTGAAAGTATAATTATTTCCCTCTAAAGTAATTCTGCAAGAAGTGTTCACCCAAAATAAAAACTCTACTTTTTCAATCATGTTGTGAAAACCCTAAAAATTGGTTTCACTAATGCTTAATCATTTTTATGTTTTTGATGTGGTATTAATAGGGTCTATGGTAAATATCAAGCTAGGAATAATTTAGAAATGGCTAAGTATTTAAAAATACTAAGTCTAAATATTTTGCTTGCAAAATAATAAATTGGGACTCTAGGAGGGAAAAATAACTTTTATATACAAATTGAAAATTACAACCAAAAGTACACTACCCATTGAAGTTTTAAATGCCCATGCTAATGTTTTAAGAAATCCATACTAACGTCTTATGTCTTAAGTCAACATGGAGATCCACAAAAATTCACAAATTAAAATCAAAGCGGAGGTCTAGGGTCAAAGGTAAGTGGAAAGTTGTGAAGGAAAAGGCAAAAACAAAGATTCAAGGTCTAAACACAAAAAGCAGAGATCCCAAAAGAAATTACAAATTCATAATGCAAATTTTTTCTTGAAAATTACAGATTACGAGTAAAGCTCTGAAGTCCATAGACAACTTACACGGAGAAGTTTAAAAAAAGGCATCAACCTAAATGTCAAGTGAACAGAAGTTTTAGCAAGAAATATAATATTATAATGCAATTTTAACTTGCAAACTTACATTTAGTAAATCAAGCCCCGAAGCCCAACAAAATGTGTCATTGATAAGGAGCCTCAAAAGTCTTAAAGATTATATTAAATATAGAGAATATTGGGTTAAACACATATTTTTTGAAGGGGAAATTTTTTTCAAGGGAAATACAATAACACATTGTAACATTTTTATGGAAATTTACAAAGTGCTTGTGAAAACTCAAATCCTATACAAGTGCAAAAGTGCACATACATTATCTAAACCCATAGAGAGATTGTGCACACATGTACATAGTTTCCAAACTTCATAGAAGGTAGGATGGCATACTTGTCATTATCTAGTTTAGCAGTGAATTGTCTAAAGCTATGAAAGGCAGAGCACATAAAGTATTTTACATCCTTGTGAAATACCCACTTGAAAAAGTTCCTTTCATTTTCCCAACAACATCATTCTTATATCATGGGATCATAGAAGGACTACAGGATAGTGATGAGCTTCGCAATGGAATTAGATAATCACCACCATCCAACCTTTCTACTACATTAGTGAGCATGGAAATAATGGCACAAATGAAGTTACTAGTATAAGAATATTTGATCTTGGGCCAGTAGAAATCAAAGGAAAACTAGAAGCCTACAACATTTCATAGAATTTAGTTTGTAATGGAACAGTAGTGGCACTATGTGCATGGTTATCAAATTATCTGCTATGACTTTTGGGTGACGATAACTACTGTATATTTTATTTGACTAAGACTAAGTGTGTTACTGAATTACTCTTGTTAAGATTTAAATCATTGCTATCAAGGTTATTACTTTTGATAAGTAGATATTTTGGCTAAAAACATTTAACTTATGGCCCTCTTGAACTAGATGAGCTACTACATTTCAAATTTGAATCATTAGCCTGCATGCAAGATGATTTACATTTTTCATCATCCACACTTAGAGAGGTTGACAAACCTAAATTTCTTATATAACAGTGATTTGCATTCATCTCTTGTGGCTTATGGGGGTTATCACAACATGTTTGATTTTGGCAAAAATTAATGGAATATTTTTGAAGATGTTGATGTTGTGCAAATGTTCTAAACTAGCTACTATAGACATTATGTCAAAAATACACGTAAAAGTCCAGTTTCCAACTATAATAGTATTTTAAGAGGAAAAGTAAGTGCAAGGATGCGGGGATATTCTTCACCTTTATAAAACATCCTTGAATGTCCAAGCATGTTGTGAAACAAGATTATAACATGATTTTAAATTCAAGGATGAGTTTAAAATTGACTAGCCAGAATGTAATAGAATTTGTATTATTTATTCTTCCATTCATTATTTCATTCATTATTACTTGTATGGAAAATGGTAACCAAATATTTAGCTGGAAGGTCATCCTCAACTAAGTGGGAAAATGATTACTTTGGAGAGAAAGGCAAAATGGTTGCATAAAAGGACAAAGATTGTTTTCACTAAGGAGGAATATTCTCCTTCAAGATTAAATGTAAAATCAAAATCTCATCATTACTTACACAACCAAATCACCAAAATGATCACCTTGAAAAACATGAGAGTCTCCAGGCATATGTAAAGGCATCTTCTAAATGTAACATCTTTTAGGAATATTGTAGGTAAGAAATTTGTATATGTAAAAAGGGCTTGTCCTCTTTATAGAGGTTGGATTTTTCGGCTTAGGATTCTTCAACATTCATAAATCTCCTCTTTAAAGAGGATTTTTGATTCTTGAATTCCTACTATGTTTTTGTATCTATTGATAAGGTGATTGAATCTGTATAGTCATCAACAAACTCTAAGACCATAATGTATATGTCTGATGCACTGTCATCAGACTGCAAACAATGATATTGATGAAGGTGTTGTTCTAAAAATACCATCTAGTTTTTCTATATATATCAAGTGAACTTCATCTTGGCTATAGTCCCTTACCATCATAGGCATTATGGAAACCATAGACTTTATAATAAATGCTTTTTCCCTTCTAGGTTTATAAATAGACTTCTACAAAAATAAATTTTGCAATGCTATTATCCTTTGCCCATTATGAACTCAGCTTAGTATGCAAATATCTCTCTATTCTCCCTTACCGAGACCAATGAAAAATAGAAAAACAATATATATCTATTTAAACACTTTACTAACCCTTAGGCTGCATATAAAGTTGACATTCACATATGTCTAAGGCTTTATAAAATGGATCTCTAACATCTACCCACACGTACCCTTCTTCCATAGCCAAATATTCTGACAATTAGGAGAAAATATGCATTAAAGACTGTATCCAACTGACTGTAGATAACTTACACAAGATTTCTTTTATTAATAATTCCTCATACTTTTGTTATATAGACATATATACCTATGCAGGCCAAAAAGGCCTTGTCTTTTGTGCAACCTTCTCTTGCCAACTTCCCCATGGTTGAGCCAATGTTATTCCATGAACTACACGGCCATGTCAAATGGACCAAAGCCCATCCTTTACCTTCGCATCTGTCTCCATTTGTGTTTTTACCCCCGTAATGATATTATAGTTTATTCATTTTGCCATTTTGGTTCGGTCTTGGCCAATAGCCTTTCAATGAGTATGTCTCTTCTTTCCAGGCCTCGCTATACCTGCATATTAAAAATGTATTCAGCATGGCCAACAGGCCTCAATAAATGAATGAACTCAAATAGGCTTGAGTTTATTAAAAAGGAGAACAAGATAGACTCGACTTTGGCTTCGGCTCCAACTCAACTCAAATAAAGGAAACACATTATAGAGATCCTCCTCACCTCTGGCTTTACCAAAACAAATGCCTCATTTTGCCTCACCACATTCGGGACAGTGTGAATGATCCTGCCATAATTGAGACTTGCAGTCATCCTTATGAGACTCACCCTGAACCAAAATCCCCTTACAGAGCCATACTGATGGCTCCAAGAGTTTTCTCAAGGATCACCCCAATTCAAAACAGATGAAGAACCTATTCCTCCTCTTATCTCCCTTCCACAAATCTAACTTGCAATTAATTTATTTTATGGCTGGTCCAACAGATTTCATCAAAAAGGAAATCAATATCCTTTTCAATCTTCTTGAGTCTTATATTATCCTATATAGACTCAACTACTCATCTAATAAGGGAATTCTTCAACTATGCTTGACTCCACGCCATCCATGCATGATTACAACAATAATAAGATTATTGAAATCTTTGACAACTAATAAATCCATACAAAATATATTTAGGCCTTATTTCTCCTCCACATGACAAGCATGAATATTTGGAAAAATAACTTGGAGGGAAACTTATATAATTGCTTAGGCTAATGCCTATACAAAGCTTATTCAACTAGTCCTTGCTAGATGCTCCTGCATCATACTCTCCCCCTAGAAAGGATTTGAACCTTAGTTCAAATAAACTACTTCCTCCATGCATTAGTCTTCACTATATGCCTGGATCCCAAGGTCTTGTTGTGAATGCCAATGCTGGTGTTTGTCTTTGATAGTCTTTTTCTTTCATCTTCTTGCTTTTCTTCCTTTTCTGGTATGTTCTTCTCCTCATCTCCTTTTCAGCTGTTATGTCCCATCTCCATGCTTCATTCTCATACATGTCTTCAAGATCTTCTTGATCTTCTTGGTTCAAAAATTTGTCCATTGTACTATGGACTTCATTCATCTCCAAAACTTTAATACCTCCATTCAAAACATCAAAGGCAATGTTAGAAGTAAAAACTATAGACCATAAAGTCTCTTGGCTGCCTCCACTCTTCTGCTCTTTGGCCAAAACTACCTTTGCCTCTTTAGTGTGCTCTTTTCTTGCTTCACTCTCACCTATGGTATTATCATCATGGTTTGTGCCTGTATGTAGCTCTCTTGAAGAACTAAAGAGCTCTTCCAACATTACTATTTCTTCCTTTAGTGAGCTCTCATCTATCTCCATATTCACTTCATCAAACTTGGGCTTATCACTCACAAGGATTACTTGTCCTTCACTAGCCGTACTCTTCATCTCATCCTTTCTAGAACTATCTTCATGCAAATAAACTTCTTCAATATACTCATCAAATACAATTGCAGTATCCTTACCTTGTGTCTCCTTGCTCTTTTCAATCTCTGCTTGAAGCCATTTTGTTTGTTCTTTGTTTTCAATGAGGCATTGCTTTGCTGCATACTCTCCCCTTTCCTCATCATCCATCCATTTGGAACTCTCTCCTTGCTAAATATTAGTCCTCATAGACAATTTCCATACCTCATTTTCCATAAAAAGATCATTAAATGATTCAAAAACATCATTATCCCAGTCATTGCAAGCAATTGACTTACCTTTCATCTTTGTATCCTCATGCTTTAACTCATTATTCTTTGAGAAGTTTTCTTTCTCACCTTTAGCCATCCATACCTTCTTCATAGCTTTAGGATGACACTTGTTCAATTCACCAACCAATTTCTTCTCTTTGACATCTTCATGTTGTCTTGCTTGATAGCTAGCCTTGCTCACTTTGCATTCTACCTCTTCCTTAATGCTTTGTATTTGCTTCTTTCTTGAGTCTTCATTTTGATTGAGCTTTATGTCCTTATTTATATTTGTCTTCTCAAACCATGTAGGCATCCTACATCCATGCTCTTGTACCAACACTTCCTGTTGCTTGGGAGTTTGCTTCTTCCACCATTTAGGCATCACACATCCATGGTTAATTGGAAACTTCACCTTTCCCTTTGCTTCTCTAACATGCATATCAATAGTTTCATGCTTATAAGAATAAGAAAAATCAATTTTGGAATTCACCTTTACCTCCTTAATAGGCTGCTCCATTAGTTCTTTGACTTGCGTAGCTTCTTGATTGTTTGTAATTTCTTCTTCCCTTATGCTTGACTGTTCTCTTGCCTCTTCTAGCATTCAATAGCATCATGGAATTCATCCTCATCTTCTATCTCTCCTCTTGCTTGTATGGGTTCCTCAACACCTCCCTCATGTATTAACCAATGCATATCTTCTTCTTTATCAACAACAGCAAACTTTTTCTTTTCTCTTACACATTCACTTGTGTATTTGTTGTCTTCTCTTGCGCCAATCTCTTCATTATTGAAGGCCTTTATTTTTACCTTCACAAGGCTACTCATACCTACAATTACCCATGCAAAGACAACATTAGATATAAAAATAAGAGACTACAAGGTCCCTATGAGTGTTCTCTTCACCAACACTCTTATCTTCTCAAGTGTTCTTCCAGACACTTTATCTTTTCTTTCTTCTCTTCTCTTGTTCTCCACAATGAGAACCTTTTTCTCTTTTTGTTGCTCTCTTGGAAACCTTCTTATCTTCTTCAAGCCTCTATTGGCTTCTCTCTTCTTGGCAATCTCATGTTGCCTTCTTCTCCTCTTCAATAGGAGATCAATTGGCCATTTCAACCTCTTCTTCATTGGCTATACCCATGCTTGCTTGTCCATCTGCATCCAAGACTCATATCTATCTGCAAAATTAGCTAAATCTCTTTTCAAACTATCAATCTCTTTATCAATTTCAATACTAGTCATACCTTTCTTCTTTTGGATGCTTGTTTTCTTCTTGTTACTCTCATGTTCCTTGCTGCTCTACTCTTTTCTCAACAATATTTCCATTTATGATATCTTCACCCAAGTCTTTTCCACCTTGGTCTCTTGATCCCTTTAGGTCCTCACCTAGGTCTTTTGCACCCTAGTCTTTTGGTCCACTTGTCTCACCCAAGCTTTTCTCCTTGTCTGGTCTTTTGACAATCTCCTTGATCTCACCTAGGCCTTTTGCATCCTAGTATTTTGATCCTTTTCTCAATCCTTCAGCAACTTATTAACAAACATGATCAATTACCAAATCCCAAGAGCTTCAAGCTCTGATACCGAAAATGATGCACTGTCATCAGACTGCAAACAATGATATTGATGAAGGTGCTGTTCTGAAAATACCATCTAGTTTTTCTATATATATCAAGTGAACTTCATCTTGGCTATAATCCCTTACCATCATAGGCATTATGGAAACCATAGACTTTATAATAGATGCTTTTTCCCTTCTAGGTTTATAAATAGACTTCTACAGAAATAAATTTTGCAATGCTATTCTCCTTTGCCCATTATGAACTCAGCTCAGTATGCAAATATCTCTCTATTCTCCCTTACCGAGACCAATGAAAAATAGAAAAACAATATATATCTATTTAAACACTTTACTAACCCTCAGGCTATGTATAAAGTTGACATTCACATATGTCTAAGGCTTTGTAAAATGGATCTCTAACATCTACCCACACGTACCCTTCTTCCATAGCCAAATATTCTGACAATTAGGAGAAAATATACATTAAAGACTGTATCCAACTGACTGCAGATAACTTACACAAGATTTCTTTTATTAATAATTCCTCATACTTTCATTATACAGACATATATACCTATGTAGGCCAAAAAGGCCTTATGTCTTTTGTGCAACCTTCTCTCGCCAACTTCGCCATGGTTGAGCCCATGTTATTCCATGAACTACACGGCCATGTCAAATGGACCGAAGCCCATCCTTTGCCTTCGCATCCATCTCCATTTGCATTTTTACCCCTGTAATGATATTACAGTTTATTCATTTTGCCATTTTGGTTCGGTCTTGGCCAATATCCTTTCAATGAGTATGTCTCTTCTTTCTAGGCCTCGCTATACCTACATATTAAAAATGTATTCACCATGGCCAACAGGCCTCAACAAATGAATGAACTCAAATAGGCTCGAGTATACAAAAAGGAAGAACAAGATAGACTTGGCTTTGGCTTCGGCTCCAGCTCAACTCAAATAAAGGAAACACATTATAGAGATCCTCCTTGCCTCTGGCTTTACCAAAATAGATGCCTCATTTTGCCTCACCACATTTGGGACAGTGTGAATGATCCTGCCATAATTGAGACTTGCAGTCATCCTTACGAGACTCGTCTTGAACCAAAATCCCCTTACAGAGCCATACTGATGGCTCCAAGAGTTTTCTTGAGGATCGCCCCAATTCAAAATAGATGAAGAACCTTTTCCTCCTCTTATCTCCCTTCCACAAATCTAACATGCAGTTAATTTATTTTATGGCCGGTCCAACGGATTTCATCAAAAAGGAAATCAATATACTTTTCAATCTCCTTAAATCTTGCATTATCCTATAAAGACTCAACTACTCATCTAATAAGGGAATTCTTCAACTATGCTTGACTCCACGCCATCCGTGGATGATTACAACAATAATAGGATTATTGAAATCTTTGACAACTAATAAATCCATACAAAATATATTTAGGCCTTATTTCTCCTCCACATGACAAGTATGAATATTTGTAAATATAACTTGGAGGGAAACTTATATAATTGCTTAGGCTAATGCCTATCAAAATCTTATTCAACTAGTCCTTGCTAGATGCTCCTACATCATACTCTCCCTCTAGAAAGGATTTGAACCTTAGTTCAAATGAACTACTTCCTCCATGCATTAGTCTTCACTATATGCCTGGATCCCAAGGTCTTGTTGTGAATGCCAATGCTGGTGTTTGTCTTTGATATTCTTTGTCTTTCATCTTCTTGCTTTTCTTCCTTTTCTGGTATGTTCTTCTCCTCATCTCCTTTTCAACTGTTATGTCCCATCTCCATGCTTCATTCTCATACATGTCTTCAAGATCTTCTTGATCTTCTTGGTTCAAAAATTTGTCCATTGAACTATGGACTTCATTCATCTCCAAAACTTTAATACCTGCATTCAAAACATCAAAGGCAATGTTAGAAGTAAAAACTATAGACCATAAAGTCTCTTGGCTGCCTCCACTCTTCTGCTCTTTGGCCAAAACTACCTTTGCCTCTTTAGTGTGCTCTTTTCTTGCTTCACTCTCACCTATGGTATTATCATCATGGTTTGTGCCTGTATGTAGCTCTTTTGAAGAACTAAAGAGCTCTTCCAACATTCTTATTTCTTCCTTTAGTGAGCTCTCATCTATCTCCATATTCACTTCATCAAACTTGGGCTTATCACTCACAAGGATTACTTGTCCTTCACTAGCCATACTCTTCATCTCATCCTTTTTGGAACTATCTTCTTGCAAACCAACTTCTTCAATATACTCATCAAATACAATTGCAATATCCTTACCTTGTGTCTCCTTGCTCTTTTCAATCTCTGCTTGAAGCCATTTTGTTTGTTCTTTGTTTTCAATGAGGCATTGCTTTGCTGCATACTCTCCCCTTTCATCATCATCCATCCATTTGGAACTCTCTCCTTCCTAAATATTAGTCCTCATAGACAATTTCCATACCTCATTTTCCATAAAAAGATCATTAAATGATTCAAAAACATCATTATCCCAGTCATTGCGAGTAATTGACTTACCTTTCATCTTTGTATCCTCATGCTCTACCTCATTATTCTTTGAGAAGTTTTCTTTCTCACCTTTAGCCATCCATACCTTCTTCATAGCTTTAGGATGACACTTGTTCAATTCACCAACCAATTTCTTCTCTTTGACATCTTCATGTTGTCTTGCTTGATAGCTAGCCTTGCTCACTTTGTATTCTACCTCTTCCTTCATGCTTTGTATTTGCTTCTTTTTTGAGTCTTCATTTTGATTGATCTTTATGTCCTTCTTTATATTTGTCTTCTCAAACTATGTAGGCATCCTACATCCATGCTCTTGTACCAACACTTCTTGTTGCTTGGGAGTTTGCTTCTTCCACCATTTAGGCATCACACATCCATGGTTAATTGGAAACTTCACCTTTCCCTTTGCTTCTCTAACATGCATATCAATAGTTTCATGCTTATAAGAATAAGAAAAATCAATTTTGGAATTCACCTTTACCTCCTTAATGGGCTGCTCCATTAGTTCTTTGACTTGCATAGCTTCGTGATTGTTTGTACTTTCTTCTTCCTTTATGCTTGACTATTCTCTTGCCTCTTCTTGGCATTCAATAGCATCATGGAAGTCATCCTCATCTTCTATCTCTCCTCTTTCTAGTATGGGTTCCTCAACACCTCCCTCATGCATTAACCAATGCATATCTTCCTCTTTATCAACAACAGCAAACTTTTTATTTTCTCCTCCACATTCACTTGTGTACTTGGTGTCTTCTCTTGCGCCAATCTCTTCATTCTTCAAGGCCTTTCTTTTGACCTTCACAAGGCTGCTCATACTTGAAATTACCCATGCAAAGACAACATTAGATATAAAAATAAGAGACCACAAGGTCCCTATGAGTGTTCTCTTCACCAACACTCTTATCTTCTCAAGTGTTCTTCCAGACACTTTATCTTTTCTTTCTTCTCTTCTCTTGTTCTCCACAATGAGAACCTTTTTCTCCACCTCTTTCTCTTTTTGTTGCTCTCTTGGCAACCTTCTTATCTTCTTCAAGCCTCTATGGGCTTCTCTCTTCTTGGCAATCTCATTTTTCCTTCTTCTCCTCTTCACTAGGAGATCAATTGGCCATTTCAACCTCTTCTTCGTTGGCCATACCCATGCTTGCTTGTCCATCTGCATCCAAGACTCATATCTATATGCAAAATTAGCTAAATATATTTTCAAACTATCAATCTCTTTATCAATTTCAATACTGGTCATACCTTTCTTCTTTTGGATGCTTGTTTTCTTCTTGTTACTCTCATGTTCCTTGCTGCTCTACTCTTTTCTCAACAATATTTCTATTTCTGAGATCTTCACCCAAGTCTTTTCCACCTTGGTCTCTTGATCCCTTTAGGTCCTCACCTAGGTCTTTTGCACCCTAGTCTTTTGGTCCACTTGTCTCACCTAAGCCTTTCTCCTTGACTAGTCTTTTGACAATCTCCTTAATCTCACCTAGGCCTTTTGCATCCTAGTCTTTTGATCCTTTTCTCAATCCTTCAGTAACTTATTAGCAAACATGATCAATTACCAAACCCCAAGAGCTTCAAGCTCTGATACCAAAAATGATGCACTGTCATCAGACTGCAAATAATGATATTGATGAAGGTACTGTTCTGAAAATACCATCTGGTTTTTCTATATATATCAAGTGAACTTCATCTTGGCTATAATCCCTTACCATCATAGGCATTATGGAAACCATAGACTTTATAATAGATGTTTTTTCCCTTCCAGGTTTATAAATAGACTTCTACGGAAATAAATTCTGCAATGCTATTATCCTTTGCCCATTATGAACTCAGCTTAGTATGCAAATATCTCTCTATTCTCCCTTACCGAGACCAATGAAAAATAGAAATACAATATATATCTATTTAAACACTTTACTAACCCTCAGGCTACATATAAAGTTGACATTCACATATGTCTAAGGCTTTGTAAAATGGATCTCTAACATCTACCCACATGTACCCTTCTTCCATATCCAAATATTCTGACAATTAGGAGAAAATATGCATTAAAGACTATATCCAACTGATTGCAGATAACTTACACAAGATTTCTTTTATTAATAATTCCTCATACTTTCATTATATAGACATATATACATATGCAGGCCAAAAAGGCCTTATGTCTTTTGTGCAACCTTCTCTCGCCAACTTCGCCATGGTTGAGCCGATGTTATTCCATGAACTACATGGCCATGTCAAATGGATCGAAGCCCATCCTTTGCCTTTGCATCCATCTCCATTTGTGTTTTTACCCCCGTAATGATATTAAATTTTATTCATTTTGCCAGTTTAGTTCGGTCTTGGCTAATAGCCTTTCAATGAGTATGTCTCTTCTTTCCAGACCTCGCTATACTTGCATATTAAAAATGTATTCACCATGGCCAACAGGCCTCAACAAATGAACGAAGTCAAATAGGCTCAAGTTTACGAAAAAGGAGAACAAGACAAACTCGGCTTCAGCTTCGGCTCCAGCTCAACTCAAATAGAGGAAACACATTATAGAGATCCTCCTTGCCTCTGGCTTTACTAAAATAGATGCCTTGTTTTGTCTCACCACATTCAGGACACTATGAATGATCTTGCCATAATTGAGACTTGCAGTCATCCTTACGAGACTCACCCTGAACCAAAATCCCCTTACAGAGCCATACTGATGGCTCCAAGATTTTTCTCGAGGATCGCCCCAATTCAAAACAGATGAAGAACCTCTTCCTCCTCTTATCTCTCTTCCGCAAATCTAACTTGCAGTTAATTTATTTTATGGCCAGTCCAACGGATTTCATCAAAAAGGAAATCAATATCCTTTTCAATCTCCTTGAGTCTTATATTATCCTATATAGACTCAACTACTCATCTAATAAGGGAATTCTTCAACTATGCTTGACTCCACGCCATCCATGCATGATTACAACAATAATAGGATTATTGAAATCTTTGACAACTAATAAATCCATACAAAATATATTTAGGCCTTATTTCTCCTCCACATGACAAGTATGAATATTTGGAAATATAACTCGGAGGGAAACTTATATAATTGCTTAGGCTAATGCCTATCAAAAGCTTTTTCAACTAGTCCTTGCTAGATGCTCCTGCATCAATGTCTCCCCTATTTGAGATCAAATCCACCATTCTTTTCACCATTTTTATAAAATATGAACATTGATGTATGTATATTTACCTTCAAGTTAATGGAAAATACCTATGATTTCTACTTTTTATTTGGATTGAAATTCAATGGTACATTATTCATTCAATGTTGATTGGGTATCAGGGTTTATGGTTCTTAATGGTAGTCAATTTGGGAATGAACTTAGGTTAGAAACTCCTTTTTGCATTAGGATTTGGGAATATTTTATTGGTTATGTTTTAAGGACACCCTAGATTTATGGATTTGATAATAGAAAGTACTTGAGACCTGAGTTATAGTGTTTGCTTGGGAGTTTCAAGGGTTGTTTAAATGCTTGCATTGAATTGGCACCAACGAATGCAAACTATTCATGATAGTTTTCGTTACGCTATTTACTGGTCTTTTACATCCTAGAATGAATGATAGCATGGCAATTGAAGGAATTAATTGTGTTGAAAGCCACCAAAACTCACTTAAATATACCTAACTCATCCTACCTATCCTACCCCTGCAAGTAATAAATGATGTTGAACATTTCAAGTATTATTTGCTTATAGATACATAAATGTTGTATATCTATATGTATTTATGATTGATCCTTGAAGTTGAGCATTATGATATCCATTTGGCCCTTAGTTTTCAATAGTTTATTTAGAAATGAAGATTGCAATGACATTTTATCTATCTTTAGTAGCATGTCATTTATTTTGAAAGCATTTACTCAGTCTGAGTGACAACTTTTCTTGAGTAGACTATGAAAATTTGGTTATGCTTTGGTCAGACCTGTATGTGTGCCAATAATCTGCTAGAGATTAAAATATAGTATCCCTTCTTGTGAGCATACTACCCTAGAGTTCCTCTCACTTTGGTTTAGCCATAGCCAAAATTAGTAGGGAACTAACCATACCCTTTTTGGTGTCTTCTAGTCATTATTTGTGTTCAGTTTATCAAGATGTTAAATCCTTCCCTGCCTATAATGATGTAATTGAGGTTTATCATCTATGTTTTCCATATTTTCAAGTATGAAAAGATGAATTCTAGAGGTGTACAAGTATGAACCAACATGGACCACTGGCTTACCCCATTTCCTTCTTTATTAGCTTTGATCGGCCTTTTATTTTTGGTTGTAATGATATTGTTTGGTTTCATTTTGATCCAAATTAGGTATTGAAATTGAAATGGTGATGGGACTTAATGTGTTTTATGGGGATGAAAATTAGATATAATGACTTGTTTTCTTTAGTTTCTTGCTTTTACTTTTGATTTTAGCCCCATTATTACAGGCTGAGGAGGTGAGATCTAGAAGCACCCAATATTCATGTCAGACTATTAGTTGGCTTTCTGCCTCCCTTTCCTTGATCTTTTTTTTTTGTGTTGTTTGATTTTTTATCTTAAATGATTGCCTACCTTTCTTTCATACTCTTCTTGGTGTTCTTGCTTGCTTTTCTTGGCTCATTGAGTGATAGCTCTCACTGTGTCGAGGCACCCTCCCTTTGTGTTTGTTTTGGTTCTTTTTTGTTTTCTCTAGGTAAGGGCCCATTTTTACCCTCATCCTATATATGTATGTATGTATAATTTCAAACGCTAACATGTTCATCAAAGTTAATATTATATTATATTATATTATATATAATATTATTGTGTTATATGGGCCTTTGGTGCATGATATCACTTGAAATACCATGTCATTACCCTTCACCATCATTACATAAATCACCTTGAAATATTTCACTATTTGCATATTTTGTATAGCATTTCACTTACATATAGGGGTCTCGGTATAACATTTTCTATGTTCTTAAGCTTATTTTAATTGCTCTAGGTGTCAATTTATTGGTATTGTATATGAATGGAAGCTACAAGATAGACTTTAGGATGTCAATGTTTTGTTTCTGCATCAACGCAATATTAGTTTGAGAAACCATCGAGCATGAAACCCTATTACACTCAAATCAATGGAAGGGATGAAATATTCTATTAAATTAATATATGTATGTATGTATGTACACACACACACATACACATATACACACACACACACACATACACACACACACACAGACACAGACATATATATATATATATATATATATATATATATATATATATATATATATATAGACACACACACACACACATATATATATATATGTGTGTGTGTGTGTGTGTGTGTGTGTGTGTGTGTGTGCACGCGCGCGTGCATACATACATACATACATATACATATGTATGTATGTATGTTATACACATATATTGCTATTATATTATATATCAATACTATATATAATATAATGGCAACACACACACACACACACACATGTGTGTGTGTGTGTGTGTGTGTGTGTGTGTGTGTGTGTGTATTGTCATTATATTATATATAGTATTGATATATTTATAATAATAATAAGATATATGTATGTATGTGGTAACATGTTTGTCAAAGTTAAAATTATATTATATGTAATATTATATTATTATATGATCCTCTAGTATATGATATCTCCTAAAATCTCTTATCATTTCCCCTCCCATCATTACATAGCTCATATTGAAATCTTTCACTATTTGCATGTTTTGTATGGCCTTTTTCTTTTATCCATAGGTCTGAGTATGGCATTTTCATATATTCTTAAGCTTAATCTAATTGATATAATTCAACGTTGATTCGAGTCACACATCAAAGGTGGAGCCATGCCATAATCAAATTAGTGGATGGGATGTAATATTTTATTATTAATGTATGTAATAATTATATATATTATTATTTATATTCTAAAATATTATGTATTTTTATATATAATATTATAATATATATTACACCATTATATTATATTTTTATTGAGATAATTATATTAATAATAACATATTATATTATATAATATTTTTATATATATTCCTTAATATATATATATATATATATATATATATATATATATATATATATATATATATATATATATATATATATATATATATATATATATATAAAATTCCAAATGATACGTTGTTCATCAAATCTAATATTATCTTGTATTATTATATTATATTATTATATGGGCCCTGGTGTATAAAATCAATTGAAATACCTTGCCTTTATTCCTCACTATCATCATGTAGCACACATTTAAATCTTACACTATTTGCATATTTTGTATGGCATTTCCCTTTCATCCACGGATTTGAGTATGGTACTTCTGTATGTAATTTCAGTATGGATGAATAGAAGATATGAGATAGATTTTGGGATGTTAATGTCTTGTCCCTGCATCAACGACAATGCAATGCTGACTCGAGCCACACATTGGATGTGGAGCTATATTGCATCAAATCAATAGAAAGGATCTAATATTTTGTTTTCGTAAAGTGAAGTTTTGTAAAGTGAGTGTAAATCGGTGGCATATAAAGTATAAAGTTCAAATTCTTTTATATGTAGCATATCCAACAATAATTATGCATTGAATTCATATGCATTCATTAAATTATATATATCATATCCTAATTACACAAAATATTTATAAACAATGCGATGCATGAATGATTATACCATAACTAATCATTAATTGCTTTAAACAATCAACAATATAGTCAACATAAAACAAACTCAAATTTATTAGACAATCTAAATCGATATGCCCTTCTGAGATACTGAATTGATATCATGTTCAAGGATTAGGGATTCAACAATGCTGATAGTACAATTCATTAGCTAACCAATCTGTATAGTAAAATGCCTCATCGGTGATGGTCCTATGGATCATGCTTCTAGAATCAGTTAATGGTGAACAAACTCTTGCAAAGGTAGAAAAGGTAATGGTAAACGAGAATTAATATGCTCTTTGAATAGGGGAAAGGTGCGCAAGTAACCAGTTAGCATTCAACAAATATTAACATTTTATTTTTCAACTAGCATTTGACTTAACCCCTAGCATTTGTCTTAACTGCTATCATTTGTATTATTTACTGTCCTTTACCTTAATCATTGTTATTTGACTTAACCGTTATTATTTGCCTTAATGTGTTATTAACGGATATTAACCCAACTATGAAAGCTAAACTTTGACCAATCTAGACTTTGACTGATTTGATGGGCCCTGCAGACACGTCAGCTGGAAATGCGAATGCCCCTCCTAGTTAAGGCACTCCTAAATTAAATGCTACACTAACTAAATTGTTTTCAATAATAGAAGTATTTATAACGAGACAAATCTCATTTTGAATATTATCATCTAGTTCTATAGTCCAACATTACAAGTGGATGTGACTCAACTAAACAAATTTTATAATCATTTTCGTTGATTAATAAAATTTCCCACATCGAGGGCCTTAAAACATTTTTAAAAAATAAAAATTAATTAAATATTTGAAGAATCTTCGACATGTTAAGGAAATATATAAGTTGGTTATTGTCATCTCTTACATTAAAAATGAAATAAATAATAATAATTAAGGCTCAATGTAAGATAGAGATGACCCATTTTTGTAATGTTCATTCAGTACATGTATATAATAGATTATGATTTTTTATATTAATATCAATCTCATATAGAAATTCATTATAATTTTAGACATAAAAACTTTGATGTGTAAGACAAGGGGTGTTAAAATATTAAGAAACTCCCACATGGTTAGTGTTCACGACAAAAACTTTGATATATAAGATAAGGGATCTCAAACATAAAAGACACATAATCTCCTATATGGTGGTTAGAAATTTTAAATGACTTATAATTAAGTATATATATATATATATATATATATATATATATATATATATATATATATATATATATATAAAGTTTTGGTAAGATTCATATTTTATATATTTTTAATCAGAGTTTTAATCAGTTTGAAATATAATTGGGGGCATATATATATATATATATATATAAGTTTTGGTAGGATCTATATTTTATATGTTTTTAATCAGAGTTTTAATTAGTTTGAGATATAATTGAGGGCTTAGATCACCAAATAATCATCTATCACAAATATTACAATTATTAATAACGGTTATAATCATTTTGATAATACCAACAAACGATTATAATTGGCACAAGAATATTATCAATGGTTATAATCGGTTTAAGAATACCAACAATTAGTTACAACCGACCTCTAATACCAAACCAAGATTTGATCCTGAATAATACTTGAAGCAACCAAGTCACTTTACCAACTCAACCACATCTCATTCGTGATTTTTATATATTATTATGAAGAGTTTTGTTTTGAATTTTTAATATATTATATTGATTAATAATTTTATTATTTATTTATTTTTATGTCTTATCGAATGGTAATATGTGACTTTATTTAGTTGTATTAGTATATTAAGGTAAACAAATATTTTTGGAGAATAATAATAAGTTTTAAATTCCACCATATGTTCAAGTTATCATGTCTTTTTTATTGCCTTCTTTAAGCAAGAAGAAAAGCTATCGTATGATAGTCAAATACTTCTGTTAGCTATTAAAATTCTAGACAAATCGAAACACAGTATAAATCAGTTTATGAATGAAGTATCTACTGTGGGGAGGATCCACGACTTGCATTTGGTGCGGATCTTTGGGTACTGTTATGAAGGTTCTAAAAGAGCCCTTGGTCTATGAGTATATGGTCAATGGTTTCCTGGGGAAATATATACAGCGATTTTATTAGAATGTATTGGACTGGAAACAATTGTATTCCATTGCAATGGGCACAGCTCACGGGTTTGCATATTTACATGACGAATATAGAAGCAATGTATCTTGCACTCTGATATACAGCCTCATAATGTACTCGATGCCAATTTCTCGTTAAAAGTTGCCGATTTTGGTCTTGCAAAATTAATAGATAGAAAATAAAGTCATTTCTCCCTGACAGGTTCTAAGAGTGACCGCTGGTTATGTGGCTTTAGAGGTGTGCCCTAGAAATAAAGGACCAGTCAGTTGATGATGGAGATTGTCGGGGGAAGGAAGAACTCGGACATGCAAGCAACCAGGTCGACCAAATTTTTCTACCCTGAATATTGGGCATTCAACCAAAGTAGAAATGGTACGTGAATTTGGAAGGCTGAGAGAAGGAAATATAGCAGATGAAGAAGATGAAAATATAGCCAAAAATTTGAGTTTGTTGGGAGTGTGGTGCATTCAATACAGCGCTTCTCAGTGGAGCGCTCAAATATATTCGATGATAAAAGTAGAAATGAGTGATTTGAGTAGTAGCAATCCACCAAAAATAGGTTTCCGTGTTTATCAAATAATGATGTTTTATTAATTTTCAAGAAAAAAGCTTTATATAATTGTAACCTCCCTCAGAGCGACACATCAAATAAAAAAGGTGATAATTTAAAAATGTTGTGTTTAGTATTATATACGGGTTATTGAAAATAATTAATATACGAATATATTAATGCATCAGTGTATGAGTTGATCTAATTAATCATAAATTTTAAAAAGATTTTAATTAAATGATAAAGTTAAATTTACAATTAATTAAAAATATTATATTTTTGATTTAAAAAACATATTAACACAAACAAAATCTATATTAAAAAAATCCAACAATAATAAATAATTTACAATTTTAATAATTGATTAAAAAAAAGAAAATAACTAATTAAATTTATTAAATTTTTTTATTTACGAAAAAACAACTTGTTACCTATTATAATTATGCAACATCAACTATATAAAATAATAAACAATAATATTAAAAATATAAAATATAATGCATTGTATAAATAGTATAATATAATACATATTTATCATCAACTGTATACATCATCATCAATAAATTATAATAATAGGTAACAAGGTTTTAAAAAAAAAAAAAAAAATAGGTAAAAGTTGATTTGTCTCTCACAGTTGATGTTGCATAATTATAATTTATTGATGATGATGTATACAATTGATGATAAATATATATTATATTATACTATTTATAAAATATATTATATTTTATATTTTTAATATTATTGTTTATTATTTTATTAAAATAAGATATTATTTAAAATACATAATAATATATCAAATACTTGTATATTATAATTAGGTATTTATTTAAATATTTATTATTAATATATGTAGTTTTTTTTATAAGGGTAAAAATGGGTTTCGAAAGGCTTTGGAACCTTGTACAATAGAGATAAAGATAAAACTTTTAATCTCATAAAAGTTGGCTTTACCAACAATAAACATGGGACAAAAATAAATAAATAAAAAATAAATTGTTGCTACATATAAACCAAATAAAGAGACAAATAATTAACACCCAATGAGATTTAGCCAACTATCAACAAAAAACCAACATCTAACAATGTTTAACCTGTTAGAATGAAACCTACCATAAACCAAACAATAAACAAACATAAACACAATTATTTTCTACTTGGGTTCAACAAAAAATATGCATTTCCTTGCTCTTATTTTGACCTTGTGGAGGAAAACCTTTGAAGTAGGGCCTTTGTTGAGTCTACCTTTTATCATCCTCCAAACTAAAATTTAGTCCTCCTTTTCATCAAGATCTAAAACATGAGACACAAGTAGATAGTAAATATATTGAACTAATTCCCTGATAACTCTTGCTTAAAAAAACTTTTACCTCTAGATGGGGAGCTTGGGGTTACCTTTATTTATACCTCTACTTGCTTTAGACTAGCTACAAGGTCCTCACTTGAGGCTTTAAGTTCATACAAACCTAATTTTGAATCATCACCCTTGATTTTAGCACTTCCCATAGAAAGATGGATGGTAAGGGCATCCTTCCACCAAGTGGCTTCCTTTTCTAATTTGGAGAAGTTATAATCTCTACACAAATGGCCAATCTTGAAGCAACTGTGACAATGAAAAGGCAAGCCCTCATAGTCAAGGGGTTGGGTCCAAGTGTGGTCTTCTACTTTTAGCTTGATTTTTATACGTAGATACTTGGAAGTGTCGATGCTAACTAAAATTATAACATAGGTAGTGTGGGAGAATAAAGTTATAGCAAGGTCATTTTGCTTGAACTCACCTATGGAATTACCTATTACCGTGTATCAAAGGTCTGACTAGAACTACTATGGGAGATGGATAAGATGAACCCAAATGGTTCTTACGTTGAAAGTTTTAGTGAGGGGGTTGAAGTTTGTGAACCATGGTTTCATCACAAGGGGATGATGATCCAAGCTCCACAATCCATTTTGAATCATCTCCTTGTCCTTTATGTTCTCAAGCACCATAATGAAAATGCTTTTTGCATTGGGATAGATTTGTAGCTTACCTTATAGGAAAGGTTGGCATTGTCAACAATAAATGTATTTATGGCGCGCGCACACACACACACACACACACACACACACACACACACACACACACACACACACACACACACACACACACACACACACACACACACACACACACACACACACACACACACTTACTTTTATAATATTATGTATTTATATTAATATATTATTATAATTTATACTTATACACAAACCCCAAAAAAAAAGGGTAACATGTTTATCGAAGCTAATATTATAGTATTTATAATATTATATTATTATATGGGTGCTGGTGTACAATGCCACATGAAATACCTTGTCATTGCCCCTCAAAAATATATGAATGTAAGCTATAAGATAGACTTCAGGACATCAATATCTTGTCCCCACATCAATGACAATGCAACACTAATTTGAGCAATACATCAGACATATAACCATGCCACAATCAAATCAGTGAAAGGGGTTAATTTTTTTTTTGGTATAGTGAGGTTTTGTAAAGCAAGGGAGTGTAAATTAGTATGACTATTGACCCCATCTAAGATTCTTTTTATATAGAATTAAGCAACAATACTCTCATATTTTTTGTGAAAATGACAGTAGAAAATGAGGTTGTGCATTTATTTATTTATTGTATAAATGTGTTGTGTGGGGAAGAGATGTTTTATTTCATAGTGAGCTTGACCAATGATGAAGTAGTGTGGAAGAGCAAAGCTATACAAAATATACAAGTGGTAAAATATTTTAAGGTGAGATAAGAGGTGATGGTGAAGGGAAATAACAATGTGTTGGGGGTGGTATCATACACCAGAGAGCCCGTATCATATATGAGACTCAGATTCAAAGTAAATAGTGGAATTACATGGTATGCACCTATTGTAGAGGGGTACACAACTTACATGAAGTCAACGTCTTTGATTGACCATTTTATATTATTAAAGATGGACAAAGACATCAGGAGAGTCATTTTATTATTACTATATATATTAATCATATTGATAGGTGTTCCTATAATGTCATCTCGAGGTGGTGGTTAGAAGTTGTAATGGTGTGTGAATGTTAGCATTTAATTATTTGAAAGCTGACATTATATAAAAAATTAGTTGTTTGGAAGCCAACATGATTAAATAAAAAATAAAATAACAAATATGATGGTTTAAAAAGATTAAAAAATATATAAATACAAAAAAATTAAAAAAAAAGAAATTAAAGTGACAACCATAAATTTTTTTAAAAAAAGTAAAAAATAAATGAGGTAAATTAAACTATCATTTTATATTACGTAGTTAAAAGACTAACTTTTTATATTTAATGTTTTAAATATTACTTCTTTTCTCATTATTTTCCCTATACAATTTTCCTCATTGATTTATTAATAGTCATAGCATTGAAATTATCAAAATAAATTATCATAAAAAATATTACATCTTAATAAATAAATAGATAATATATAGACGATCATAATTAATTTATGGATAATATATAAATTTTACTGCATTATATTTACAAATAATTAGATAATCATAATTGATTTATAGATAATATATAGATTTTATAACATCATATTTATAAATAATCATAATTAATTTATAGGTAATATATAAATTTTAGTACATTATATTTATAAATAATTAGATAATCATAACTAATTTATAAACTAGGATACATATCTTAGATAAATTTATGTAAAATACATCTATGGATATCATTCTAGAGACACCTATATCATATTAAATTGTGAGTGCCTCAACAATAAGATATATCGATGTATTTTATATGAATTTATCTAAGATATATTTATTATATATATATAAATAAAAAAATAATAGTATATAATAATATATATAGGTTATATTATATAATAATTTTTAATAATATAATAATATATAATATATTATTATTATAATATACATTATTATAATTAATATAGTTATATATCATATATGGAAAATCCAGGCATTAACCCATGCAACTATCAATTGTTCAATGCATCAGATGCCTTTCTGGGTTGTTCTTCTCATATCTACATCAACGGCACTTATGGATTAAGGATTCCAATCGCTCATTATTATAGAAGATTATCATCTAAGTACTGACATGCCAGGGTTGGATGGAAAAGAGATAGACAATTGCATGGAAGATATGCAATTAAACCCTTTATATCATTTGTTTCATATTTATAATAATTGGTTGGTCATTGTATAAATTTATTTAATACAACCTTGGGTTTATTTTAGCAACGAAGTGTGTAGATTATTGAAAATTCATGAAGTTATGTTTTCCATGGGTTGGAAATGGATTTCATAGTGATGCCACAATATTATCCACTCTTATAATCAACAACAAATAATATATAGGTCAATATTATCAAGCCTTTAGGTTGAAGAAAATTAGAGAACAATGCTCAATATAATTTAGCAAGTAATTTGTGAATGCAAGACCTAATCCTTTATGACTTTTTATGATAGAATTAATAAGTGGTACAAGAAAATAAATGCTTTGAATCTTTGCTCAATTTCACTATAAATGTCATTAAATTTTACCCAAACACTTTCACAATAAATTTGTTTAATAAATGTGTTGCTCTTGGTTTCAATCTCATTATCCCATAGACACTAATACATGTGTATTTATAGAGTTTTAAAATTCAAATTAGAACTTTATTGGTGTGTAAGTTAACATACAATGGGAAGGAAAGACCGATAAAAGAGGAACACAAAATATGTGAAATATAAACCAACGATTGCAAGGGCCTATGCCAAAACCATACAATATATTGTCTTGGAGCCCAAAAATTATACATTGCATAGTTTTAAGAAACAAAATCCAAACCCAAGAAAACATTACAAAAAAAAGAAAAAAAATAAAACATAACATAACAAAAAAAAAAGTGTAATACAAATTTAATATAAACTGATTGTTGAAAAATATATAAATACCTTAAAAAATATAAATATTTAACTAAAAGCCACTCCTAAATCAATTTTAAACATCTACATAAAGATAAGGCAACCTACCTTTCATCATGATAAATAAGAAAAAATAAAGTGACGAGTTTGATAATTGCTAATAATATTGACTATAAAAATTTCAATCACTTAAAATAAGGAAGGATCCATAAATAATGACTATAAATATTAACAAATTGACAGTCATAATTTAACCTAATAAAAAAATTATTAGGTAAGCATAGAGATGAAAAAGCAATGCTCCTTTCATAGAAAACTATGATAATCAAACATGGTTTTGATTTCTAAGGTAAAACATGGTTTTGATTTTTAAAGTAGAGGTTCTATGGAGGAGGTTGTTGCTCCTATTTTTAATGTATGTGTGGTCCCGCCAAAAATGAAAGACATAGCCACATGAAATTTTAGAACCTTTTTTCAAAAATAAAGAGGTAGCTAATTTTTAAGAGAAAAGTTTAAAAATTTGGAAAAAGGGGGAGTTTCCCATATATGCTCCCATTTTCTAAAAATATATTCTATTTATGAATGGTCAAATTTTGTTTAAATTTTAATTATAAATAAAACTATAATAATTTTATATAAAATTACAACATACACTCATAATATATATTCTTAAATTTACTCATAACATCTTAAAAATAAAATAAAATAAAAAATAAATATAAAAATTAGGCACCCTCTTCCTATAAGACGGTAAAAGTTGGAACATGCAATTATATTGGAATTCTACAAGAAAAGTTGACTTTGGAATTCTACAAGAAAAGTTGACACAACCAACACCACATGTTTACTACTTATGGTAATTAAAATTCCCTAATCATATGTAAGTATAGGGTTTGCTTACAAAATTAGTCACAAATGTCACAAATATAAAATTAGGGTTTGTCTAAATAGGAACAAGCTTGGTAGACTCAGACATAGGTGCTCTTAAAAGCTTAGAATAGTTCTTACACATAGGACACTAGTGCCATAAGTGGACACTATCACCATAGTGCCACTTTCTAGGGTAAGAAACTATTGTCCAAGAGGGTTTTTACACCTAAATCTTATTTATGAAACTCAGACCAATTCTTGTACTAGTTTTCAACCTTTGGATCTTTTGTCTTAGTTAATTTTTAGTTAAGTATTCATTTGTCTCCTTCATTATTATTATTAGAAATATTAGTTTAGCTCAATTATTTCACAAGTTAGTGGGTTTATTTATTGCATATTTTATACCCTAATTTACTGTACTTAAACCCTTTAACAACCTAGCGCTTGCACTACACAAACCCTTAAAATTTAATTCACATCCTAATAACTTGAATGTTGTTATCTCAAAAGTCTACTTTGTAATAGAAGACATTTGAAACACAACCATTGAAACCATAATGAAACTTTTTGAGTGGATTGAAATTTTACTAATGTTAAATATAAATTATAAATTTTACTTAAATATCCTTTCAAAACTTGTAATAATAATATCCTTTTTAAAACTAAACAAGTCTTCTATTGGCTAAAGTTAGGTTGCTTTTTTTGGTTTAATCATTGACAATTAATGTTAAGATTGGCTCTTCTACATTGTAAGTAGTTTTTTATTACCATACCCCATAAAACTTATCCAAATGTGTAAGTTTTAAAAGATTGATAGTTTAATATATAATTTTTTTAATCTCATTTTCAATCATTATTTAGACCTTTCAATTACCATAGGAAATCAACCATTTATGTGGGTTGTCTTCAATATCCATAAATAGAAGTTATGTGCTACTAATGTTATCATATTAAACATGCCAAACTCTTAGAAATAAGATTAATTCCTTTAATTATGTTTTCTAAATATCCTTTGATAAAAAAAAATGGCCATCTACTTTCTTACCATATAACACATTTTCAACTCAAGCAAGATTCTTCCAACTATAATAGTGTTTTAACTATTCTGTTCACAATGATAACTTAACTATTCATAATAAGCTAAAATGGATTCACAAGGAATAACACTAAATACACAATTCCAAGTAGTACTTATATTTACCTCATAACCATAAATAGTGGAAAATGAAGCAATATAAACATGAACAAAGCTAAAACAATGAAAAAGGGAGAAAAAATAATGAAATAAAATAAACCTAGTTTATAAACATAAATTCTAAAACTGAAATAATAATATAGAATTGGTTATATTTTTGTCCCACAAATCTAACTATCACCTAAAATAAGGAAGTATTTGATGCTTCACTATATACTGTCAAATATTCCAAAGATGAATTCAATGGCCAGTCAAATATTCACCTCCATAATTATCTAATATGTATGTTGGCATCAAATCTATACTTCACTCAGTTTCAAGATATGTAACTTTATAGACATGCTCTAGTGATGTCATATAATGTTGTGCATTTGCTTCCCATAAATCATGGATAGAATGTCATATTTTATTTTCTCTTTGTCTTCTTGACCTAATTCTCCCCATATGATTCCAAGAGTAAATTGAGAACAAGAAAATAGTTAGTTAGATCAAGAAACATCCAAAGAGTTACAACTACATATCCTACACACTAGAAATCAAATTCAATGTAGTTCTAGTATAATATAAATGGAATTATGAGTATACGATCTTTACCTTCTCTTATAGTGAAATGAAACTACATTATATTTTCATAATCCTTCTTTTGTTACAAAATATAGCTAAACCTTGATGCAAGTCCTTAAGATCAAGAGTAAATATGTGTAGAATGTGTTTGGAGTTAAAAATTCTTGATGATTCCTCTTGATACTTTTTTTAAATGCCCCTAAAAAGCCTTGTATATATAGCCTTCCCAAATTTGATAATATTTCATATGTATGTGATATTTATAAAGTTTAAAATATGATATTTGATAGGATCTTCACTATTGATGATATTTAATATGTAATTTATAATAAAAATTTAAATATTATTAAATTTTATTATGAATATTGAATTTTTTTATATAATTTTAAGTTAAATATTTATAAATTTTATTTAAAAACCATATAAAAAAATTTATTGGAGGAACTATTTAACCAAAAAAAAAATACCAAATTCATATTCAAATATAAGAACTTTAAACTCATCACCAATTGAAAACCCATTACACTTTTCAATATTTTTTATAAGATAATTTCCAAATTCTCTTGTTCAATAAATTAGTCAACTATTACTCTTCATTATTTGGCCTAAGTATAATGGCTTCATATGTCACTATTATATTTCAGATGGTATTATTGTCATTTGGCATGGCATGTAATGGGCTTGTACTACAAAATAGAAATATATTTTTATTAAAATTGATTTCGATAAAACTTGTCAAATAATTTAATGATTTCATTTTTTTTCAAGCTGAGAACATTACAATTTGAATATAGATTTGTTTATTATATATAGAGAGAGATAGTGATGCCTCTTCATGCTTGGAAATCAATAGTTTTGAAATTTGATTTCATTCACTTCATTCAAAACTTTCATCTTATTGCTCTTTTTCTTCATATTTTTTCACAGAAATATTTTTCTATCTTCTTAATGACTTTTTCTTATGGTTTGATGAAGGGAATATTTCTCCTACACAATGTTTTTATTCATTTTATAAATAGTCATTTTTTAGAAGATTATTTTCTTAAATTGTTTTGAGGAAGAAGTGGTTGACAATGCCCTGGAATGCTTTCACATTTTTTATGTTTTTTTTTAAAATTAATCTTCTTAATAATTGCCTCTTGTGATTTGATAAAGATCTTTTTATTAAAACTTGTTATTAATCATCTTATTGATGACCACTTTTAAAGACATTTTTTAAAAAAAAAAGAGATAAATACTTAACAATGTCATGAAATGCATTCACATCTTTTACTTAAATTTACGTTGAAATATTCAATAAATTAAAACCAATTTTTTAAATAAGATTTTGTCATAAAAATAGTAATAATGCCCAAATTATTTTAGAAATGGATTTCTCCAGGATCTTATTCTATTGAAAAGTTTCTTCCTTTAATTTATAGAGTTGTATAATACAAACAATAAAAAACAAAATCACGTGTACTAGATTATTAAATCTCTTTCTTTAGCTACTAAATCATTAAGTCTCTTTTCTTAGCTACTATATTATAAATCTTATTTAAAGATTTGTTTATTAATTATTAATCCTGAAGGAATCTATTAGTTTTCGTTCTGCATTAATTTGTAATTAATCTCTGTTCTTCCACCCAATCAGAATACATTGATCAATCTGTTAGAAATATGTAAACGTTTTGACAAAGTAAGTTGTAAGGGTTTTAATTCATTCATTATTTAAGATTACTTTATATATCTTGGTTGCAATTACGATATGCTGTTTCTGTCTTCTAATAAATAGAGGCAGGGCTGCCAGTCATAATTGATTTAATTTGCCAGATGTTAAATCCTCAAATTTAACCTGTCTTTGCTTTGTTGGACAATCTTTTAACATACGTCATCATCATGTATAGTGCACTGTCAGTCAGAAATATAACTGATAAAATTCATAACATGCATCATACCATCGGTGTACACCAAATTTTAGCTAGGAATATCTCTGCTTCCAACGGTCAGATGCGCTCAGGTGCCCAAGGCTTCCGTTCTTTTCTTTTCTGTTTTGGATTTTAAATCCATGGTTCCTACAATCCGCTGAGCAGTTGTTTGAAGTACTGCGAGATGGGCACATCAGATTGAAAATACCTGGAGAACTATGGAGAACTATAGGAAACATAGAAGACAAATGAGATAAGTTAAAGCCTTACATATATATATATATATATATATATATATATATATATATATATCACTCATTCACAGATTATCCAGTTGTGCTCCTGCTTTAGCATGTTTGTTATCTCTCTCAAGAAACTGAATCGATGGAGTTTCAGATGAGTGCAGTGGCCGCTGTGGTGGCGATGGTAGTAATAACCATTTTATCATGGCATTGTACTCAGAGAAAGACTAGCGGACATATAAATTGGCCGGTGGTAGGAATGATGTCGGCGCTACTACGGATTATAAAAATTCCGTACGACTATGCTTCCAAATTAGTCATTGAAAACGGCCGGACCTTTAAATTCAGAGGCCCCTGGATGACCAGAGATTTGTTCGAAGTAGTGACTTGTTCTCCGGATAATTTAGAGTACATTCTGAAGATGGATTTCTCCAATTTCCCCAGTGGCCCCTACTTGTAAGACGTTTTCTTCGAAATTTTTGGCGACGGTTTGTTTACGGCAGACGACGAGCTATGGAAGCGCCACTGCAAAGCTGTCGGATTAGATCTCGGCAACGCCACTTTCCGGGACCGGAATTCGTTTATATTGGATAAAATGGTCCAACACAAGCTTATTCTTGTGCTCCAACAAGCAGAAGAAAAGAAGGCCAAAGCTGATTTGCAAGATATATTGCTTCACTTGAATTTTGATCATATCTTATGACCGTGTTTAGCCGAGACGCCGCTTGTCTGAGTCCGGAAATTCTTCCGGCGGCTTCGTTTGGCAAAGCTTTTAACGAAGCCATTGAATCGTGCACGTACCGTGTTAGTTGCCTCCATTTATAATGTGGAAATTTATGAGATTTTTTAATTTGGGGTTTGAGAAAAAGCTCAGCAAAGCTTCGATAATAATAGAAGCATTTGCAGCGAAGATGGTTGAGACCAGAATTCAGGAGGTCAAAGCAGGAGGAGGATCTCATGGAGATATTCTATCCAGTTTTATTAAATTGGAAGCAGATGAAGGCCGTTCTCCTTTGCAAAAGTTGTTGCAGGTATGGAAATTTTTGTTGTTGAGAGAATACATACACACACACATATATATATATATATATATATATATATATTTTAAATATTGTGATTTAATTGGATTTGAAAATGTGCATAAGCTTATAATGATTAGAGTTTGAAGTATTTTATAATAATAATAATAATAATAATAATAATAATAATAATAATAATAATAATAATAATAATAATAATAATTATTTTTTAAAGGATTTATTTTTGTTATAAAAATAAATTATAAATTAAACATTCAAATCTAAATAATATGAACTATCGTTAAAAATAGATTAAACGTTATTCTAAATTAAGATAGATTTACAACAAAATAATAAATTATAATAAATAAATATATAAATAAATAAATAAATAGTAAAGATACAACAAGAAAATAATAATAATAAGAAAAAATCACTAAAAACCATCACCAATCATAATTTTTACTGTCCCCCTTACTTTATCAGCATCATTTCGAATTAAAAAGATTAAGAAAATAATTATAAGAGTAATGCTTGTTATAATTGGGCTTTAGTAGTTAGGACATTTAATTCCTGTTTGCGAAGAACAATAAATATATTGGAAAAAGTAAAGTTAAAAACCAGAAAGAAAATTTAAAAATAAAAATAAAAAATTATTTACTAAGAATCATTTTTAATTGTAATTTTTTCTGCTTTTTTAAGGAGTTTATAATTGTTTGTTATAATTGGAGTTTAATAGTTCAATTTTTATTGTTATTTCTCAAAATTTGTCATCTTTTTCAAATTTGTCTGCAGAATTTATCAACAGATCACATCAATTATTTGTCAATTTAACCTTTTATTGCTATCTTTGAAAATTTGTTTTGATAAATAGTGCAATAGAAAAAACTTACCATCATCGACATTCATCGGATAAGCAACCTTTCAATTTCATTCTAAATTTAACAATAATCATATCTTCTTAAATATATTAGATTAAAAGTTCCAAATTCTAATTGTTTGTTTGTTTGTCTTTTAAAATAGAGTTTTAATTTTTTAATATTATCTTCAATATATTTTACCGTGATATTGATTTGTATACGACATTATGTCATTTCTTAGATGATGCAAATAATTTTTTTTTAAGGTATGTTTTGATATGATTCTTGTCATCACTTTTACCCTTTACATTTTTGTGCCTTTACAAGAATTGTACACTTCTATCTTTTTCATTCTGCGATATCATTCCACTAAATAACCTTCAAAACAAGGTTATATTTTTCCAATATTGTCATTGTAGCACTTTGTCATGATGTTGATTTTGTGCAAAACGTTGTGTCATTTGGTAGGTTATTCTTTAATTGAATAAATCAGTAGCCATATCGCTCTCTAATAACGAGGTTATAATTTGATTAATTTTATATTTTTTTGGCCTTTATCATACTCTTGATTTCATGTAAGACATTGTATCATGTGTTAGATGCAGCAATGAATATTATTTTTATTCAAGGATTGGATTGTGTCCAGAGCATATCTATTTCAGGTTAAAACTAGAGTATTGTGGTTTTGGAAACTGAGGATTCTAGGTTAATGAGGAACATACATACAACCATTATATTGAAATTATAGATGGCTTAGATGGAATTCATGTTTGTGGAGCTGTTTTCCATTTGATTGGAGTTGTCTGAGTTCTATTACCCTTTGATGAATGCCATATATCTCCTCCTCTGATTTTGGGTAAAATAAAACACTTATGATTCCATCACTATAGGTGGTACAGGTGGAAGTTGTGCTTTACCTCTTCCTATTGTATTGTGAAAGTGAGCAATTTCACCACTTCCTAGCGAACAAGCCAATTAGAAATTGTAATTTAAAAATCTATACTAACCTAAGACAGCCCTTCCCAAAGGGACATAGATTTTCAAAGGGGCAAAAGTTTTCAAGGGGCATACAAAAACACATTGCAAGATTTGTCTTGTAATTTAGAAAGTGCTTGTAAAACTCTAAAGCCTGTGAAAGTGCAAAAGTGCACATAGATTCCCAAAACCTATAGAGACATAGTGCACATGTTTATGTGGTTTTCAAACTTCTACAAAAGGCAAGATGGCATACATATCCTTATCTAGTTTAGTGGTGAATCCTCCAAATCTATGGATGGAAGAGCATGCAAAGTGTCCTACATCCTCGTGCAATACCCATTTGAAGAAGTTCCTTTCATTTTCTTAATAGTAACATTCTTATATGATGGGCTCACATAAGGACTATGGGACATTGATGAGCTGTACAATGGAGTTAGATCAACACCACCATCTAACCTTCTTATTACACTTATTGAGCATGACAACAATGACACATATGGAGTTAATGGCACATGAAATTTGATCTCGGGCCAGCAAGAATTAAAGGATCACTAGAAGGCCACAACATTTAATAATATTCAATTTACAATGGAGTGGTAGTGGCACTATGTGAATGGTGATTAAATTCTCTGCTATGACTCTTGGGTGATGATGACTTTTACATATTCTATTTGATTGAGAATGAGTGTGTTAGTGAATTAATCTTGTTAAGAGTTAAATCATTGACATCAAGGTTACTAATTTTAGTATGTGGATCTTTTGTCAAAGAACATCTAACTTTTGGCTCTCTTAAACTAGATGAGTTGCTACATTTCAAAGTTGAATCATCAACTTGCATGCAAGATGATTTATGTTTGTCATCATCTACACTTAGAGAGCTTGATAACCCTAAATTTCTTGTATAATAGTGATTTATAGTTATGTCTTGTGGATTACAGTGCTTGTCACAACCTATTTGATTTTGATAAGAACTAACAGAGTATTATTGATGTTGTCATTATCGTGCATATGTTCTAAACTTGTTGTTGCATATGTTATGCCAAAAATATATGCAAAGGTCTAGTTCTTGACTACAATAGAGAATTTTAAGAGGAAAAACAAGTTCAGGGATGCAAATATATTATTCACTTTTACACCATGAATTTAACTTGTAAATTGTAAATTGCACTTGAAGGTCCACATCCCACTATATGTACCAACAAAAGAAGCCTCAAAAATTTCAAAGTCAATGCAAATGTGGAAGTCCAATTGTAGTAAGTATTTTAAAAGGAAAAGCAAATTCAGAGATTTGGGATGTTTTGCATTTTTGTACTTTTGCAAAAGCATTGATGAGTTCTAAAATCTTACCAACTTGCAAATGTGCAATTGAGTCCCAAAATCCCACTAGGTGTAAACATGTAGCCAAGGTCCAAAATCTTGCTAGGTGTAAAGTTGTAAATGGGGTTTGAAATCTTGCCAAGGACATAAAAGTGCAAATGCGCACGTGAAGTCCAACAACCCACTAAGTTAAAATGGAGGGAAAAGGTGGTTGATGTGTCATTTAGTGGCAAACCTAAAAGCATAAAAGAAAATGCAAATGGGTAAGGGAAAGAGAAAAAGCAAAGGCAAAAGGGAAGACCTTCTCATTGACCAGGGGGAGCTTCTAATCCATAATCTATAATGAAAGGTTGGGCACGTTATCTCTTGGTAGCTTAGGAAAGAAAATGATTGAAGATAAGGTTATTTAATGTTATCATGATAAAGCTAAAGGCATTCTTTGATGTGCACAAAGAGGATGGCAGCCATCATAGAGTCATGAGTTTAAAAATGATCAGCTAGAATGTAACAAATTTTTTGTTCATTTTTCTTCCCTCCATTATTTTATTCCTTATTCCTTATATAGAAAATGGTAATCAGATCTTTAGATGGTAGGTCATCATCAACCTAAGTGGGCAAATGAGTAGTTTGTAAAGTAAGGGAAAATGGTTGCACAAGAGGATAAAGTTTGTTTGAACTAAGGAGGAATATTCTCCCTCAAGCTCAAATTATACAAAATTCTAGTTTGGTAAAATTAAAATCTCATCATTACATGGACAACTGAATCACTAGAATGACCACCTTGTAGATCATCAAAGTCTCTAGGTGTATGCAAAGGCATCTTCTAGATTGAGTATCTTCTAGGAATATTCTAGGTGAGGAATTTGTATAAGTAAAGAGGGTTTGTCCTCTTTACAGAGGTTGGATTTTTTGGGTTAGGCTTCTTCAACTTTCAAAAATATCTTCTTTATAGAGGCTTCATGATTCTCAAAATTTTGTTGTGTGTTTTTGTCTTTGTTGCTAAGGTGATTACATCTATACAATCATTAGCAAACTATGAGAGCATAAAGTATATGTCTCCCCTATTTGAGAGAAAATCTACCATGATTTTCACCATTGTTATGTATTCTGAACATTGATGTATGTAGATTTACCTTCAAGTTAATGGAAACTACCTATGATTTTTGCTCTTTCTTGTTAATGAAGTGCAATGGCATATTCTTCATGCATTTTTGATTGAGTATCACATTTTGTGCTTCTTAATGGTAGTCATTCTAGGCATGAACATAGGTTATAAACTTCTTTCTGCATTATGATTTGGGAATGTCTTGTTGATAATATTTTAAGAACATCCCAGATTTATGGATTTGATAAGAGAAAGTGTTTGAGACCTAAGTTGCAGTGTATGCTTTGGGGTTTTAAGGGTAATTTGAATGCTTGCATTGAATTGGCACCAATGAATGCAAACCATTCCTAATAGTTTTTTTAAACTTGTTTACTGGTCTTTTACATCCTAGAATGAATGATAGCATGGAATTTGGAGAAATTCCCTATGATGAAAGCCACCACAACTCACTTAAATATACCTAACTTATCCTACCTATCCTACCCCTATAAGTAATACATGTTGAAAATTTTAAGTATTATTTGCTTATAAATGCATAGGTATTGTATATCTAGAATGTGTTTATGATTAATTCTTAAAATTGAGCATTGTCATCTTCCATTTGGCCCTTAGTTGTCAATAGTTTCTTTAGAAATAAATATTACAATCACATTTTATCTGTCTTTAATAGCTTGTTTCTGATTTTGAAATCATTTTCTTAGTCTGTGTAATAATTCTTCCTAAGTGAACTGTGCATGTTTAGCTATGCTTTGGTTAGATCTATATGTGTGAAAATAATCCCATGGAGATTAAACTATAGTATCCCTTCTTATGACCAAGCTACCTCATAGGTCCTCTCACCTTGATTAAGGAAGAGCCATAAGTAGTAGGGAACTAACCATACCCTTTGTTGGTATCTTCCAGTCATTATTTATGTTCATTCCATCCAGATGTTAAACCCTTCCATAGCTATAAAGACATAATTCAGGTTTATCATCTATGTTTACAATCTTTTCAAGTATGCAAGGCTGAATTCTAGAGGTGTACAATAGTGAACCCACACTTCATTGGCATCGTTGTTAGGAACTCTCATTAATAGTTACAAGAAAGTGTAATTTTAGAATGTATCACTATCTATTCATGATCTAGTTTATCCTAGAATATTTCATCTAGTGGTATCTCCAACATTTCATCTGGTTTTGAAAGATCAATGCCCATTTTAATTAATTCATTTTTTAGTGTTCTCTTATTTGAAAAATTGGAAGGACTAATATCCTCCTTCAAATGTGACTCATCAAAGCAACATGTCTCTATGTTAAGTGTTCATCATAAAATAAGGAGATAAGTTTAAAGGCCAATTGAAGGACAAAGTTCTACAAGAAAGGAGTGTTTAGAAATTCATAATTTTGGTACACCTAAACTTCTCTTTGTTAAAATTCTTTTGATTGAAGATTATCATAGGTATCCTAATAAATCGAAGCCTTATAGTCCTATTTATTACCCATCACCTTCTCAGCAAGCTGAATCTCCTCCTAGGTTTGATCTCCCAAGTCCACCTCACTCACCCCCTCACAACCCTTTACCATCTGATCTTGAGTCCACCACAAAACCAGTCATCAGGCATATAGACTAGGAAGACAATGAATGTCTTGCATTTAAGATTCTTAGATTTAGACTTATTAACTTTGATGAAATGGAGGGTTACCCCAATGAAGTTCCAAATGAGGTAAGGAATCAACTCGCTAAGTTTAAGGATTATAATGCAGTGACTGTAGAGTACCATTTAAGGGTTTTTTCACATTATAATTGAAGATTATGAGGTTGAGCATGATGATGTCTATATTAATTTTTTTTTGCACACACTAGAAGAATATGCACATGAATGGTTCAATTCTATTCCCCATGTATGCATAGATTCATGGGAAGAAATGAAGGATGTTTTTAAAATACAATATGGTGATAGAGTTGATCCTAGGTTTCTTGTAGAAGAAATTGAAAACATAAAGAAGAACCCAAATGAATGTGTGAAGGAATTTAATACAATGTTTAAAAAGACTATGATGAGATTCCTTGATAACATGGAATGTTAGGGGCCTTGATAGCCTTATAAGCAATGTATTCTATGACATTTTGTGGTGTATTAGAAAACTGATTTAATTCTCCTCCAAGAAACAAAGTTGAGAGCTGTGATATTTTGATACTTTGGTTATGATATTTTAGAAATACTACAGACTTTAAGCTTTGATATACTAGGTAATATTGATTATATGCATTATGAAATTAATATAGATAGGAATTTCATTTAACTTATATATATATATATATATATATATATATATATATATATATATATATATATATATATATATATATATATATTGAAATGTAAAAATGATCGAAAAAAAAAGTGTGAAATTGTTGAATCTGTCTAATAGGGTCATTTCATGTTACCATTTATTTTTATTGAAAATATTTATTTCTAATTGAATTTTAATTTATTCATGAATTTTTTTAGTCTAATACACTTTGTTTTAATCTCTTAAATATTTCCTCAAAAAGTGTTGATCAGTGGTTCTGAAAAATTATACTACATACATAAAATTTTAATCAAATAAGGCATATCTCTTTGCTATAGACCTAACATTAATTTGTTGTATTTAAGTCCTTTTCACCTATTTTTTTTAGAAAAACATTAGAATTCCCTTTGATATTAAAGCATATATATAATCTAGTGTTGTACAATCAATTATAATGTGAAAATAATTTTAGTTAAAATCTCATGGTCCAAAACTTTTTAAAATCTTATCATGTTGCAACACAAAAAATGGTGATGCAATATGAAAATAATCTTAAGTATTTTAGAATCCAAGATTTTTTAATTAAACTATATATAATATATAATATCTAGCTTTGTACAATCAATTATAATATGAAAATGATTTAGTTAAAATCTTATGGTCCAATTTTTTAAAAAATCTTACCATGTTGCAACATAAAAAATGATGACTCAATGTGAAAATACTAAGTATTTGAGAATTCAATATTTCATAATTAAACTATCGTAAAAAAATTAGACTTTATTAAAATTTAAAAAAAAAAAAAAAAAAAAAAAAAAAAAAAAACCAAAAAAAACAAACTAGTCAAACAAAAAATTGAAGAAGTCTTAAACATAATCATGTAATATACTAACCTTTGTCATTTTTAATACCATGTATTATTATGTGAAAGATTATTTCCATTGTAATGATATTTTTAATAAATATCAAACATAAATATGATGTCTCTACTATTTATTTATTGTATTTATTTTTTTAAGTACATGTTTATAAGAAACCTAACATTATTATGTTGTCATCCAAGTGTCCATAACCTACATATAGATAAATTTTATTCTATTCTAATAATTTATCTACTACAAACCATGTTCTCATATTCCAAGTAGAGATTACTTAAATTACCCTTCCTTCATCTACGAGTGTTTTATTTGTTGTTGTTTTTTTTTGAAAAAGGGGTTGGGAACCACCATTGGTTGGGAATAAAATTTATTTTACATTAGAGATTTCACTCATATTTTTTTAACATTAATTATCTTTCAAATGATTTTTAAGCATGTCAATATACAATTAATCTTTCAAAATAAGAAGTCTTTTTAAAATTTACATAAAAAATTCAAAACAACTTTTAACAAGCTAATAAACACATTCCATTTAAACAAACTCTGAACTCAATTATAAGACATACCTTGATTACAAGCTTCAAACACCTTGTGAACAAGCCATGAATATCCTTAAGTTTTAACAACTTTCAAATGTGAGAAATTTTCCTCCAAGAAACAAAGTCTACTTTGCATATTTAGAGTTAAATTTGGTGGGGTTGGAACAGTTTTTTGGTCAATGTAGTAGGGGCATTGGGGGGCTTAGAATATTTTGGAAGACATAGAGTGCTTCTTGTGAGCTCATAAGCCAAGGTACTAAGTGGTAGAATTGCAAGGTTCATATTTTTGTAGGAAATTTAGATTTTATCCTTTTCAATTTCTTTGCTCCAAACAATATTCTTTTCAAAAGAAAGTTGTGGGAAGAAATCACAGAACGGATTCAAAATTTTCAAAGGAAAAAATTTTTGCTAGGAGGAGACTGCAATGCAGTTTTATCTGCGTAAGATAAATATGGAGGGGGATTTTTGGCCAACTAATCTCCTTAGGATTTCAATTCTTTCATGGAGTGAAATGTTTTATTAGATGTGATTCCCAGGGAAGGAGGTTGGGTTTTAGTCAAACCTCAAAACACCTTGACAGGTTCCTAACGAGCATTGAGTGGCTCAATGAGGATTGGAGGTTGGTTTGTAATGTTCTACCACTTTTAGGCTCAGATCATTTTCCTATCACTTTGTCCTTAGAAAGTGATCTAACTTCGAAGGGTTGCCCATTCAAATTTGAAATAATATTTCTTTGGGACCCATATCTTATAGGCTTGGTGAATTCTTGGTGGTTCTCTTTCCACATTTAAGGATCTAAGATGTTCATCTTGTGTAAGAAACTCGATCTTATTAAGAGTAAGCTGCGAGATTGGAATGTTTCACATTTCAAAAATATTTTCTCTGAAAAGTAAGGGTGGAAAAAGAGATGAAGGTCCTAAATGAAAGATTTTTCCAACAAAAAAAGGACTATGCATATTTCCTTAGTGAGAGATCCCTTTTGGCCAAACTGGATGATTTATTGCTAAATGAAGAGATATATTGGAAGCAAAAATCAAGGGAAGGTTGGATCAAGGAAGAGGATCAAAATACAACCTTCTTCCACAACTTGGTTTATGCTCAGAGGATGGTTAATAGAATCTCCTCCATGTTGGATTCTAATGGATAGTGGTATTTGATGTGGCTACCATTAATGATGAGGTAGTTTGGTTTATTCAGGATCATCTTTTGAATCTTGGTAATTCCTCCATTCAAGCCCAAGACTCCCTCATCTAACAAATCCCAAATATTTTTTATGATAGGCATAATGTTGCCTTGATGGACCCTTCACACTGGTCGAAGTCAAATCAGTGGTTTTCTCATTGGCCAGGGATAAAGCTCTAGGAATGAATGAATTATTAGCTATTTTTTTCAAGAATTTTGGGAGATTATGGGGGTTGATGTTTGGGAAGTGATGGAAGAATCAAGGAGGTCAAGGAGAATGCTAAGAATATTTGACTCTTCTTTTATATCCTTGATCCCTTAAATGGATTAGCCAAAATCTTTCATAGATTTTTGTCCTGTCTCCCTTTACAATGTTATTTATAAATTCATTTCTAAAGGTATTTCCTTAAGGCTACGATAGATTTTACTGAATCTTATCTCTCCTTAGCAAGCAAGATTTGTGTAAGTTTGCCAGATTTTTGGAGGAGTGATTATTACTCAGGAGGTAATACATTCTTTGAGGAATAATTGGTAAAAAGGTATTATAGAAAAATATGACACAAGTAAAGCTTATGATCCAGTCAATTGGGCCTTTTTGCTTTGAATTTGATCTAGTTTTGGGTTTTTTAATGATTGGTATGATCATATTCGAGAGTGTTTTTCAAGACCAATTTGTTTAGTGTTCGTTATTGCATCTTTGGAAGGCTATTTTGCAATGTCTTGAGGTTTTCATCAAGGTGACCCCTTGTCACCATTTATGTTCATTCTAATGATAGAGGTGCTAAACGGGTTGATCTCTCAAACAATGGAAAGTAAACAAATTCATCACAGTTTAAAGGTTTTGGAGTACATGAATGCTTCTCCCACCAATTGTTTGAAGATTATATACAAGCCCTATGCTTCAAACTAGCTGAAATTTTATTTTAACAAGAAGCAAAAAAAAAAAAAAAAAACATATAACATTAAATACTCAGTTTCAAATATATAAATTTAAACAAAGTAGAAATTATCAAAATAATAGACATTAATTGGATGCTTTGTTGTAAATCAATCATCCATATTATTACTCCAAAATTGAAGATACGTTGTTTTTTGTTGTCTTATTATAAAACAAAAGAGAGGCTACATATTAATAGAGGATGTAGCATCTAAAAAGTATTACATGCAAGGCTTTTTAGAAAAAAATTTGTTCATACATCACACAGTTAAAAAGAGTCAATTAAAAAGAAATTCAATGCAAACTGAATTTAATAGTGAATTGCATGGCTGTGAGGCATCATGCATCACTTATCAACTTACTCCCCTTTGATGCTGAGCAGAATCACAATATGGTTTTAGAGTGTCAAAAATTGAACATTTTCAACTACCTTAGTATAGATATTTGCAAGCTATTCTTGAGTCTTTATCTATTGCAATTCTACATCTTTATTTTGAACTAGTTCTCGAATGAATTGATATTTCAAATCAAAATGCTTTGTCCTACTATCATGAGCAGATTTCTTGGACAACTTGATTGTACTCATGTCATAACAAAAAATCACTATACACTAAATTTTTTTCACCCCAATTTCATCTAGAGTTTTTCTAAGCCATAATGCTTGTGTAGTTACAAAAGTGACAACAATATACTCTACTTCTGTAGATGAGAGAGTAACTGTAATTTGATTATTTTAGATCCATGTAATCAAAACTAAACTAAGTGAAAATCAATTACCCGATGTAGACTTTCAATCATCCAAACTACCTGTCCAATCACAAACACTAAAACCAAAAAGTTTAAAAAATTTAGTAGCATAATAATGAATACCAAAGCCAATAGTACCTTTCACATACCTAAAATTTTTCTTGGATTCATTCATATAAATTTTAAATGGCTCAAACATATATTATGATACAAGAGAAACTGAGTAAGTAATATCTAGTCTTGTGTGAGTCAGAAACATTAAGCTTTCAACAATACTTCTGTAAGTTATCTCATCAAATGTAACATCCCCATTGAGATTTGCCTAGAAATACATGATTTTTTAAACTAAAAGTATATAATATAAATATATTATACCACAAGAATATAATAAAAAATCATATAAAATAATATAAGTGTGATAACAATAAATAAAACATATTACATCATATATCACCAATCTTCTAATATCATGAGAACACATCATAAAATGAGTAAAGAAAATAATTATAATGAACCAACCACAACCGATACATGTCTTAAGCCATTGTTTTTAATATATAATAAATACGTAATTACAACTCTTCATGACAATGTTTCAATAATAAGTACAATACAATACAATGTACATATATAAGATACATGGCTCCTCAAAAAATAGTTTTTTAATTTGTAGTAGTTGTGGCAATCTCAAGTGTCATCTCCAAGTAAGTACTATTATAGGGAAGGAGAGCATCATTCAAATGTTTTATAAAACCAAACATAGACTAAATATCCCCCATACTAATCCTATTAGGAAATGGTCCTCCCTTCATGGTTGGGTAGATAGTGATGGCACATGAATCTAGAGAGATAAGCTAGTACTAGTTTGTTGTATGATTTTTAAAAATAAACATATGGTGTATCATAGAAAAATCATTCTATTGTAAGATATCCCAAAAACATATAAATCATATTCATGAAATGATAATGTCTCACTAAACATGATTTGACCAAAATTTTCAATAATAATAAATAATGATCTATAGGTAAATCAAAATTTATACACACCACTTGATCAGATTATTTTTATTTGACATTGTGATGCTAATAAGTCAATAAAATCCATCTCAATCCTTACTCAATATCAATAATGAAAATTTGGTTAACATAACATAACCAAAATATTAATACAATTTACATCCTACTAGCAATCACATCACATAACATGCAAAACATAAGAGTAATAAAAAATCATACATTTTTTTCATCAAATGTATGAATGAATATCATATTATTATCTATCCCATACTAGAAATAATGAATATAATTTATACTAATTGGATAAAATAAATAATTAATTATAGATTCTAATTATCACAATTCATTTCCAAACACTACACCCTATGATAACTCATATTACCATAGTCTACTGTTTTTAAGCATAACTACTAAGTACCGTAACTAGTCTAATAAATTAGTCATAAATACCTAGAAACATAAGTTTTTATTCAAGCAATAAGATATAAAAAATCAAGTCTTAATTCACATGAAACACAGAATACTCCATTTTAGCATTTATTATATTCTCAGGGTTATATGCATGCAATGCATAAAGCTCTGTTATAAGTAAGTCAATAATATAAATTATAACCACCCATGAAACTATATTTAGAGGAACACACTCCTATGTTTAGTTATGACCTAATAGGCATAAGTATACCTATGTTCATATTAAGCACACCATTATTAATTCATAAATACATTGCTTATTATAATGTTATATCCATACAATACGTTTTGTACAACAAATTGCATATAATAAGGGATAACAAGATTATCATAAGGCTTATCACTTTATACCAAAAGGCTACATTGAGTAATTTATTCTCTATACTATTTTTAATATTTCAACATATTATAGCTATAGTCTTTTATATTTCATATAAGGTTTTCAACAACCCTTTATTTAAAAATAAATTAACTATCAATTTCATTATTGGAATATTAATGAATAAACTATCTAGCTTAAGTTTGAGATTAAATAATTTCCTTGTCAAATTGTTATTTTTTTATGCCTCTCCAACCTCCATAGGTTCTTAATTACGATTAAACCTATCAACCCACATCTTATCATAAGATCAATTCCATTGATCCCTTGTGTGAACTTTTATTCATATATATATATATATATATATATATATATATATATATATATATATATATATATATATATATATATATATATATATATATATATATATATATATATATATATATATATATATATATATATATAAACCCACACCCCCAAGTGTATTTATACAACTTATTGTAAGCATTCTTAACCTCTAAATACATAGTCAAAGATAGACATTCTTTCACCCTAAGAGTTATATCCCTTGTGTTTTTCATGATAAGCTAAAAATTATATATATATATATATATATCGACAAGGAAATAATAATCTAAATACTCCAGTGATAGAGAATCGAGCCACAATTTGAGATGCTTATGATGTTTAGCATCGACTATAACTATAAATATTATAGTATATCTTAGCATATTATTATATCATAACTAGTATATTAGAATGATTTAACATGGGTTTATTATAGTTTGACCCTTATTACATAATAGGTTTTGTTATAGTTATCGTGTCATATATGATGGGCTTATTATAGTTTGATGCTTATTATATCATCAAATATGACTATTATGCAACGATGGATTTGAGATGTTTTGATTTTGAGTTTTTCATATAATAGTTATGATACAAGTTTGATACCAAAATAAATTTGTTCCTCATTGCTAAGTTGATGCAGTACAATTTTTTTTGTGTATAAAACATCTAAGATGTTGTCCTATCCATTTCCATTGACTATCAAAAATTAAGTATTTATTGTTGCAATTAAATTCCTAACTTCTTGATTTCAGTTGGTCACCACACCAAATCTAATCTTGATGTCTATCTTTTAAGTATAGAAAACTAGTTATTAAGGCATCTAATTAGGTAGATTAAAATACCAAATAAGGCATTAAGCATACAGTCTCAGCATGGTGAGTTTATTACATAGATTGATAAATGTTATATAATTTTTGGAATCATTTTACTGATGGATCAATTTATCCATGCCTGTTTTTATGTACTAATATTTTTTAAAATTATTTTGCAATTCTGTTAAGCATGTTGGTGTGGATTGATGCTTATATATCATTGGGAGAGTTTTAACACTTACTCAAATTACTTCGATGCTTAGTTAAATATCCTTTGCCAAATCTATATCCATATCAAATAGATTATTACACATAAAAATTTAAATATTTTGACATAAGCAAAAGCGCTTACATGGAAATCTGAATAAATTCTCTCTGTTGTCTGTCCTTACTAATTTTCTGGTGTGTTCCACCTTCCTTCTACCCTTCCAATCTCCTTTTGAAAACACTTATGATATTATTTTCGTAATCTCTCATTCCCATTAAAAGGGCATAGCCTTTTTCCTTTAAAATATTTTTCTCTTTATTGATTTTTTTGTTTTTCTTTATTTTTGTTAATATTTTATATAATTACTTTTTTTTAGTTTTCTTTCTTATTTTTAGACCATTCTCTTTTATTTTCTATTTTTTATTTTTTATCATTTATTTAATTTTCTTATTCTTTTTCCATTTTGTCTTTTCAAATGAAAATTCTTAAATTTTATTTATTTTTAGCATTAATTATAAAAATCTATAATTTTCTTCATTTAATTAGCATCCTCCTAATGCCATAGAATTTTAGTGATAATTTCATAAATTAATAATCTATATTTAATCTAAATATGCAAATCATATTCTACTAGCATTTAATGATCAACATGTTAATTATGCAAAATAAGTTCTATTAAGTATTTAAAATATACTAGTAAATCATGACAAACAACTATTTAATGCAAGTAGAGATAAACATATTGTAAAAACTATTTACTATGTTTTCTAATATGCGATAGATAATGTGATGTGTGTAGGGTTCTATCCAGTTTCTCTGTCATCTTCTGACATCTTGATTTATGTCACCCTCTTCGATGATGCTCTCTACCCATTACACTCTAAGAGATGAGTTCTCATGTGTCAACCTCACAATAAATAGGTAGTTAGATACATCATAAAATATAACTAAAATAATGAATCAACATGATCTTAATGTAAACACATACGCTAAATCTAACTCATAACAATGTACTCATACAATCTAAGCAATATCCTGTTGTCGAATAATAATATATATCTCAAAGCTTAATAAAAATAATCAAATCAAATGTGTTAATTATAAATGTCTATGAATAATCAAATAGTTTACTTAACAAAGCATCAAGATATAAAATCCTTCCCCACTAAAGCTAGCCATCATCTCGAAGGACTCTTATTCAAACATTAGTTTTGAATTAAAATATTATTCAACAAATAAATAACATAGTATAATAGTATCTAATCAAGAAAATAAATATGGAAATTTGATGTAGAACTTGTCATAGTCCTCTCAAGTATAACTATTTTTAGAGTATTTGTCTCACTGGACCTTACACTGTGATATATTTTTGTTATACAAATGAAATTTGCAAGTGTCAATTACCCTGATTAGTTCTATCATGACCACCCTGAGATTTAGAACCTGTAAAGCATTCCAATCTAGGATATGCATAAGATCATATATACACTTCTTAAGATAAGAAACATAGAAGACATTATGTAAAAGAGCCAGGGATGGTGGTAATGCAAGCATATATGGCCCTATACGCTATAATATTGACCACTTCTAACACCTCAAACAATTCCATATATTTTGATGACAATTTTGTTGACTTTCCAAATTTAATTAAGATCTTTTATGGCTTAACCCATAAAAATTGATCAAGAAGGATCCCCAAAACCATTCCAAAATAAAGCCTTTAAATTAAAGATTGATCATTGGCACAACATATATCTCATTGAGAGATTTATAATGCATTTTGAATGGCTTGATTTTGAGTCTATATACACAATTTATCACGTGCTAAAGTTCCAGATCAATAGGTAAAAATTGGTGTCATAGGTTGACAAATGATGTAATTCTAGTGTGTCAAGTGGCCCAATCCAAGTGTGACACATGGTAGCATAATTGTTTAAAAATATGGTTTTGGTTTGTTTTTCATTCTTGATCTTTGACAACATATGTTGGTGGTCAAATGGGCCCCACTATTTACTAGTTGGGGGCCCTCAGCCAAGGTTGGCACATTTTTTGTTAAGAGCACCTTGCCACCTTTTCTTCATGTAGCATTATATGTAAGATTGTATATAATCACTTATATATTTTATAACCCCATTCATATGGGATATTTTATTATGAATTATAATACTCAAAACACTATGCCAAATCGAGTTCCAAATCAATCACATTATTGAGCTTGATGAACATGAATGTGGTTGACAGATGAACCACATCAAATTTTCAATGCAAGATATGCTAAGTCAAAAATCAAAACTACCAAGCTCAACATGAACTAATATATCCAACTCAATCCTATTGATTCATGTCTTAATGCCAATATTAGCCCACATATACCCAAATTTGGATCATGTGACATTGCCAACATGAAACCAGCAACCATGTTTAGCCTATATCAACAAAAGGCACACTAGCGATGGAAACCATGCAGGTCAAAGTGTATATAGATAGAAACACATCCTTACTTGCTCAATGTGGGACTAAAAATATAATCAATTGAGATTCAAACCTTGCTCACTTGATTAAAATGATAAGGTTTTAATCAACTCGATCATGGGTTGTAAGGTGTATATAAACTAACAAACTTTAATTTGAAGTCAAGTTTTTGTAGACTGTGTTATGTGTGAAGAGCATAGGAGATATAGAGAGAGTTGAGTCTAAAGCTAAGTGTTTTGGCTAGAGACTGTTAAAAGGGTAGTGATAAGGACCTAAGTAGGATTTAAGGACATCCAAGAAGAATTTTTAAAAATATAATTTCTGCAAATTACTGGAATGGTCCTCACTTGAAGTGGACCCAGAGATATAGGCTAACAAAGTAAAACTCCATTATGAAATAAACTTTGGTTATTTATATCCTTTCCTCTATTTTCTCTAATTTTTTAACTCTTCTAATTCAGTCATTTACAAATTTAAGGTTCTTATTTTTATATACAAAAAATTAGATCGATAGAAAATAATAGTGTGATTTTGATTTTGTGACACTTTTAAAAGTTTCAGTTTATAGATCAGACTTTGGTATCAATGCCAAAAAATATTTTAATAGTGTGGATTACTAGTGCATGTTGACAAGGTCTAAATCTAAGTAGGGTGAAGGAGTACTGACATAGTATGATCTAGAGATTGGTTCAAAATGTACTTCTAAAATGGGAGAAAATTTTGAATTTGAATGAGATTTTTGACAAGCCTTCTTGGAAATGAAGGACATGGTTGAGGTACTTTATCGAGAAAGATGAAATAAAATGGAGAGTGATGAATAAAGTAAAAAAAAAGGTAGTAAATAATCTGATAAACCTTCCTCCTCTTCAAATGATGGTAAAGATAAGAAAGTTTTTGAATCTCTTTGTTCATTAAATCTATAAATTAAGTTCGAGTTTCCAATGTTTATTGGTGAGATTAATGTAGAGAAACTAGATAATTGGATAAAGCAAATCTAAGTATATTACAGGGTCCAAAAAATTATTGAGGATGAGGTAAAAATTCACTTGGTTAATCTTTGAATGCGAAGCACAACACTCATCTAGTGAGAGAGTAAGTTGAAGTAAAATGATCTTAAAAAAGGTAACTCAATTATTAATTGGAGTCAATTTTTTGATGAACTCAAAAAGCAATTTTATCCTTTAGGCTAACTACAACAATCTATGATGGATTAGAAAACTTTTAGACAAGCTAAGGGATAAAGTGTTTAGGAATATACATAAGAATTTAGAAAAAAATCTTTACTTTTAGAAATTTCTTTGTATACACAAGATACATTGCTAAAATACATAGGTGGGTTGCATAGTTATTTGAGACAAATGATTCTTTTTCTCAATACCACTAATTTAGATGTAGTATGTGTACAATCCATGTATTGAGAGGCTAGATAAAAACCATCTAAAGAGTTAGTTACTAAATTTAAAAGTAAGTAATCTAATGTTAAACATTCAAAAGGGTAAAGTTTAGGAAAGGGTAAACAAAAATCTACTTTTACTATTCAAAAAGAAGAAGGAAAGCCAATTTGCAATCATTGTAAAAAGAATCATGATGAATCTAAGTGTTGAAAATTACAACCTTATTTAAAGCCTAAAAGGTATTTTTTTAAAAAAGTAAAGAAGATAAATGCTATGGTTCAATGGGATCTAGGTTCAGAGTCAAGGGATGAAACTAAGATCATAGCCATGGGTTTAAAAAATTGTTATTCTCTTTCTGTTTCTAACACTAAGTCATCCAATGTTACTTCTTCTTCAAAACAACAATTTGTGCATGATGATAAGAGAATAAAATAATTGCTCCACATTAGAGTTGTTTTCAAGCATACAAAAATTGAAAATATATTTGATAGTGGATCTCAAGTGAATTTAATTTCTAAGGAGGTTTTTAAAAAATTGGGCTTAAAATCCAAACCACTTCCTAAGCCTTATCCACTAGGTTGGGTGTGTGATGATGCAAAACTGCAAGTAACAAAAACTTGTAGATTAAGGTTTGCCATCACTACCAAGTTTATTGATGAGGTTGATTTGGATGTAGTTCCTTTGGATATTTGTGGAATTATTTTGGGAAGCCCTTATCTTTATGATAGAAAAAGAAATCTTCTATAGGGAGGATAATAAGTACTTTCTTGTTAAAGATGGCATTGAATATATAGTAAGGGCACATCATATAAAGACAAGTCTTTCCTTGGTTTTCGTAGGGAAAATGAAAAAAATTGTAAATTCAAGCAAGACTTTTGTACTCATGTTGAGTAAAGCTAAGAAAAAAGAATGCTCCCAGGTTTTGGAAAATTGTAATTCTAAGCACAAAAATGAATTGATTGAGATAATTTCTAATTTTGATGATGTGTTTTAGGATCCAAAGGGTTTACTCTCTAAAATGGGATTTCAACATGAATTATAATTATTACAGGATTATCCACTCCCTAATATTGGCATGTATAGGATGTCTGTGTTTAAGAATGAGGAAATCAAAAAAAGGGTAATAGAACTATTGGAAAAAGGAGTTATTCATCCAAGTTCATCTCCTATTGGTTCACCTATCATCTTGGTGCTGAATAAATATGGCACATGGCGATGTGCATTAATTTTTGTGATTTGAACAAAATCATTGTTAAAAATCATTATCTACTTCCTTGTATTGATGATTTATTAGATCAGTTGAAAAATATTGTTTATTTCACTAAGTTAGACTTAAGAAGTGGTTATCACCAAATTAGAATTAATGAAGGTGATGTGTAAAAAATTGATTTTAAAATAAAATAGGGGTTATTTGAATGGCTTGTTATACCTTTCAGATCATGTAATGCATTGACTACATTCATGCAATTGATGAATGATGTTTTCAAACCATTCTTTGATGATTTTGTTATGGTCTACTTAGATGACATATTGATCTGTAATCAATCTCAGGAAGATCATATCATGCATATTCAAAAATTCATGGATGTATTAAGAATGGAAAAACTTTATTTAAAAATGTCAGAGTGTGAATTTGGCAAAACCTCCTTAATTTATTTGAGTTATATTGTGGGACATGGTAAACTAAAAATTGATCCCGCAAAAGTCAATGCCATTGTTAATTGGCCTAAACCCAAGAATGTAACTAAGGTTAGGAGTTTTCTTGGTGAAGTACAATATTGGGTAAAATTTATTACTTATTTCTCATATATTACATCACCTTTTCATTCTTTGACTAATATCAAACATGTCTTTCAGTGGGGAGGCAAACATCAAAAGGCCTTTGACATTTTGAAAGAAAATGTAAGTACTACTATTTTGACACTTCTTGATTTGAAACAACCTTTTAGGATCGAGATAAATGCAAGTGATTATGTTATGGGAGATGTCTTGATGCAAAAAAATAAACCTGACTGCTATCATTTTGAGACCTTCAAAAATGTGATAAGAAATTATCCAACTTATGATAAAGAATTGTATGCATTGATAAAAAGTGTGAAAAAATGGAAACATTACTTGATAGGCAAGGAAATAGTAATCCATACATATCATCAGCTCCTTCAGTATCTCCAATCACAAACCAAGCTACAACAGTCTAGGCATTTCTGTTGGATGGGTTTCTTGAATCAATTTCATCTTGTAATTAGGTATAAAAAAAGTATGTATAATATGGTTGTTGACATGCTTTCTAGGCCTCCTATGGTAGTTGCATCTATTATTTTACAACATGGTTCTTTGTCTCATGAAATCTAGGAATAACAATATGTTAATGATGTTGATTTTAAGGATTTGTATGACAACTTGATGAATGGTAAACAGGTGGAAGAATTAGACTATTATGTATATAATGAGCGTTTGTATCATTTGGGAAAACTTTTCATTCCACAAAAGGAAAAGGTGCACATGAATAGGAAATCTCACACTTCTCTTATTCTGAGTCATTTTGGAGTTGGTAAAATGGTTGCACATTTGAAAATGTACTGTTATTAGCCTCATATGTAGGAACATGTTGCCAAACACATTAAGGGGTGTGGTCTTTGTGCCACCAACAAGCCTATCAATATGAAATTGGGACTTTACACTACCCTATATGTTCCTACCCATCCTTGGAAAAGTATATCCATGGAATTTGTAGGGGGCTTGCCTATCTCACAAAGAAAACATGACTATTTGTATGTGGTAGTGGATAGATTTAGCAAGATGTGTGTGTTGATTCCTTGCACTAAAGAAATTATAAGAGAGTGAACTACACACTTATTCTTTCAGCATATATGGGTTCATTTTGGTTTACCCACTTCTATTATTTTTTATCAAGATTTTCATTTCATTGGAAAATTTTGGTCAATATTATGGGATTTAATGGACACTAAGCTTAAAAAGAACACCACATTTCATCCACAGACTGACGATCAAACTGAGGTTGTAAATTGCACAATCATACATTCTCTTAGGGGCTATTTTAAGATACATCTCAAGATATGGGATGAACATCTGTATTACATACAACATGCTTATAACCATTCACTTCTTTCTTCTACCATGAAATCTCCTTTTGAAACATGTTATGGTTACTTGCCTAAATCTCCTCTAGATGTTTCTTTTGGATAAGACTTAATTTTTGATGGACATAATGATGTCACTAAAGCCAAAAATTTCATTGAGAAAATATAGTTGGTACACTAGACCATCTAAGATTAGTTGGAGAAAAGTCAAGCAAAGTACAAGGGAAGACATGACAAACATTGAGTTGATCACCAATTTTTTAGTGGGTGATTTGGTATGGCTTCAAATTAGTAAGAAAAGATTGACAAATGAAGGAAAGAATTTGAAACCAATTCGAAATGGTCCTTTTTAGATTATAGAGAAAATTGGTAAAAATGCTTTCCAGTTAGATTTACCATTTTATATGCAAATTTATTCAGTTGTGAATGTTGGAAATCTCAAATTATATGAGCCTCCAATGATTATTGATCATGATGAAAGTGTATCCAATCCTTCTATTAATGATTTTTCTCCTAAGTATCTAACTGATTTGCAAGAAGATATAGTTCTTGATAAGAAGGTTCAAACCTCGTGAAGGGGAGATGTTGAGTATCTTTGTGTTGGTCTAAAAGGGATGCACTCAAACAATGCTAAATGGATAGAAACCATAAAGGTGAGTGAAAAATATGGTCACCTCATTACCAATTAAATTTAACTTTTGGAGGTCCAAAAGCTCTTAATGGGGAGGATTGATCCAGGAGGATCCCCACAACCATTCCAAAACAAAGTCTTCAAATTCTAAATTGATCATTAGCACAACGTAGATCTTTTTAAGAGATTTTTGTTTCATTTTGAATGGGATGATTTCAAGTCCATGTGTGCAATTTATCATGTGCTAAAGTTCTGGATCAACAGGTAAAAAATTGGTGTCACAAGTTGACAAGTAGCATAGTTATAGAACACCAAGTAGCCCAATCTGAGTGTGACATGTGGCAACATGATAGTGTAAAAAATTAGTTTTGGTTTATTTTTCATTCTCAATCTTTGATAACATATGGTGGTGGTCAAATGAACCTTGCTATTTGCTAGCTGAGGGCCCTTAGTTAGGGTCAGCAAATGTTTTGTGAGGAGGGGTGCCTTGCTACATTTTCTTCATGTAGCATTGTATGTGAGATTGTATATAATCACTTATATATTCTATAACCCCACGCATTTTGGATATTTGATTATGAATTATAATACTCGCAACATTATGTCAACTTGATTTTCAAATTAACTATGTTACTGAGCTCATAGAATGTGAACCTAGCTGATAGACCAACCACATCGATTGTTTAATGCAAGATATGTTGAGTCAATAATCTAAACTATCAATCTCAACATGGACTACCAGATCTAACTCAATCGTCTTAAGTCATGTCTCAATGCTAATATTATCCCACATATACCTAAGTTTGGATCATGCCACATTACCAACATGGAACTACCAACCATGTTTAGCCTTTGCCAATAAAAATCACATCGCCAATGGAAACCATGTAGGTCAAAGTGTATATAGATCAAAATTCATCCTTGTTTATGGATCAAGAACACTTTACCACCCACTGCAAAGTGCCTTTCTGATAACTTCAATTCTACATAACTCTTCTGCCTATCATTGGCCTTGACCAATCTTTACTTGATCAATCGAACTTGTTCTTCCATTTCTAAAAGCATCTCACGTTCAATGACTACCATGTCCTCTTACCTATCCCAATTGATTAGTCTCCTGAACCTTCTTTCGTATAGTACCTCAAATGGTGTCATATTCAAAGCCAATTTGTATGAGTTTTTATATGTAAACTCAACCAATGGAAGATAATCTTCCCACTTTTATTGCTAATCCATGCGATACATATGAAGAAGATCCTCTAACACCTGATTAACTCTCTTAGTTTGTCCATCAATCTTTGGGTGATATGTTATGCTGAAATTAAGTTACATACACAAAGCAAAATTCAGAGTTACCCAAAATCTAGAAGTCATCTTTAGATCATGATCTAAAATAATACTCTCTAAAAATACATGCAACCTATACACTTTATTCATGAACCTCTTTGTAAGGGTATGTCCATCATCTATCAAATTTCTTGGTATGAAATGAGTTACCTTAGTTTATAAATAACTACCAAGATCATTATTATGTCTATTTTATGACATCAATAGACCTTAGACAATGTCCATATCGATCACCTAACACTTTCATTCTTGTATATCATGCGTATATAACAATCCAGCTGGATACACATGCTCATCTTTCTCTCACTAACATTCTAGACAATATGACATATGATCAGCTACATGTTTTTTGATTCCCTTCTATAAATATAGTGGTCTAAGATCTACTATGAGCTTGGTTACTCCTAGATGTGCCAAATATGGGGAATTGTGTAATTTCTTTAGCACTACAATTTGTAGATTCTCTTGATATAACACATACATCCTTCTTGAATAATGTAAAAAACCATCAATCTCTAATATGAATCCTTTACACTAAAGATTCTAAGCATTCTTAGAGAAATATTTTATAATCTGATCATATAATTCATCTCCTATTGAGAACTAAATCACTCGATCCCGAAAATTGCTCCTAATAGTAGCTATATATATATATGTTCTACAACTTACGACATTGAATACTCTATTTTCCTTGCCTTTGATATAGTTGATGTCAAAATCATAATAAAAAAAGAACTCAGGTGAGCATCTCTAACAAGTATCCCAAGTTGGTTGGATTAAAATTTATTGAGTCCAAAGTTATCTAGCTTGAGCTAAAATGATTTTCCCAATAATTAATGCCACCATACTTGCAAAGCATGCACAATTACTTTAAGTTTCAAGTCATGAGGGGCATAGTTCACCTCATAAGGCTTTAAATTATATGATTAATAATCCACCATTGCACCATATTGCATAAGTAATTCTCCTAATCAATCCCCTGATGCATCCATGACCACTAAAAATTGACCATTGGGGTCAAGAACTCTTAACACTGGTGCAAAAGTAACCTTTCTTTTTAATTCCTAGAAAGCTACTTCACACTTTTATATCCAAATAAAATTGTGGTTCTTCTATTGCAAAGAATTAATTAGACTAACTATCTTGTAAAAATTTAGAATAAACTTCATGTAATAGCTTGTTAACCCCATGAAACTTCTTACCTCATGCACATTATTCAGTGTTGACTATTCCATAATGGCTCTAACCTTTCTCAAATTTATTGAAATACCATCTGAATGGATAATATGTCCCAAATATTGGACTCTTTCCTAGAAAATGCACACTTATATAATTTACCATACATCTTTTGCTTTCATGACTATTGCAAAACTAGTTCCAGATGCTAAAGGTGCTCCTCTTCATTCTTTGAGTATATAGAAATGTCATCCAAAAAAACCAAAATAAAGTGATCAATATAATCTTTGAATACATTGTTTATGAGATTCATTAATGCTATCAGAGCATTAATCAATCCAAATGGTAGTACTGTGAAAAATCATAGTGTCTGTAGCAAGTTATGAATGCTATCTTTGGAATATCCTCATCCCGTACCCTCAACTAATGGTACCCCGCTCTAAGATCAATCTTAGAAAATACTATTGATCCCCACATTTAATCAAAAAGGTTATTTATATGAGATAGTGGATACCTATTTTTGATAGTTTCTTTGTTCAACATTATATAATCAATGCAAAGTTGAAGGGTACCATCCTTCTTCTTAACAAAGATGATTGGTGCACCCCATGGTGACACACTTGGCCTGATCAAACCTTTTGTGAAAAATTCTTGAAGTTGAGCCTTAAATTCAAAAAACTTAGTGGTTTTTATCTTGAATGGTGCGTTAGACCGTGGTTTTAAACTAGGTTGATGTCAATAGAAAAATCAAACTCACCTCTAGGAGGCATCCTAGCAACTCTTTTGGAAACACATCATGAAATTTTTATAAGAAATGGGTAATCTTTGAGATATGGTTCCCTAGTTTATTACATTTTATTTATCATGGTGATACATTCTTGAAAACCTTTTCTTTTTGTTATCTTAAGTTGCATTCCAAAACTTTGCATAAGCTTCAACTCTCTCTTTTCACCTTGAATTTGTGTTTGATTGCCAAAATCATCCAAACACTCAACCTTCTTTAGGTAGAAATAAATCTTAGATTTATGTTTTGGAATCTAATTTAATCCTAAGATCACATAATATGACCCTATTGGAGCTACATATAGATCCAATACTATTGTGAATTAAGGCAATCTAATTTCTACTTCTACTAAACTCTTGTCAACCATGACTTTTGAGTCAATCCCATACTATACTGACCATAGATTTTCCATTACAATATCTCTTTGAGTTAACCTACTACGCATCTTAGGATTTATAAAATATTCAGTGGCTCTTGTATCTATCAAAATGGAAACTAGATGGTTAAATAAAGTACCTGATAGCTCTATGGGTAATGCTTGTAAGTTGGTTTGTCAATTGTCGACTGTTGCATGAATATGTTTCTAAAAACTACCGTATTGAGTATTAGATCCTTTGCCCTTTGACTTGTTCTAAGGATATTCATGAGCATAATGGTCATCTTCACAAAGGAAACAACCTCCAGGTGGTCCTTTCCTATCATTTGGTTGGTTTTCCTTGAAACTGCCTTTGGATCCATTACCTTGTTTCTTGTTGCCTAAATGATTATTGAACTTGGAATTATAACTTCTAAATTTCTTCATTCAGTCTCCAATCCTGTGTTTCCAATTCTTTTTCTTGAAGGTTGATTTATAATTTTCATACCTTTTCTTGAATGTGTCCTTGGATTGAGGAATAAACTTCAACTTATGTTCCTATTTGACCACCTTATCAAAGGCCTATTCCATGGTAGAAGGTCCATGAACATCCACCTCTCCATTGATTTGGGGCCTAAAACCCATGATAAACTTCTTGATCTTGAACCTCCCATCACCCTAGTACTGAGGTGCGTACTTCAAAAGTTTGGTGAACTGCTTCTAGTACTCATTCATTAAGAAGTCACCCTACTTTAGATTATGTAAGTATATGATTTTCTAATCAAAATAAAGCCATAGGAGCCATTGTGACCTGAATAATGCTAAAAATGGATTCTATATAGTGGTGGTCAATTTAAGATTCATTTCTAACCTCTTGTTGTCCCACCATGTAGCTACCTCACCAATTGATTGTTATGCTCCCCAAACTACCTTAGTGACCTCAAAGTAGTTTTGAATATTGAAATAACTCTCCATCTCTCTCAACCATGCTTAATCTTTGTCACCCAAAATAGTTCTATCGAACTAAGGTGGGTTCACCTTATTCATGTCTCTAGCCAACTCCACAACTACTTGAGCTCTAGAATCCTAAGGATTTTACTTCTTAGAAGGATGCTATTTAGGGATGTCCTATTGTTATCCTTTTCATGATCATGAACCACCTACTCTAGAGCTACAATCTAATCCCTGGTCTCATTCATGGCTGCAAAAAACTTATCTATCTTTACTGATTGCTTTGTAGAAAATTAGCTAGGATAAAATGGAGGGTTATTGTCATTAGCATTTGATAGACCCTCTTCAAAAAATATAGCTTTCACCATCCTTATTTATGTTAATAGAAAGATATGAAAACCTTAGTGGAATCATTATTTCCTAGAGTTCGAGTCATAGCTCTAATACCACATGTAACATCTCCATTGGGATTTACCTAGAAATATATATTTTAATTAAATACATATACTATAAAGAGATTACACCATGAGAATCTAATCAAAGATCATAAAAAATACTCTAAGTGTGATAAAATAAATAAAGCATATTACATCATATATCACTAATCTTATAATATCATTAGAACACATCATAAAATGAATATAGAATTTAATTACAATAAATGAGCCAAGACTGATACATGTCTTCAGCTAGTATTAGTAATATAAAATAAATAAATAATTATAACTCTTCATGATAATGTTTTAATAATAAGTACAATATAATACTATATATATATATATATATATATATATATATATATATATATATATATATATATATATATATATATATATATATATATATATATATATATATGGCTCCTCAGAGCATAGTTTTTTGAACTATAGTATCTACGAAAATCTCAAGTGTTGTCTCCAAGTTAGTACTACTGTGGGAAGGGAAAGCATCATCTGAGCAATTTTACACATCAACCATAGACTAATGATCCACTACACTAATCCCATCAAGGAATGTACCTCCCTTCATTGATGATTAGATAGTGATGGTGCGAGAATCCAAAGAGATAAGCTAGTACCTGTGTGTTGTATGATTTCTAAAGCTAAATATGTAGTGTATCATAGAAAACCCATTCTATTACAATATATCACACAAACATGTAAATCATGCTCATAAAATGACAATGTCTCACTAAACATACTTTAGCTATAGCCTTTTATATTTCATATAAGGTTTTCAACAACCCTTTGTTTAAAAATAAATCAACTATTAATTTTATTATTAGAATATTAATGAATAACTATCTAGCTCAAGTTTTGGATTAAATAATTTCCTTGTCAATCATTACTATTATTTATGCCTCTCCAACCTCCATAGGTTCTTAAGTCTAGTTAAACCTACTAACCCACATCTTATCATAAGATCAATTTCATTGATCCCTTGCATGAACTTTTTTTCATATTTAAATATATATTTCTATATAAGTCTATTTATATTAACCCACACCCCCAAATACATTTATGCAACTTCTTGTAAGCATTATTAACCTCTTAATACATAGTCAAAGATAGGCATTCTTTTACCCTAAGCATTATATCCCTTGTGTTTTCCTTGATAAGCTAAAAACAAGAATGTATATATAACCCAAAAAGAAATAAGGATCTAAATAATCCATTGATAGAGAATTGAGCCATTATTTGAGAGCTTATGATGTTTAGCATCGACTAAAACTATAGATAATATAGTACTTCCTAGCATATTATTATATCATAACTAGTCTATTAGAATGATTTTACATAGGCTTATTATAATTTGACCCTAACTATATAGTAGTTTTTGTTATAGTTATCTCATCATATATGATGGGCTTATTATAGTTTGATGCTTATTATATCACCGGCTATAACTATTATGCAATGATGACTATGAGATGTTATACATGATTTGAGATGTTCTGATGTTGAGTTTTTCATATAGTACTTATGACATAACTTTGATACTAAAAGAAACTTGTTCCTCACTACTTATTTGATGCAGTCCAAAATTTTTATGTATAAAGCATATAAGACATTGCCCTATCCATTTCCATTGATTGTCAAAAATTAAGTATTTGCTGTTGCATTTCAATTCTTTATAAGTCGCCTAACTTCTTGTTTTTAGTGGGTCACCACACCCAATCTAATATTGGGATCTATCTTTTAAGTACAAAAAACTACTTATCAATGCATCTAAATGGGCAAATTAAAATACCAAATAAAGCATTAAAAATATAGTCTCATCATGGCAATTTTAGTATATATATTTCTAAATGTTATCTAATGTTTGTAATCATTTTACTGATGGGTCATTTTATCAATGCTTCTTTTTACATACTAATATATTTTTTAATTGTTTTGCATATCTGTTAAGTATGTCAGTGTGGCTTGACACTTATATATGGATGGGAGAGTTTTAAAATATACTCAGTTTACTTGGATTACTTGTTTAATATCCTTTTCCAAATTTAATTTCATAGCAAATAGATTATTACACACAAAAATTTAAAGGTTTTGACACAAGCAAAAGTGTTTACCTAAAAATCTAAATAACTTCTCTCTATTGCATGTCCTTGCTTCTTTTCTGGTGTGTTACACCTTCCTTCCACCCTTCCAATCACATTTTGAAACCACTTATGATATTATTTTCATAATCTCCCATTAAAAGATTTTTTTCCTTTAACAGATTTTTTCCTTTAAAAGTTTTTTTTTCTTTTTCTCTTTTTCTTTATTTTTATTAATATTTTATATAATTTTTTATTTTTAGTTATTTTTTCTTATTTTTAGACCATTCTCTTTTATTTATTTATTTTCTTATTCTTTTTCTATTTTTTCTTCTCAAATGGAAATTTCCAAATTTTATTTATTTGTAACATTAATTATAAAAATTCATTTAGTTAGCATTCTCCTAATGCCATAAAATTATAATGATAATTTCATAAATTAATATTTTAGATTTAATTAAAATATGTAAATCACATTCTACTAGAATTTAATGATCAACATGTTAATTATGAAAAAGAAGTTCTAATAACCATTTAAACTATACTAGTAAATCATGACAAACAACTATTTAATGCAATAAAAAATAAATGCACTATGGAAAACATTTATTACGCATTATAATATGTGCTAGATAATGTGTTGTGTATAGGTTTCTAGTTGGTTTCTATGTCACCCTCTCTAATGAATCTCTCCCTCCATCATGCTCTAAGGGATGAGTTCTTCTACATCAACCTCATAACAAATAGGTAGTTAGATCATAACATCATAATATACATACATCATAGAATACAACTGAAATAACGAATCAACATCATTGTAATGTAAACACATTTAATACATCTAACTCATAGTAATATATTCATATAGTCTAAGCAATATCCTACTATCCCATAACAACATATATCTCAAAGCTTAGTCAAAAATAGCCAACTCAAATGTGTCAACTATAAATATCTATGAATAATCAAATAGTTTGCTTAACAAGAAATTAAGATGTAAAATTAACTCTTTTAGCACCATCTTCTCTACATAGCATAAATATATGAGAATTTAGAGTGGAGAATAGTTTATAATAAACCATATTGAATTTATTCATCATATCATTTTGATACTTTGTTTGATAAATGAATATTTCATCTTTTCATTGATGAACCTACATCCCTAAAAAGTATTTTATGAGACCTAAATATTTCATTTCAAATTCAGTCATCATTGTAATTTTGAATTCATCCTTCATCTTAGAATTGTTTTCCATCGATAAAAAATCATCAACATACGAACCTATAATAAGGATATCATTACCTTCTTGCTTTTAGTAACGAGTAGGCTCATTTTTGCTTCTTTTGAATCCATTATGCTAAAACTATCCATCAAACCTTGCATACCATGCTTTACATGCTTGTTTGACGGCATAAATAGAGCCTTCTTTAATTTGTAGACTTGACATTCTTTACCTTGTAGTTCAAAACCTTGTGGTTGTTCTACATAGACTTATTCTAAGTACCCATTCAAAAAGGCACTTTTTACATCCATGTGATGAATTCTCCATTTATTTTGAGCTTCTAGTGAAATCATCATTCTAATAGTCTCGTGTTTTTATACTAGTGAAAATATCTCTTCATATTCTATCACTTACCTCTATGTGAAGAATTTAGCAAATAACCTTGCCTTATATATTTCAACACTTCCATCACTATTGTAATTAGTCTTTTAGACCCATTTAGTACCAATCTTTTTCTTGTCATATGAAAGCTTTGTAAGATTCTAAGTATCATTCTTATGAATATAATCTATCTCTTCTTACATTACTTTCACCCAAACATCATTAGTACATGCATATTCAATTTACATGATGGTTCAAAATTAGCTTGTGTAATTAAAGCATAATTTATTGTCTCACCTCTTAGACATTCTTCATGTGTTTCAATTATTGTACATTGATAAATTTCACTCAATCTTTTTACCTTCCTTGAAGAACTAGGACTTGAAGCTAGAGCTATGCTTGGAATATATGCACTAGATGAGGGGTTATTTAATGGAATTATACTTGAAGATTGAATTGTGCTTGGAATATATGCACTAGATGAGGAGCTACTTGATGGACTTGTATCACTTGGCATTGAAGTGCTTGTGGGATACTCATTAGTAATATCATCATAATTTCCATCAATAAAAATAGATTTAGACTTCTTAATATTGTCTTTATCTTTATCATGACCATACACAACCCTTTCATCAAAAATAACATCTCTTGACACAAGTACACTATTAGTGATAGGATTATAAAGCCTATAAGCTTTGCTTTGTTCACTGTACCTAATAAAAATATAAGACTCACTCTTTATATTTAATTTATTCTTTTTATGATTAGCTATATAAACATAAGCTAAACAACATAAAAAATTGAAAAAAATGACATTAAGATTATTTTCATACCATGGTTCATATGAAGTCATCTTTTCAAGTGTACTAGTGGGACTTCAATTGAGAATATATAGTGATATAGCAACTACATCACCCCAAAAAGAGTTATTCAATCCCTTTGTTTGTAACATGCTCCTTTCCATTCAACCATTATACATTTCTTCCTTTTAGACACACCATTTTGTTGAGGGGTGTTAGTAGTTGTGAGTTACCTTTTGATGCCATTCAAATCACAATAATTTATAAAATCATTTGGAAAAAAATCACCTCCATGATCAGCCCTTAAACACTTTATTATGTAATCATTTTAATTATCTACAAGGGATTTAAATCTCTTAAATGTATCAAATGCTTCACTTTTTTGCTTCAAAAAATAAACCCAACACTTTCTTGAATAATCATCAATAAATGCAATGAAATATGATGACTTACCCAAACTTTTTATTTGCATGGGACCACAAACATTTGAGTAAACCAACTGAATTTGATGATAATCCCTCCATGTACTACCTTTTGGAAACTTTTATCTTTCTTTTTTGCCTTTAACATAACATTTACAAAATTCCTTATGCTCTTTAAACTTTGGTAAACCATTAACTAATTCATGTGATTTTAGTAACTTAAAACTTTGAAAATTCAAGTGTCCATATCTAAGATTCCATAACTAACTTTTATGCTCATATGCCATATTTTTAAGTTTGCTACTTTTCTCTCCAAACATCGATGGGAACATACTATTCTTAGACATAGGTACAATTGTAACAAACTTATTTCCTTAATTCTTGTCATAGATCATGCATTACTTATCATCAAAAAAACCTTATAGTTTTTTTTACATAACTATCCAATACACAAAAAATTATGTTTCAAATTTGGGGTGTAATATATATCATTAATAATTTTATTACCTTCTATAGTATTCATCTTCATAGTTTTTTTTTTGCTGAAAACTCAAAAGATTTATCATGACCAAGTTTGATATTAGTTTTGAAATTTCCATCCATTGCAGAAAACAACACATTTTTCCCTAACATGTGATTAGAACAACCTGAATCTAGATACCAAACCTCATTAGGACTATTTTTAGTTTTGTCATATGAAATGAATAAATTACATGAAGAATCAGTATCCTCATTAGCATAATTAGCACTTCTATTTTAATTTTTTTCTTTTAATCTGCATTCCCAATCAAATTGATCATAATTGTGATAATAATAACATTGAATATTTATTTTATCAAGTCTAACTCTACCTCTACCTATTATAGTTGAACCACCTTTTCTATCTTTGTATCCTCTTGAATAACTATAATTCATGTATTTTCCCTGTTCTTGATTGCTTTTGATATTGTCTTTTCCTTGCACATGGTATTCTTATTGCTAGTGATGGAATTTTCATTATTTATGATCTTTAATTTTTTGGAAAAATCCTTCTCATTACTTTAATTTAATGTGTCTCTTAGTCTTTCTTCATGGGACACAAGAGATCCAACCAAGTGATCAAAAACAAGAGTAGTTAAATATTTGCTTTCTTCAATAATTATGACAACATGAGTCCACCTTGTTGTTGGAGATCTTAACCCCCTTTTAACCACAACCTATTTTTTCAAAATTTCTCCATGTGTATCCATATTGTTGAATACATAAATTACTCTTACACATAAATCATCTAGACTTTCATCTTTTGCATCTTCAAATTATCTCTTAAATTTTTGCACTCTAACCAATTTGACTTGCTCACTACCTTGGTAAGCTTCTTGTAGAATCTTGTAGGCATAATTGGCTATCTTTGCACCTATAATTATTATAAATAGGCTCCTATCTAGAGCTATTTGAATATGCAATAAAGATTATGATTTCTTCTTCTTAACTTCCTTTAAGACTTGCCTATCATTAACTAGAATAGTGGCTCAATCAACTGGTTCATCATAACTAGTTTCTATAATCTCCCATAATAATTTTCTATCAAAGATTCATCATCTTGATTCTTCAATAATCATAATCATTAGCACTAAATTATGGAATAGAAAGACTATTAGATTTTGATACGATCAATTGTTAGAAAGATATGAAATAAAAAACATCCACCCAAACCTTCCTCTCATACTAAATGAAGATTATATGCATGCCCTATTCTTCAAACCATCTGAAATTTTATTGTAACAATAAGCAATAAATAAATAAATTATAGAATTAAATAATTAGTCTCAAATACATCACCCGTAACAAACTTAAATAGAATAAAATTTGCTAAAATAACATTCATTAATTGGATGCTCAGTTGTAAATAAATCATTATATTATTACTCCAAAATTGAAGATACATTATTTTTTGTCTTATTATAAAACAAAAGAGAGTCTACATATTAATAGAGGACATAACATTTAAAAAGGATCACATCTAGACCTTTTCGAAAACAAAAAAAATGTTCATGCAATCATACAGTTTAAAAGAGTTACCTAAAAATAAATTCAATGCAAACTAAATTTAACTATGAATTGCATGTCTGTGAGGCATCATGCATCACTTATCAACATTATTTTCAGATGACAATATTTTTTTTAGGTGAATCTAACATTCAAGGAGCCTATGCTTTCAAATAAATTCTAGAATAGTATTCAACTACTTTTGGAAAAGTTTTGAAATTAGATAAACCTTGTTTGTTCATTTTCAATGTGCTTCCTCCTCTCCAACTTCAAATTACTACCATTCTAGGCTTTAGTATTGTATCTTTACCTTAAAAACATCTTGAGGTCCCTCTATTAGTGGGCGGTGCAATCAAAAGCATGTGGAAAGACCTATTGTCCACTTTTTAGATGTGGTTATGTTCTTGATAGAGCGTTAGTCTTTTGCTTGTAAGAAGAATTACTCTTTTCAAATCATTTTATAACACTCTTCCCACCTATTTCATGTCTATTTTGAAGGTTTATTTCAGTATCAATTCCAAATTGGTGAAATTAATGAGGAGCTTCCTTTGGCATGGTGTCTTTGAGAAAAATAAGTTTTTCCTCATTCTAAGGTGGTGTGGGTTGGCATCCTCCCCATCAACACAACAGAGCCTTGGGGGCCAAATTAATTTGGTAAATGATTTAAAAACCCCAAGCCAAGTGTTGTAGGCTACTTTATGGTAAGTATATAGGTCAAACTGATTTGAAACAACTAATCTCAGTGACAAATCCTTCTCTTGGCTCCTATATTTTGAATTTTATGAGATCATTTAGGGATATAATCATAACACACGTATCCTAGGAGATTCATGATGGATCTCAATAAGACTTTTGGGATGATTCATGGAATAGGATGCCTTGTCTTTCTTTGACTCCTAGTTTGAAAGGAGCAAGAGAGGTGTGAAAATAGATTTTGGGCTTTGTGGTCAATAATTATTGGCTATTGTCGAAGGTGGCAGGTGGTTGGGTAGTCTCTTAGAAATATTTTCATTTTTTAGACATCATAGACGATCATAAGACTTGACTCTCAACTCTACTAAGATTTACAACCATGAAATATAATTTATAACCATATCTTCTAAGATGGGTGGCCTTGTCTTTGAGGGCATACATACTTAGAGATGGCTTTCAGAATATAAACTCCACTATTGTGGCTAAGGATCCTTGTTAGGAGCCCTACTAGGAAAACAAATGTAGTCCAAGAGTGGGTGCTTTTTCTTAGTTTGTATGTTCATGAAGGGTGGTTATGCATTATTTTGGGCAATAATTTGGACTTCAGGGACCTCCCATATGTTTATTGTGCTGCAATGATGAAGAATCTCTAGATCCTTTATTTTTTCACTATGAATTTTTAACCCAATATTGGTACTAGATATTTAAATCTTTATGTTAGAGTTGGGAATTTACAGAGTCAATCTAGGCATTTTTCTCATTCCTAGAAAAGACTCTTTTATTTATCGTTATTCTATGCAATTTAGGTTTGTAGTCTGTCGATTATGGTTTGGAACCTTTGGTAGGAAAGGAATTAGAAAGTCTTTTGGAATAAATGTAACTCTATTCAAATTATGATTAATGTAATTGATCTTACTATTATAGAGGTTACCCTTGCTCAAGTTTTAAAATCTTCCACTAGCCTTTTGTTGGTTGAGTTTAACCAACACACATAAATTCCAGATCCACCATCTCTTTAACGAAGATGAAAATTTAAGTCTCTATCACTCTTCTCCCTTATCCATTAAACCCTGATAACATTGCATGGTTTATGGATTCTACTAATGATATGTCATGGTTCATGGATTATGCTAATGATGTGGCATGATTTATGTATTTTACAAATGATGTGGTAGAAGCTTACTGAACATGGTTATGGTGGTGGTTTGGGAGAACATTGACTATCCAAACCACATTAAGACTATTTTCAGCTTTGTAATATGAAATGATTAAATTAAATGAAGCATCACCATCCTCATTAGCACAATTAACACTTATATTTTTATTTCTTGATTTTAATCTACATTCCCAATCAAAGTGATCATACCTATGACAAAAATATTATTAAATATTGCTTTTATCAAATCTACCTTGACCTATACCTCTTATAGTTGAACCACCTCTTCTTCCTTTATATCCTCTTGAATAACTACAATTCATATCTTTTCCTTGTCCTTGATTGTTTTTGATATTGTCTTTTCCTTGTACATGGTATTCTTATTACTAGTTCAAAATTTTCATTCTTTGTGATATTTAATTTTGAGGCAAAAGCCTTCTCATCACTTTCATGTAATGTGTTTCTTAGTCTTTCTTCATGGTACACAAGAGATCCAACTAGGTGATCAAACTCAAGAGTAGTAAAATCTTTGGTTTCTTCAATAATTATGGAAACATGACTCCACCTTGGTTTTAGAGACATTAACCCCTTTTTAAACACAACCACTTTGTTCAACATTTCTATAAGTGTAGTAATCTTGTTGAATACATCATTTACTATTACATAGAAATCATCCACACTTTCAGCTTCTTGGATCTTCAAATTCTCAAATTATCTCTTCAATGTTTGCAATCTAACCACTTTGACTTACTCACTACCTTGGTAATCTTCTTGTAGAGCCTTTTAGGCATCCATGGTTGTATTCACACCTAAAATTATTGGAAATAAGATCCTGTTAGATCTGTTTGAATATGAAATAAATATTGTGAGTTATTCTTCTTAGCTTCCTTCTTGGCTTGCCTATCATTAACTAGAATAGTGGCCCAATCAACTGGTTCATCATAACTAGTTTCTACAATATCTTATAATTCTTTTCCTATAAAATGAGTCGTCATATTGATGCTCCAATAATCATAATCATTACCACTAAATTTGGAATAAAAAGACTATTAGAGTTTGACATGACAATTGTTAAAAATATCTGAAACAAAAAACATCCACCCAAACCTTCCTATAATACCAAATGAAGATTTTATAGAGGCCCTATTATTCAAACCAACAAAAATTTTATTATAAAAGCAAGAAAAAAAATAACTTATAGCATTAAATAATCAATCTCAAATACATCACCCTCAATAAACTTAAACAAAATAAAAATTACCAAAATAACATACATTAATTGGATGCTCATTTGTAAATCAATCATTCATATTATTACTCTAAAATTGAAGAGACATTGTTTTTTATTTTTTATTATAAAATAAAATAGAGGCTACATATTAAGAGAGGAAAAAACATTTAAAAAGGATTACATCCAAATCATTTCAAAAATATAAAAATGTTCCTGCAATCATATATTTAAAAAATGTTAACTAAAAATAAGTTCAATGCAAACTAAATTTAATGGTGAGTTACATGGAGGTGAGGCATCATGCATCACCTATCAACATTATTTTTAAATGACAATTTTTTTTTGGTGAAGCTAACATTCAAAGAACTCATGCTTTCAAATAAATTCTAGAACAATATTCAGCTGCTTCTGGAATAATTTTGAAATTTGATAAATCATGTTTGTTCTTTTTTAATGTGCCTCCACCTCTCCAACTTTGAATTGCTACCATTTTGAGCTTTATAATTAAATATTTACCTAAAATCCATCTTTGGGTCCCTCTATTAGTGGGTGGTGTAATCATAAGCATGTATAAATACCTATTGGCCACTTTTGAGAAGTGATTATGTTCTTGGAAGAGCGTTTATCTTTCACTTGTAGGCATGATTACTCTTTTCAAATCAGTTTTTAGTGCTCTTCCCACATATCTCATGTATATTTTGAAGGTTCTTGTGGGTATTGATTCCAAATTGGTGAAAGTCATGAGGAAATTTCTTTGGCATGGTGTCTCAGAGCAAAATAACTTTTCCGTTTTTAGTCGGGAAAAGTTATGTTCTAGAAAAGATTGGGGTGGTGTGGGTTTGCATTCTCCCCATCAGCATAACAAAGCCTTGGGGGCCAAATTAATCTAGTAGATGATTTCCAAGCCTCAATCCAAGTGGTGCAAGTTACTTTATGGTAAGTATATAGGTCAAACTGATCTAAAACAACTAATCTTGATGGCAATCCTCCTCTTGGCTCATATATTTAGAATTTTATGAGATCATGTAGGGACATAATCATAAGACATATATCCTCATAGATTCATGATGGATCTCAAACAAAATTTTATGTCAATTTTTAGAATGGGATGCCTTTTCTATCTTTGAATCTTGGTCTGAAAAGAGCTAAAGAGGTGTGAATAAATTTTGGTCTCTGTGGTCAACAATTATTCATTGTTGTCAAAGGTGGCAAGTGGTTTGGTAGTCTCTTGGAAAGATTTTACTTTGTTGGACACCCTAGATGATCACAATATTTGACTCTCGACTCTCCTGAGGTTTAAAATTATGTAATATAATTTAGAACTAGATGTTTTAAGATGGGTGGCTTCAACTTTTAGGGCATACATTGTTAGAGATGGCTTTCAAACTATAAACTCCACTATTGTGGCTAAGGATCCTTGTTTGGAAACCTGATGGGAAAATGAATGTAGTCTAAGAGTGGGTGCTATCTTTCTTTATCCTGGTTGTTATGTTCATGAAGGGTGCTTACTCATGCTTGCGGGTAGTGATTTGGACTCTAGGGACCTCCCATATGTTTATTATGATGTAATGATGAAGAATCTCTAGATCATTTATTTTTTCACTAAGAATTTATGGCCTAATGCAGTATTAGATATCTAAAGATTTACATTACATTTGGGCATTTCCAGAGTCAATCCAAGCAATTTTTTAATCCTATCCAAGACTTTTTTATTCATCTTGATTCTCTACAATTTGGGTTTGTAGTCTGTCGATTGTGGTTTGGAGCATATGATGGGAAAGGAATCAAAAAGTCTTTAGGAATGAATGAAACTCTATTCAAATTATGATTAATTTAATTGAGCCTTCTATTATAGAGGTTACACTTTCTCAAATTTCAAAATATTCCACTCCCTTTTATTTTGGTTGAGTTTAACCAACACACACAAATACTAGCCTTACCTTTTTTTTAACAAAATTGAAAAGTTAAGTCTCTATCACTCTTATCCCGTATTCATTAACCACTGATAACATCACATGGTTTATGGATTATGATAATGACATGGCATGCTTTATGGATTTTGTTAATGATGTGGCATGGTTTATGGATTATGTTAATGATGTGGCATAACCTTTCCAAATGTGGTTATGGTGGAGGTTTGGGAGAACATTTACTATCCAAACACATCATAAAATTAACATATTTTAATAATAATATACATATAAGTCAAACGTATTACCTACTTGGAAATATACTCAACTGTTCTTTTTTCATCCTTGACTTCTCTCTTTCTTCTCCAATTCCTCCTCTTCTCTGAGCTACCTTATCATATCCTTTCTCTATTGTGCCCCTTACCTCTTTATCTTTCTCCTTTCATGAAAAAGGTGCAACTTTATTTAAATTTGGACCCTTTGTTTTTAAATTTTTTTTTTTTATTCCATATATTCCTCTTTTGTTTTTTTCCTAAATTAAAACCTTTCTAATTTCTCTTTATTTATTATTATTGTTGTCTTTCTTTCTTTATTATTTTTTTCCTCTTAAGTATTAATTATCATATTTTATTTATAATTACAATAATTAATATATTTGTTAATTAAATTAGCACCTTTATTGTCATAATGACTTAATGATAAATTCTTTAATCAATAAATCCAAATTTTTTCTAATTACATAAATCAAAAACATTAATGGTTATGAATACGAC
>JARHVA010005761.1:620000-690000 GCA_037957365.1 Torreya grandis
TGCTCATGGCATTGGCTAAAGATGAATATCAAACATGCCACAACTAAGGTGAATAAATGAGTGATACAACAACTAGATTTTGTTAAAGGATTTATAAATGGGGAGGTGATATACAAAATAATGAATTTAATGAATATTATTAATGAATATTTATATACTTGAATATGATTATTTGATATGTGTGTGTCTTTATGTAACATGCTACAAAGGAATGTGGATTAGTGGTTATCACTTGCGCATCAGGAAGATTGATGAGAAGTAAAAAATTTATGATTGTAGAATTTCAACACTATATCAAGTGGAATGTCATTTGCATGCATGTGACATAAATCCAATCAAAATTAAACTTAGATATTTTGGAGTGTTGGATTTCATATAATAGAGTTTGATTTCATTTATTTTTAAAAAAAAAAAAAAACATGTTGAATGGTATAGGCTCATTGAAATGGGCCATAATAAAACTATTTTTTTGTAGAAGAATGAATTCAATATTATAAATACATCTAGGTTTAAAGTAACTGACAAATTTTATGTGTTTTCAAATTAATGCAATTAAAAATTTATTTTTATAAATTTAGAACAACCTAGGTGTTCCTTTGTGATCAATTATGATCCAAGTGGATGAAGAGTGACCTTTGTTAAAGACATAGTAGAACATGATCTACTTGAATAGGTAGAAGATCCACTTGAAGAAATAGATGACCAAGAGAAATATGTTGAGAACATGACTATTGATGATGAAAATGAAGATACTGATGAATTTATTTAACTTTGAGAAGGAGAAGAATAAAGTTTTGGCCATCAAGTACATGAAGATGAAGAATTTGTTTATTATCTTTCACCTATAGTTAAAAGGGATTAAGATCATGAAAACTATGTTAATAATTTATTCAAGGATCTAGGGCCCATTCATGATGGTGTATCTATTCTTGCAAATGAAAAAAATATAATATTATATGAGTTTAACTTTTTTTTATCACCATGTTCATTTTAAAATCGTTGTAATGACATAGCACAATTTAAAAAATAAAAAGAAGATACGGTATTGTTTATATGCATGAAAATGAATTTGGAATATACTTTATATGTTTTGAGTGGTGTGTTATTTATTTGTTCCTATGTCAATGCATATATATTTTTCAATAGGACATATTTATTTATTTCATGTTAATTCAAAAATTAGTTCATTGATTATCATTCATCTATAGTTGAAAGGGATCAAGATCATGAGAAATAATATTGTTAATTTAATTGTGGATTTGGGGCCAATTTATGATGGCGTATTTATTCTTTCAAATGAAAAAATTATAATGTTAGATGAGTTTGACTTTGTTTGATCATTATGTTTGCTTTAAAATGGTTGTAATGACATAGCACAATTTAACAAAAAAAGAAAATAGAGTATTGTTTATGCATGAAAATTAATTTGGAATATACTCTATATGTTTTGAGTGTTGAATTATTTATTTGTTCCTATGTCAATGCATATAACTTTCATATATATTTTTCAATAGGACATGTTTCTTTATTTCATGTTATTTTCAAAATTTGTGCTCTTTAACAATGTGTTTGAAGGGCATTTTTAGTTTTGGTAAAGGAAGGAGCATTAACCACACTCAAACCCAATTTAAACGCTTAAAATTTTGACACAATCAATACCTATGTGAGGAAAATACAAAATTATGAAGATTCATACTTTTTTTCAATTTGAATATTGCTAATTTCTTTTGATAGATGAAAACATAATCAAATATTAGTATTTTATATGTTTTTGCTCATTTTTTAATGAAGTTGTTATGTGTAAAATGAAAATTGCATGTGTTTTTAAATTATTAATTTGTTTTGTTTTATGTGATTTTGCTTCTTCAATAATGTACTTAAAAGGTTCTATCTGAATTCAACCTCCAACACTAGAACATGTTTTCTTGAGGAGCCTTGTAGAATCACAATCAAAACTATTAAGGCTCTTAATAGACACACTTGAAAACATTGAAGGCATACAGGAACTTCTTAAACAAATTCAATTGTGGGAGATAACATTTTTGGAAAATGTAGGGTTTATTGCACAAAAACAATTATTTTTAAATAATATTAATTTCACAATATATTTTTTCATAAGTAGCACATATTTTTAGGATTTTTATCTTTTATTTTTTAGTTCATCATTTAAAATAAAATAAAATTAGAGTTTACAATAGTTCTAAAACTTCTTATTTTTTAGTTCTTAATCCAACATTTTTTATTCATACATAGTGTTTAAGAATGTATAATCATGTTCCATATATATATATATATATGATTTTGGCTACTTTCTTAACAAATGAGAATTCATGTTATGCACATATGAAATAAGCGTCACATTCCCTAATGTACTTATAGGGGAACCTACTTCAACCCCTAAGATTGCAATAATATATGTGGTGAACACAAAGGGAAAGAAAGAGGTTACAATATTACTAACCTCAAAATGAAATTTGTTGAAGGATGAAATGTGATCAAAATTATTGCAATTTTTATTTCATTGTGTAGTTTGGGAATACCATCCAAATGGCTTAAAGAAGACAATCAAGATGAACTCTTTGAAGACATCACATTAGAGTTTATAAATCTTGGTTTTAACAAGGATTTCATAATAGATAATACACATCAATACATTCATTCTAAAAGATAAAAATTAAGGTGAAAGATAATAAAGGACTTAAGATATCTCCGACCAGCTTGGATCATAGAATAAGTGACATGGGATGAACTTATTAAAGATGTCATATTCAAGAGGAGGGCCAGAAACAATCCAAACTATAGGCCATCTGCATGGGGAGGTAAATGATGCCTTCAAGACACAACAAAGGCAACACGATATATTTTTAAGTATTGGGTCCCATATAAGGATCCAATGGGTAAAATAACATTTGTGGCAGCTTTGTAAGTGAATAGGCTTATTATTTTTATCTTCTTTTTTAGAAATAAATTATAAAATTGTGATTTACATGTATTTGATGAGAAATTATAACTTATAAATTACGTTATCTCATACATATAGGTTCGCCAATTTCAAAAGGAAGTTTTAGAAGAATATTTAAAATATGCTTTATTACATGGTTCCCAAGGCTTCTGACAACATATGCTAGAATGATGAGAGAAATTGACCATTGAGCATGAATATTAGGTAAACTCATTATATATTTAATGACAAAAAATTATTTACTATAGATATTATGGTAATTTAATCAACTAAGTTATGTCATGTAATAGGAAGCAAAACAATCAAAATCCTCAGTGGGAGTAGATAATAGTCAAAACAAGGAGGCATGTGATAATTTTGTTGATGCACACAATGAATCCATTTACCTTCTTTCACTTAATTAAGATAAAAACCCAAAAATCTAGTAGCTAAGAGACTGGAATGATGAGGATGTTCAACATGATATGCATGTTATGTCATTTATTAGTATATTTCCTTTTTGAAAGAGCATGCTTTTCATAAAGATAGTACAAAAAGAAATAATTATATTTTTCACTTTATTTTATTACATGTGTTCTTGTTTTGTTAAATTGGAAATGCCATTTTTTGATTATGTTTCTAAAAAATTAGTCAATAACTAGGATTTTAAATGGTGTAAAATGCTCTTTCTGTAATACAATATCGTATTGTATTTAATATACATATTAAAAAATATGCTATGTACCTTGTTTTATATTATATATTTTGAGAAAATTCTGAATTCCATGTGCACAAGTAACATTATTCTTTTAATGTATTGAATGTTTTTGTGTTCACTTTAGTTACTTGATTAATTCTTAATCTTTGTAATGTACAGGGTGTTTCCAATTCAATGTATAATCCTTGTAATCTTTAAATATTTTTTATTTTGTTTGATAATAATTTAATAGTAATGTTTTAAAATTGATGAGATTAAATAGCATTGCAATTTTTTTTAATAAATTACATGACCAATTTATTTGCAAAATACCCCCTACAATTTAGTTACTTACATTTCATAAAACGTTATGGTTTGCCCCTTCCATAGGACCACTAGGTAAGTGTACAATTGAATTTTGTTGGTACAATTTTAATTAGAGTGTTGGGGACATTTTATATTTAGAGTGATGAGGATCTAATATATAAAGCTTATTTATATCAATAGGATTTCACAAATTAAGAGATCTAATAAATGCAGATTACTTGCTAAATTCACTTTTAGTATCAATATTAACCATTTTATGTATTTGTATTGATTTGTATATAATTAATTGAAACAAAAAACATTTGTGAGTTTTGAGATTAGAGGTTATTTTCACAGTGTAGTAACAATGTAGAATAGTTTTTGGATATGAATGCTTGGTGATATCCAAAAACTATTTTGTAGTCATGTCCAAAACCTATTCTACAATTTGTGAGTTTATTAGCATACACTTCATGCTTAAGATGAAAAAATGAATTCATGAATTATTATTATATAAAATGGTACTTTTGATTCCATAGTTTTTATTGTCATTTTATACTGTTATTTGTACGTTTATATTTTGCTAAGAGCAAATCCCAAACTTTGTAGCATATCTTAGGTGTTAAGCATCTAGATCTAGATGATTATATACATTTTGCCTTTGACTGTATTTTTTTACAAATGATTTTTGGTTCCATTTAAAATATGATTAGATGTAGAAATAAAAAATATAAATTTCCAGCTATTAGAAGTGGTGCACTACACTAACATGAATGATAACTAACATTTTTTTATGGATTATAAAATATTTTAATAGGCGTGTGCTTGATTACACTTTAACAGGATGCATAAGGAGGGTAGGAACAAAGAAGATAAGAATTTATCAAAAAATTTGGGGACAATATATAATTGATGGAGAAGATGATTATGTTCCTGTAATTCTAGAAACAACACCACAATCTAGAAACAAGAGAAGAGCTCAAAGAAAAAAATGTAATAACTCCTCATGTCATTTTGATGAGGAGAAATATTATGAGGATGATCTTACCTTCAATGTAAATAAACCAAGAGATGAATTTTGTGAATATTACAATCTTTAAATGGCATTGTGCTAGCTAATTTTCTAACAAGAACTGTTCCAAATGAGGTGTAATTGAATAACCCTCCATTCAATTTGAGATCTGTGATCAAGTGGAAATTATGTATTGTATCTTATTTGAAAGCATCAATTTAAAGGAGTTATGTGAATTTTTTTCTTCTTTGTTTCCACCAATGATGCTAATCAAAATATTAACAAGTTCAGTTGTTTCTTTATAAAATTTTCAGCTCTTAATTTTTCATTGGTCGATTCCACTCCAAGATTAAGAAACTATGATCATGGCAATATCAATGCCATTAACATTTCATAAAACTTATATGATCATGGAAATCTCTAGTGTGGTATTACATACACACACACACACACACACACACACACACACACACACACACACACACACACACACACACACACACACACACACACACACACACACACACACACACACACACACACACACACACACACACACACACACACACACACACACACACACACACACACACACACACACACACAAACACACACACACACACACACACACACACACACACACACACACCTTTCAAAGAAATTTATTATTCAATATGATTTTATTGTATTAATTATTTGTAAAACTTTAGGTCATAAATTTATATATATGCACTCTATAAGAATATAAAATATGTTAAGTTATACCAAGTAACATGGTGCTACTAGTAATTAATATGATTTGTTTCAATAACACTATTAAGGTAAGTATTTTGTTTTATGGGGGTTTTGAAAAGCATGTCTCCCTTAAATGTGATAGGCACTATGATCATGATCTTGATAGAATAATATGGTTTATATTGGCTCAATGCAACAATGTATTTCTAAGGAGGTTGTTGCTGTGTACTTCTTAAGATGCAAGAATACCAAATCTCTATCCAAATATCTATTTGAAGAACTGAGGAAATCTTGGTTTATGAATCCTTCTGTTGGGAATGTCTAAACTATTAATTTTGTTTTGGTAAAGGTATAAGAGTTTACTAATTGATTTATGAATACTCGATCATTACTAATCCATCATTCTTGCATCCTAGACTAATTGGTGTTTTCTCTTATAGATAACAAGATGAGTTGCCCACTAGTAAAAATTGCAGGGTAATTTGTTTCTCTTTTTACAGTAAAAAAAGTTCCAAAGGATTTATTTTCAATTGAACATTTAATTAATGAATTTTATAATTTATATGTCACACTAAATCTAATTCACTACTAGAGAAATAGGTAAATAAATGTGGGAATCATTTTTGGGACATGTAACTAGAACTAAATTAACTAAATTATCATCTCAACCATATGAGTTACTCATAGCAATGAGGATAGGATGCCATACCTCATTTTATACCACTAAATAAAGTGAAAAATCTAAAATGGAAATGAATTTTCTTATTTTGTAATGAGTTAATTCTATGTATAACCAAATATACAAAATGTCTTATCAAAGTTAACCAAATTTTAGTAATTACATTGACAATAAAAGGTCAATATTGCAACTTTTGTTTCTCTGAGTGTGGCTATATATCTACATAATCTATTTTTTATAAAACCCTTTTGTTTATTTTAATTTGTCTTTGCACCACTTGAAAGATTGTGCATATGATGACATTCAGAAGGTAAGATTTGCAAATTATTGGCTTCTTATTACATCATTGTGAAATGCAAGCTGGTGGTACTCTAAATTCTATAACATCACTACCATGGTTAGTTCCAAATTAATTAACCTACCTTATACTTTGGTATTCTTAGGATGCTAAGTCTATGTGTTCTAAGATATAAACTATGAAATTTATTGAACAAGAATAAATTTTCAATACTGATGTACGTAATATTAATGTATATAATAATATTCAACGAAGGATTTACCCATGTATTTTAATCAAGCTTATAATGTTAGAATAATATTCATTCTCCAAATACTTGGAAGCTTTGTTACCAGAAACCTGATCTTTCCTTGTGTTTCACATTTCAACAAGTGAAAAATTAAAACTTATTGAAAACCTCATTTCTTAGCCATATAAATATCTAAATTATATATATATATATATATATATATATATATATAAATATATATATATATATATATATATATATATATATATATATATATATATATATATATCAAATTACATAAATAAATTTATTTCTATTTGTGGTAACATAATTTGTAAGAGAAGGGAACATAGAGGTGTCAGTAACTTGTGGCTCATACAAGGAAGATGCTAACACATCAAAAGGAAAATTCTAAAGTTGTTTTAATAACACCCATGCACTTTATAGGAGTAATTGACATATATTTTAAATTTCACACATGCATGCTCTTTCAGGGTTACACATGATCTGTCTCAAAAAAAAATTGCATTAATTTTCACTTAAACATTGTGGCCACTCATTTTCATATTAAAAAAATACATGATTTTCATACTTATTTTATAGTTTTATTTGTAGGGGTCTAGGAATATTTATACTAATTATTTCATGGATGATTACACTTTGGCAATTGGTCGACATGCATGAATTGGTGCAAGGGAGGCATTTTGATTGGTATCATGAGTTAGTACTATATACACTCGGAGAAAAGTGTGGCCTATAGATTCAAGTTCCCCTTAATTTAATAGTTGAAGTTAGTGTAGACATAGTTTATATGGTTACTAAGGATAATTATTGAATAAATATCATGAGACAGTTTGTTACAATTCTACAAAACTTAGACAAACTTACAAAATCATTATTTTTAGCTTTGTCCATTTATTGTTAACATAGTTGCCCAATTTAAAATTTGTGGTGGTGGTTTATTTGGTTGCAACAATCATGTCTTTGAGGTATTTTCTATGTATCCCTCTATTTGGAAGAATGGTCTCAGTTTTCACAATATTTTCTATAAATTAAAGAAATTAATGAGCTTAACATTTGACCTCATTTTTAAAACCAAAAATTATGTTTCTTTCTTGTGTACAGCTTCTCTACCATTACGTGGGGGGAATTTTTTTATCATGGCCAATTAGAAGATGTAAGCTAAAATTATTTAAATACACCACTAGAAAACATTATATTTTGTGTATTCAATTCCCTATGAATTGTTGCATTTGCATATGTTAGGCATAATGTAGCTCTGGATATCCAAGCTATTATTCCTTCATCCACAAAAAAAAACCTTCCAAAATTCCTATGTGGTGGGGTGCTATTGTTGTATATTTGGTAAGTATCGACTATTATCTTCCAGTACCTATAGTTGGTTACTAGTCCTATGGTCAAATGTTTTATGACAATTTCCTATTAACACTTAAAAAACCAGTCTGGCTTATTGCATCAACAAACATGATGGTGGTGGTACATGTTATTAGAAGCTATCATGAATATTTCTATTTTTTTATCTTATAGATATATACTTAGTATTTTACCTACATCATAAAAATAACATTATGTTTGGATCTATGAATCTTATATGTGAGTAAATTAATGTTTGAGATGTGGAGATATACTTTTTTCATGACTAATGTATTATACCAAAGTATTGCACTTTAATAGTGCTTCGTATACTTTCAAGTTTTTACTATGATGGTCTATGATTTGATTGAAATAGTATAGGTAATCCTCTATCATAATGGAAGCTCAAATCACCAAAAATGAATCCAGAGAGATTCAAGAAGGTCAAGAGAGCCAAGAGAGAGAAGAAGAGCAGTAAAAAGGAATGATTTGGAGTCATAGAGGGAAAATAAGGGAACAAATTTGTGACCTAAGTTATGGGTTTTTGGCCAAAATGCATGTCTTATGTTGTCCATGCCCCCAAGTGATCTCTGAGGGGCATAAAAGGGGTATGATACTGAGTATGAGGTCTAAGAGAGTGCATGGAAAGTCCAACATGGTGCACAATGGGATAAGGATGTCTACAAGCATGTGGATAGAATCAAATAGGACTCACATAATTGATAGTATACATGGTGATTTAATATGTAATCATTGAGAGGAGAAAGGTGAAAGGAATCACATTTACATATGCCATCAAGGTATAAGTAGCTAGTGTTCATAAGAATAAGGAGTCCTATGTAGCACCTAAAAGACACATAAAAATGAGAAAGAACTAAGAACAAAGGGAAAAGAGAACATTACCTGCACTTACATGAGAGGGATGGTAGTATAAGAATAGTTGATAGCACGATTCAAAGAGTAAAAATGTAAATGTTACACGCTCTGAATCTAAATCCTACACAGAATGGATACAAAGTCATATCAAACCATGAAATCTAAGATAACATTCACCATAGTGTTAACTCTAGTGTTCTCCACATGTCAGATATAAGAGAGATGGAATTCCTCGAAGGAGGAGAAAAAATCATGTGTCACCTCGAATAGGGGGAGCTACTCAAAGATAAAGACATTCCAAAATTCATTGAGCTATGACACAACTAAGAGTGACTCAAAGAATAACTACACATAGCATGTGCCTAATACATGAGCATTGGTTTAAATGATAATAATCATATGATACTTAGCTGCATTATTTATCTTGCCAATAAAGACTAAATTAGCTACAATAAGATTGTGTCCCCATGGGTCACTGATAATCAAAGCTATAGCGATAAGTCCTGAGTTGCCTCACCTACCACTATCTATGTGTATCACCAGTGAGAGATGCAACATGATGGGGTCAGGGACATAAGACACCATTATAGAAAGACTATCTTGACATAGAAAAATACAAATGATTACCTGAGAGAGACAAAAAATGTAACCAAATCATAACTAATAAATAACCAATGCTGGTCATGGTAAGATGTGATGAAGGGTGGTATGAGGTCCATATAAAATGAATACTAGCTAATAAATCCTAGATCAAGCCCTAGACAATCACAACCATGAACTTGCACACCTACATAAACCATGATGAGATAGGAAGGAGTCAGTATGACATCAACTAAAAACAAGTAGGCAGACCACTGAATAAAATAATCACATAAAATAACTTCTATCTCAGGTGCATCCAAAAGGGATTACATACGTCAGACAAGCCAAGGGATGCAAAGGTTTAAGAGAATAGGATGGTCTAAAAATGGGCTTATTAAGATTTGAAGAGGAAAATAGAGGGTGCCATTGCATCTGAAATAGGCCAAAACCATTCAGATCATTATCTAATGACCCTCCTAGTAATGGTTGATAGCCCACCAAAAAAGGACCCCCAAAAAGCATGAAAAAGGGAAAGTTAAAAGGTATAAAGAGTGAAAAAGACTCTTTTAAAACCTTTTTTACCTTGACACAAAATTGAGGAAAGACAAGAGAGCCTAGAAAGCCACATAGAAGAGACAGAAGAGCATGAGAGTGCACGAGAAGTGATCACCATGGTCTAGGTAAGTCCTATAACTATCAATTTGAGAATTTTTTTAGTTTTGAAGATTTTTGGGAGACCTTATGGGAGTTTTTATAGATTTTTACCAAATCAATAGATGTATTGAAACAAAAAGTAGACCAAAATGACTGGAAGGAGCCACATAAGAGAGGATTACTGAGAAACCAAACATAGGCCAAGAGTGGGACTTTTGGCAAGCCTTAGAGGTTGCCTACATGCCCACAGTACAGGTCATGGATTTTTTGATAAAAGTTACATCTTAGAGGCTACAAGGTCACAAGTTTTTTGAAACCCATGGCTTAACACATTATTAGGCTATAGGTTATCATGAAAAACCCACAACCTAGTCATAATAGGGTCCAAAATTAAAACTCAACAAGGGCCCAACATGGTCCCGAAGGAAGCTAACAAGCCAACCAAAGGGTGAAGATGAAGAAATTATGGATGTCATTAAGAGAAGAGAGTAAATAATGTTCCTCCTCAGTGAGAGGGAGTGAAACTCAATACGAAGGATGATTCAAACCTTGGTGAGTTGAGACAAAGCTAATATTGATTTGGAGAAGAAATACAAATAGCATTGACCTAATATATGAGCATTAGTTAGAGTTTGAATGATTATGTGATGCTCAAAACCATTTTTCATCTCACTAGTGAGAAGAAACCAATTGTAGTAAGTGTTTCATGTAAATTTTCACTTTAAGTTCTAAGGAAAAGAGAAAATAAACTCGATATGAGTGTGGTTGAAAAAATTGTTTGGTTGTGTACACACCGAATTAGAAGATTGTGAAAACCTCCTCTTTGGCTTGGGAGGAAGACCTATAGATAAGAAAGTACTAAAACAAAATTGTTTATTAGACAGATAGTTGGGTGGATTTTCTAGAGATAGCTAGATCCCAAAAATGAGGGCTTCATTATGGGTTATAGATCCACATGTTTCAAAAAATCAAGTTCACAAAACTAGAAATAAGGTAATTACATCAATAATCAAGAGGTATTGAAACTGGACACAAGAATGCTTGTTAATAAAATAGACTAGAAATGATCAGATTAGTGGTAAACTAATTAATACTAGCACTAAGGGGTCGAGGTATACTTCAAAAAAATTTAAAGGGGTATGTGGGTGGTCAAAAACATAAAAAATTAGATTTTTTAGGGGTTAGATAGGTGGAAATAGGTTTCTAGTTTTTGTTTCCATAGGTGACCATTGGAGGTTAGAGTGACCATCAGTGGTTAAGCTTGATCATTGAAGGTTGGAGTCTAACCATTGTCAGTTGACTATTTCAATTTTGGGTTTTCTAAATAGTTAAATGATAGGATCGAATAGGCGTATTTTGAGAGTTGGGCAAGGGCTAGATTGGTTATGAAATGGAAATAAAGCACATGAATGTTGACAAACAAGTGCTTGTCTTAATATAAGTCAATTAGGTGGATGGTTGATGCATTTAGTATATTGGTGGAATCTAGCTTAATTCTGACAGAGTGATGGTCCCTAAGAGCTTGGTTGAGAAGTGATAGCAAGTTGACTCCAATTAAGATGGTTGATAATGCTTGATAAAGCTGATGACGTTGATTAACCTATAAAATAAAACTCTTAAATTCTTGAGCTCCTAATAATTATTATAGATGGTTTAGACATCCTAGGTCTCTTTCTCTTATAGGTACAAGCAAGATGTGGAAGTGAAGGTGTAATTAGGCTAGCTAAATATAACTTGTTCATGTAAAGGCTTAAAACTAGAATTAGACAAGTTATTTTGTAAAATCAACATGGGTGGTTTGCATGTTTTTTATTAAGATGTGTGTCCTGACCATCAAAATTAGGGGTTCCCAAGGCTGACCATCAATGGTCACCCTGACTGTCGATGGTCAAGGTCTAGAGGAAATGGGTCCCAAACATTAGGTTCACCTATCTTGGTGAAACTAGGTACAGATGGGTTTGGTGAGGTGAGATAAGTGTAGGTTGGTCCCAAGGGGGTCCGAGGTAGGTCTAGGGGGATTTTTTACATTGAAACATAGGTGTGTAGATTTTTGGTTTGTATATTTTTCCACTTTTTGTTGTGTAGCTTGCATGAATGAGCTATAAAACAAAAATAGAGTATGGGTCAAGGGTCTAGTTACCCTAAGAGTAGCAAGAGGTGTTCTCCTTCAAACTGGGAGTTGATGAGGTGAAACTAAAATGGGTATGGGTTTGATAAGTAGTAGATCATATAAAGACTAAAATTTTTAATGTTGGTAAAAATAAGAGTCAATGCTAAGAAGGACAACAGACAAGTGAACTACGTGATCGCCTATAGGTGTGGCAGTTGGGAACACTTGTAAATGTAAGTCTCCTAAGTGATTTCTATGTTTGTGGTGGGTATCCAAGGCAAATAATGCTCCTATGGAAAGCACAAATGGTTTAAGTGTCATGGGTATCTAAGGTAGGAAGTGCACTTAGTGAGACACAAGCAGTTCAGGGATGTGCAAGGTGGCTCAAAATTAGAAAGGGTCAACATGGTAATGTTGGCACTATTGTCAAAGGACCAAGAAAAAAGTGTCATAAATTACGTGCTAGATGGGCCAAAATAGACCAATGATGAGGTGATGAGGTGGTCAGGTCAGTGGGAGAAGGGCATCTCCAAAAGTAGGCAAAATTGGGTGTAATTTGGTATAAATGGTGGATTATAGGTGAAGGTGAAAAAAGGGGGGTTTATGATTATATTTTAAAGTATCTTCAACTATATTAACATCTGCTGTCCTTCTATTTTGAGTTAACATATGCCCTGGTTAATATTTTAAAGCATCCTTGACTATATTATATTTCAGATTGAAGCCTCTAGAATATATTTTTTTCCTTTTAAACCTGTGATGAAAATTGTATGAGGGTTTATGACTGAAAAATGTTCTATTATGTTATGTTTTATATCATAAAGAAGAGGTTTTCTCATTCTATGATGCACAATATGAATAACAAATTAATTTCTACCAATCGTATTATAGTTGTTTGATAGCCAAAGACCATGTTGGAGTCTCCTTTAGTATAAGTGAACTTTTTTTATTCTTGATTGCCATGTTGTCCAAATATATTTGGTTAAAGGGTTGGGGGATGTAGTCGGTTGGTCGAGTACTTCCGTTGCGGCTTTGCCCATCAGTGTTCAAGTCCCCCACCGGCCCCGTGGTACCGGTATCAGTCGTGTCTAGCCAGCAGTGCCGGTCACGTTAAAAAGTTTACCCAGCTTTCAATAAAGTGAATATATATATATATATATATATATATATATATATATGGTTAAATAAATAGGCAACATGAAATAATAATAAAACTACTATCAACATTAAATGTGATGCATGAATATAACTATAAATAAATAAAAGATGCAATCTTTAAATGACATTGTTAATATTGTTTGTCATCATTCTATGAATTGGGTGATACCTTGTTAACTTTTATTAGAAACATTTTGTGTACATAGTATAAAGTCTAGTTATGGACATGTTGAGATAACATCACAGGGTTTGAAATATGTCCACTAAACCCAACTCCTGGCACCAAAAAAGGTACCTATAAGTCTATATTTTGAGGTGGAAAAATGTCCCAATGGGTTACCCAATGATTGTTTTCAACATATTAAAAAAAGAGAATAATTTCAAGTATATTTAAAAAGATAGATATATTTTGATGTAATATACTAATAATGATTTCGAACAAGATCAAAATCTGAAATTTATGTCTCATAATAAATTTTTTGTATTATTTAAATATCCACTAAAGGATGATGATAATAATAATAATAATAATAATAATAATAATAATAATAATAATAATAATAATAATATAATAATAATAATAATAATAATAATAATAATAATAATAATAATAATAATAATTAATTGAATTTTTTTAATACTTTGATAGTTTAGATAATTCTAAATATAGCCATCTAAATTTTTTGTATATAATTTATCAAAAATCAAATTACAGTTTAATTGAATCTAAAATAGTGAAATTGCATAACCATTGCTAAACTAGTTTTGAATTGAAAAACCAATGAATTAAAATAAAACTCTAACTCAATTAATAGTCTATTTCACATGATACAAGTTTGATAAAGTAGTTTGCAAAAAAAAATAAAGAAAACTAAAATACAAAGGCATGATAACATAATCACTTACCAAATCTACATATTTATAACATAATTATAGTAGTTTCCTACGACATAATTGATAATACTTCACAAAAAATTTAGATATTTATATTTATTATTAATATATTATATTTTATAATGTATTATTATATTATATAGAATTATTTATTAAACTATTATTAATATTTTAATAAAAATTACACTCAATTTTAATCTTTTTATTTTTTTTGATAGGTATTCACTTTTGATTAGAGATCCAACTAGATACCACTTTTTATTACCATAGCAACAACTAGTCTAAGACACAAAAAGGCCCCTAGATCCCCATGAATACTCTTTTTAAACAAAAATACCACTTTGATGGGATGATATAGCCCATAAACTACAAGCTTATCCAAATGTTAAACCATATCAACTTTTGACATTGCTAGATCTACCATAAGACAAGATGATATAGCCAACCAACTACAAGCCACTCAAACCATCCAACAATACTAATTTATTGAATACACCATAGTTACCATAGATCCATCTGCAGGCTCTATGGACATCAATACCACTATTAATGGCCACATCCATCCTGACATGCTTTAGTGGGAATTGAACCTTGGTGGGTTTGGATATAGCCAAGTGACCTCACCAACTCACCCCTACATCATTGGCTAAAATGTTGGGCACAGACATTTTTGTAACTAGAATGCCCAAACTAGTGGTGAATAGTATCCCTAGCCATGGACTATGGACTTGTCTCATCACATTAAACATAGGTTTCAAGCCACATGCTGACCCCCTTTGTGTTGAACACTGAACTGGTAGCCCCTATCATTATGAATAATTTTTATGAATAACCCATCATAGCTTACTGTGGGAATGATGCTAAAGAGTGGTCATCCTAGGGAATGGACCCTAAGACCTCCCACTTCTAATGCTCAGATCATTCACTACTAGGCTATCGTTGTCAGGTATTTTTAATATTTTTGTTATCATTTATTAAAAATTATTAATAATTTTTGAAAAAATTATATTAATTTACATATTAAAAATTAAATAGCTTAAAAAATGATGTTTTATATGATTTTAATAAAAATTACACTCAAAATTTTAATCTTTTTATTTTCATTTATTAAAAATTATTAATAATTTTCTCTAAAAATGATAGTATATTACATATTAAATATATAAATACAATGTATATGAGCATGGAAACTAGGTGTTGAGGTAAATCAACTTTGGTTGGAAAGAAAAGTTGTGACACAACTATCTCAAATGCAGATCAGTAGAGAAATTGATGAGAGCTTTATTGTGGTTTAGCTCTAATAGTGAGTCCTATATATCCATCTTGTGGAACCTCTTTATTGGCATTTTCTATATACAATTAGAGGGTGTTCCTCTGTAAGAAGGATGAAGTAAGGCATTCATTCTTCTTCAATGTATTTGATAGGGGCATGAATTATTTAAAAATAATTATAGTCTAAAATTTATTTGAGAGATATTGTTAGAACTTAATGGGTTGTTAAGCAAAGCCTTGATTATATCTCACCTAATCCTTATAACTTTCGAATTTAGGACAATCACATAAACTTCTTCCAAACATCTAGCAATTCATTGAGTAGATATTGGCAATGTGAATTTATTTGATCTTAGAAACTTCTATTTCAATTTTAAGTATAATTCAATTTTTTTTGGTCAATTGAAATGCTTTTGAAATATTAGAGAAAGAAGAATAAGAATGATTTCATTTTAAATGAATCAATAGAGGCCTTGCCGAATTCAATAGTAATGTCATGCTTTTATTTATATTTTGTAGGTCATTATTTAATTATTGGTACTGAAAGAAGAACTCAAAAGATTTATGAGAATGGGTATTAGAGACTTAATGGATATAGAGTTAGAAGTAGGAGGAGATTGCACAATGTTATTCCACCTCCCAAAATCAATCAAAGTTACCCTATAAATTAGAATAACTGTCCATAGATATTGTTACTTGAGCATATAGGTAATTTCTAGTGGTGATTATTTAGTCCTTAGAGCAGTGACTAAGAAAGTTTTCAACATAATTAGATAGAAGATGAATAGGTTTGTTTTGGTAAACCATACAATGGATAGAGAAATAATGACATTAGATTCTTATTGGTTTATACTAAAGACAATACTAATATTACTAATGATTTCTTACATTATTCTAGTCTTATGGCATTGGTGAATCTAACTATGCCTACATGCTTGATATTAAAGCCAATTTGATTTATAGGGAGTTAAGGGGCAAAATGATAGAATAGATAATAAAGAAGCTAGTTATGGGCATGTTGATACCAGAGTATCTAAAAGTAGTCATTAAATTCTTGTTAACTGATCGATAGTTATACTAAGCAAATGATTCCCCAAACTAGAAGGCCTAGATGTATACATATTTCTGCATGATATGTAATGATATGCAAATAATTCAATAGTAACCAAATCAAAAATACATGTTGTTAGTTCAGTTATTGAATCTTCACTCCTGGGTACTTGCTCATTAATTTTGAACCTCATATGAACCAAATTGTTGACTTAAGCCTTAGAAAAGGTATCACATAAGTAGCTTAATGGTGAAATGCCATGCCTTAAACAATTGTTATAGTGGACACTTGCCACAAAGAAGGAATCAAACATAGAATTGAATTGCACCATGCAGTTAGTGGTTGTAAATTAGTGGGCATACGTGACAATTAAAATATACCATGTGGTTAGTAGCGCAAATTCTATAAGAATACATAGCAAGAAAACCACATTGTATTACAAAGTTTATAGTCAATTTTTTTTTGAACATCTGGCATGTAAACTGCACCAATACAAATTAATTTACCTATTAAAACAACCCTACAGGTCACCAAAATAGCCAAAACCTTCACTGTTGAAAATGATTGGGCATCTACAAAACCATGAGATGAACATTCCCTCTTTTTTTCTCAATATAATGCCTCTAATGTAATAATATATCATATATTTCTAAACATTGCATGAAAAATGTCAATCAATAATATTATTTTATTATTAATTTTTTATTTTTATTTTAGATGCTAATTAGAGGGAAAAGTAGATTTTGAATTAATTTATTATAAAATTAATTGATCTAAAAACATACAAATAATATTCCAATACTTATGTACCATATTTATCATGTTTTAATTCATTGTTGCACACAATTATTGAATATAAGTTGAAAAACTATTAGTTCAACTCTATTTTAAAATTGATACATTTAGAACATCTTATATTTCCATATATTAGTGAACACTAGATCTCATTAGCATATTTAGATAAGGGAAATAAAAAGGAATAATGTTTTAAAGATAAGATTTTTATATGCATTATTTTTATATTATTGGAACGCTTGCAAAAATCATGACCCAAACTACATACTGGAAGAAGTAACCGACTCAAAATATCAAAAAACAGCTAGTCAAAATATGGCGAAAATAACTACAAATAACCAACCAAATAATTAAACACATATCACCATCCCAAAAGGTAGAGTAAAAAAGTCGTCTTTAAGAAGAACAAAATCACAATACCCACCTAATACAAGAGATGGGTAGGATGAAAGTATGCCCATTCATTTATACTGTATGTGTTTTCTCTATATGAATCTTGAATTTATTGGTAATACAAATTGAGATTTTTCCATTCACATAACAAAACGGCAGCAACCACACAAAATAATAATAATTATAATTATAATAAATTTTGATATTATCTTGTGCTGATCAATAGGCCGATTGGCACTTATTTTGACAATCAACGAAGTTGGAAAACTCTGATATTTCGAGAATTTATAAAGTTGGAAAACTCTGTTATGAACTCTGCAGATCAAAAGGTTGATTAGCATTTATTTTTACAATCTACGAATTTGGGAATCTGTTATGAACTCACATACTATCTTGTGTAGATCAATAGGCCCGATTAGCACTTATTTCGACAATCTACAAGGTTGGGAATCTCTGTCCCTGCTACCATCGTTGTGTGGGACGTTGCTCGATCCGGATCTACGAACCTTGCCAGACCAAAATCACCCAGCTTTGCATTGAAATTGGAATCCAATATTACATTGCTGGGCTTGACGTCTCTGCGGACAACCCTCTGTTCCGAATCTTCGTGAAGATAAACAAGAGCAGATGCTATGCCACATGCAATGTTGAACTTTCGCTCCCAGCCAAGATGACCACTCTCCTCTCCAAATATATATTTGTCCACGATTCCATTGGGCAGGAACTCGTACACTAGAAGCAATTCGCCTTTCTCACTAAGTTACGGTGCCTCAGCCTGTTGATTATGCTAATTTCTGAGACGTATTCCTTTCTACCTTGTCTGGAGGCTCGGGATGCTCGTTTTACGACCACAACTTCATTTGTACGGGACAAGATGCCTTTGTAGACGCCTCCAAAACCGCCATCTCCCAGCGTTCAATCATTGCTGAAGTTTCTAATATTACATTAATTAATCTTAAAGTTTATTAAGAGATATTGATTTTAAGTTTTATTTTAGATTTTTAATATATTAGATTAATTAATACATCAATTAATTTTAAAGTTTATTAAGAGATATTAATTTTAAATTTTTATTGTAGATTTTTTTATATATTATACTAATTAATAATTTTATTACTTTTTTTATCATTTTTTTTATTGACTAATGTAAAATGGTATCAGCTTAGTTATATTTTTGTAAAGAGACTCTAAAATTTATTATATAATTAATGTATTATAATTTTTAATTGACTTTTCTAAGAAAAAAGAATAAACTTCTAAATTATACTTAAATAAATATTAAATGTAAACCTAAAATTAAATCAAATAAATGTTAAATTTTAAAATCAAATATAATTATGAGAAACTCATTCATTACACTCTACCCACTTGTCATTTTAGAATGCATATCAATATAATAATGTTTAAACACTATATGTTTTTCAATAATTTAACACTTATAATTATTTTATTATTATATTGACAAAATGAATGTTAATAATACTAATCATTAAATCCTTCTTATATTAAATTCTTCTTAGTATGACTATTCACCACCTTGAGGTGATGTTTGAGAGAGGCAGCGAGCCTCTATAATTATATGTTGAAAGGATCAATCATGAGGGAGGTAGAGACTAATTTAAATTCCTTGAGCGTGGCCTCCATTGAACACTTATGGATTCAGGGGACATATTTGCCATGATGGCGAAGGAAGGAGGTGGCACAAAGAATGGCCTCATTCCACCATGTAATCCAACTGGCAACATATGGGGGTTGTAGGGTTAGGGTCTAGATCTACAGGTTGAGTTAGATAGTGTCAACATGATTCAACATACAGGTATTAAGAACAAACTAATTACATGGTACATTGTATTCCCCGAAGGTCATTTCAAATTTACAGGGGATGGGTGAGTGGTCTGACAAAATAATCCCTGACTAGATGTTGACAAGGTAGCCATCAATGCTAGAAAAGAAAAGAAGATTTTGCTCTAACATCATAAAGAGTTCAAGTCATTTGAGCATGTGGTGATCCTCATATTGGGAGTTGGACCATGTAAACCAACACATGGGATTTAATGTCCATTACCAGAGGAGAGGGTCTGTCAAACCCAATTTTTTTTTGAAATAGTATTAAGCCTCACATTCACCGACACACCAATGCATAGGGAGGGCCCCAACTTTATCTTCAAGGTGTTTAATCATATTTAAGTCACAACACATAAGCCACATGGTAGGAGGTAACCAGTTTACCAAAAATAGCCAAAGCAAAGAGCAGTCAAGGTCATGATTGGGAGCATAAATGTTTAGAATACCAAATGGATGGCCATAAATGTCATGAATAATCCAGACTACCCAATGTGATGGGCCCTCCCCCATGGCAATGATGCTAGAGGAGACCTTAGAAGTAACTAAAATGAAATCATTCCCATGTCCTATCTCATGCAAGGTGGTGATCTAGGTGGCATCTGGCCAAATGCTGTGCAAGGATGTCTAGAGGAGAAAGTCAAATATCTTAACTTTCTATAGATAGAGAATGTTTGGAAAACCAATTGGCTAACAAGAAAGTTTCACAAAGTATTAACAAGTAGAATCTGTAACATCCCTAACATTCCATGATAAAGTATTCATAGGGATGAATCATGTAACAATCCCATTAGGTTTGACTTAGAAAAAATAATTTTTTCTTTAATTTAATCAACATATTATCTCATTAGAATTCACCATGAGAATATAATTAGTAATTTAGATATAACACTCTAAGTATATTAACTATAAATAATCATGTGACATCTAATTGTCATTGATCACTACAACATATGAAACACGTCATAACCAAATATGAAAATTAATTACAAATACCTATCCAAAATTGGTAAAATGATATAGCTATTGCTACAAAAGAAAAAATAAATAAATAATTACATCTCATTAGATTAATATCTCAATAATAATAAATATAATATAATGTAGAAGATACAAGATAAAAAGCTCTATAGAGCATGAGTTTTCAAACTCCAGTATCTTTGACAATATCAAGTGTCATCTCCATGTAAATGCTACTATGGGGATGGAGAAAATCATCCAAGTGATTTTTCACACTAACCATGGACATTCAATCCCCCAGACAATTCCCCATCAGGGCCCAAATGGCTCTCCATTCATAAATGATTAAATAGTGATAATACGAGAATCCAAAGAGATAATCTAGTACTCGCATGCTATATGGTTTATAAAAAATCATCTAGTGTACCATAAATAAACTCGTTCTAACAAGGTATTGCACAAACATGAAAATCATTCACATAAAATGATAATATCTCACTAACATTACTTTGGTAAAAGTTTTCAAATAGTTATTGATCTCTAAGATCATTCAATTTGGGGCTATTAGATGGTGGAGATGAGTTTCAGGTGTTTTCACTCTACTAGGTTTTTTTTCATGCATGCCATTGAGTCAGCCCTTGATTTCTTACTTGTTCAGCCTTGGTTCATACCACGGCCTTAAGTGCCTATGAGACTTAGCATTAATTTCCATTTAGGGTTTCTCACCTTTGATCGAGGATAGTCTTTATAATGTCCTCCCCCCATTCTATCTCAACTATTTAAGCTATAAAAAAAATGGAGGAACACCAAAAAATGGCCACCTACAGCACTCAAGGAAGTTTATCCTAAAATTATAACATAAGGTAATGTTTCAGACCCTGATGTTATACTGCCTATTCTAAAATTTAATTCTGCATGTCAATGGTTAGAGCAATTTTGTTTAATAGGTTATTTTGATGGGATAATCCCCTCTAAAAGTATGCTATGCCCCTGGGTTCAAACTCACTAGGCATCTCATGAAATCAAGATGGAGAGCATCCATAACATGACTAAGGTTTTTTTACTCTTTTCCTTCTCAGACCCATCCTGTGTTAGAAAAATACTCCATAAGTCTACCACTTGGTATGTCAAAAACTTGTTCATGGTCCTCTCCCCCTAGACATGAGACTATGTAGTCTTAAAGCACACTACTCATAAAGTCTCAGTTCGAGTTAAATTCCAAGGCATCCCACTCTCATGTTGGCACTTTATTCACTAAATAACATTCTCCATAGGCCTTGTGATTTGTCATAAACAAAACTTGTTCTACTCTGCTAGACTACAAAAAGGGGTATGTGTAGAATTAGACCTATCTTAGGACTTCAAGGAGTGTGCGTAAATCCAAGTAAGGATGTGAAGTAATCTTAGTGAGTCCTCTCTATCAACCTAGCCAATACTTGTTTTTACTGCCAAGCCACAAATCACAAGATACCTAATTGTCTCCTTCAGTTGGATCACAATAATTTGGCCAACCACTCACCCTCACCACCTAAGTCCTCTCTTGAGGCTAACAAAAACTAGTTGAATATGGATAGACAATGATAGGGAAGAATAATTAACATCGCAAAGCATCTAACATAATTGCTTCCCCTAAAGGAGGTAAGTCATCCTTGAGCATTGGCATACAAGAGTATACTCTATTGAAAAAGAGTCTTTACCGATTAAATCCCCAAAATTGGTTGAAAATCCTAGGGTGTTTAACGCCCCTTTGGCTACAAACATTTTATCTCAAGGTCTTAAGGCCTTTATGCCCAACTCTCTCAAATTTTCACGCTCGCAGGTCACCACTCTTCCACTTCCTTCTTAGTGGGATCTACCCAAATGCTCTTGTAGACCTCCTAAGAGGAATGATGAGGTGGAGGAAGGAGAGTTTTTGGATGAACCTAACTTAAGGAAACAATATAAATGATTGAGTTTTAATAGTGGGAATTTTTTTTAGATTCGATATGATGTCCTAGAAGGGTTGGACTTAGAGGACATGTCCCTTGACTCCTGTCATCTATGAATTAATTTTCATGGAAAGTTCAAGGTCTCATTGGCCCAAAACATAAGTTTATCATGCATGATTTTAGAAGGAAGTTTCCCAAGATGGACATTCTCTACTTGTAGGAAATCAAGGTGGGAGATTTTTTAATGATGGTTGTCAGTAATTCTATCTGGTATGATAGTATCATTTTGCATAGTGTCCATGCCGTGGGATGTGAAGGGATGATCACATTCATTTATCTAAAGTGACAGCCACACTTAGTGCAATCTGGCATGGACCCCATCAACTAGTTAGTATGAGTTTTTTTACATTAAAAGCCATTCTTTTGGATTTAGTAATATTTATTCCTTGAAGGAAATGTTGGATCATACCCATTTATGATAATATATTTTGGATAGTCTTTCGAATGCTCATTGGGTATTATGTGGAGACTTTGATATGGTGACAACTCCTGAGGACAAAATGAGCCACATGTGCACTAAATGGGGTCTTTATGACCCTAATAGTTTGTGTTAGCTTACAAATGGAGTTTGGTATACTTGGAGTAACTTTACGGAAGGCCCCAACCCAATTCTAAAGAATCTTGACAAGGAAATGATGTCTACCCAGTCATATTTCTCTTTTGATAATGGCTTCTTCCCTTCAGTGTAGGCATTGCTGAATTTTGGGCTTTCCAACCACTCTCCCATTTAGTTTTGTGCGATTGATGAAGCCCAAGGTCCATAAAACACAATTTTTATTAACACCTCTCTAATCAAACATGGGCCCATGGTATCACACATTAGGAGACTCCTACAAACCAAAAGACCACCTGCTTCTTACAAATCTATGGCTACTAGCTTGCCAACATTCAAAGACACTCCTACTCTAGTACTTCCTTAGAGCTGGCCCATGTGGCCCTAGTTCTAAAAAATATCCACTTAATTAGATCTATCATCTTGCAGGAGAGATTTTCTTCCTTATGGTACCATATCCAAATTACAAACAACTATAATGCCCACAAAGCCCAAGTCAATGCCAAGATTCATTCACTAAATATTGGGGATAAATCTTCTAAATGATAAAATGATATGAGCTAAAAAATCAAAAAAACAAATTCAAGTTATTACTATGGCTGGTAACAGACTTTGAGAAATGCCATAGATAGTGAAAGCATTTGTTCACCACTATTAGTAAGTGTTCCAAGCTCAAGCTTCCTTGACTAAACAAGAAACTACCCTTCAAAAATATCTTTCAATTATGCCTTGCAAACTCACTCCCACTCAACGAGTGATTTGTGATAGGACACTCATTATAGATGATTTACATGAAGCAGTGACACATATGGCTAATGACAAAGCCCGTGACATCAATGAATTTCCTTATGAATTTTACAAATCCCTTTAGGATCTTATGGTTAATGATTTGCTCAAAGTCTACTAAGAAGAATTTTGCACACACTCACTAGATAAAAATATAAATAAATGAAATATCAAATTCATACCTAAGTAGGGAGACCTGGAGTTGATCTACAACTGACAGCCCATCACCCACTTTAATATCTCCTATAAAATCATAGCCAGGCACTAACGAACTAGATGTGTAATATGCTACCTCTCATTATTCATCTATTTTAAATAGGCTTCATCAGAAGTCACTACATCTTGGACAACATTATTGCTATTTGAGAAGATATGGACTAGGCCAGATGATCCAAGCAACAAGCCTTGTTCATAAAAATTAAATTTGAAAATGCTTCTGATCACATTGAATGTCCTTTTATCATAGCCATGCTTCATGCTCTGGACTTCAGACTCATTTTCATTCAAAATGTTCAATTTTTTTTCATAGATGTCTGAGTTATTCTCTCCATTAATGGAGTCACGTATAAGAAATTTGGCCTATACCATTCTATTCACCAAGGGTACCCCATAGCATCAACCCTTTGTGTGCTTGTAGCTGAGGTTTTTGGATACCTTTTTAGCAAAGCCCAATATTGTGGCCTTGTTAAGGGAACTTATGCCCCACCTAATGCAGCCAATATTCATGAGGACATGTAATTTTTTAATGGAGATTTTACTGATGATTCCTTCCTTACCCTCATTTAATATGAAGCCAACATGGACAATGTCCATCGGAGTCTTGACACCTTTTACTTGGCCTCTAATTCCAACATCTAATGGCAAAAAACTTGTTGCTACAAATAGTCATACCTCCCTTCGTCTCTATGGGTAGCTAAATTTGGTTAGAATTGGATCCAACATGATGAAATTTTTAAATTTATTGGCATCCCCTTTGATTTTGATGCTTCACCACCTTTATTGTGGAAGTATGTTATTAATAGAGTTACTAAGAGTTAGATTACTAGATGACCAAGTCTCTTTCATTAAAAGGGAAATTTCAAATCTGCTCGAAGATCCTTGTGTCCACCCATGTTACTATTCATCATGTTGGGTTTCTTCAAACAAATCTTACTATAATTTGTACAAATTGTTTAGAATTTCCTTTGGGTCAATTCTCCCCAAGGTAAAGGTTTCCATAGGGTGACCTAAGAATATTGTTGCCTCCCACTTGAAGCTAGAGGGATGGGACTTATCGACATAACTAGGAAAGGATCCGATTTATGTTCCAAATGGGTTGTGAGGGTGATTGAGAGCCCAGAAGCTTGGAAGATATTATTCATATATTGTATCTCCTCAGGCTTGCCTAAGGGCAAAAAAGCTTAAAAAGGACATACGTTCCCCAATTTTATCTTCATCCAATCTTTTGTTCAAATCATCGGGTCCTTCATGGCCAAAATCATCTGGAAAGCTTGGGAAAAGATCATGCCATGGCTCCTCTAGAATGGCACTACTTTTTGTAATGGCCTCTCTACTAATTCCCACTCTCTTTGGTGGTCCCCTATATTTTATCAAAATGGGTTTCCTTTGGAAAAGGTTCCCTAGATTAATGCCCTCAAGATGTACCATAGAGGAATCCACTCTATCTAGGATATCTTCTATAGATGCTCTCGCACTTGGCTACCCTAGGAAGATGTGAAAGCAAAATTTTGTCTAGCCAATGTAGACCAAAAATCTTACCAAGAAATCCTTAATGCTATCCCTACCTCTATGCTCCATAAAATCTCAGTCAAATTTACCAGACCATGGTGGATGGACTATAAATGGTATGTTAAAACCCCCTTTTGTAATTACACTCTTCGACTTGGCTATAATTGGCTCACCCCACATTTGCCCATGGTTGACAAGCTTAAAAAATACTAGGGGTTACACTCATCTATGAAAACATTGGAGGTTTCACTTTAACATTGTCTAGGGTGGCTCTGTGGAGCCCAAGCTTTCCCATTTTGTCTATTTTATGTTGTACCAAGGCTTACCTATTGACAAAAAACTCATTCAACTTGGAGTCTAATTTCTTACTTGCCCCTTCTATGGACATCTTGAGACATTGCCTCATCTCTTCTGGTACTATTCCAAAGCTCAAAGGGATTAGTCTTGGATCTGTAATCCCTTTAAGCCCTTCCAGCCTGACTTCTTCTTTTGACAACACATCCTCTTGGGAGACAAGCCCATAATCCCTGTGAAAGTAGCACAAGTCTGGCATAATTTCAAATTGGAGATTCTCTTCTAGGTTTAGAAAGAAATAAATAATTTTGTGTTCAATCATATTTCTTCTAATTATAATATTTTTTCTTTTCATAAATCTTTTGTTATCTCCAATGTTCATTTACAGATACAAGTCCAAGATAATAAAGTGGCCATGGAGCTTGGTTATATTCAAGACCTCCCATCTCACTAGGGAGATGCTCCTTGTGTTATATCTCATGTTCTACCTTCTTCAACTAGGGATCCCAAAATATATGTTAGAGTGCCTAGGCCACCTCATGGAAGACATCATAATAGTCATTCCAAGCACCACTCTCATATCGACACCCTATACCAACATGTTTCCCCTCTTAGGCAACAGTGAGGGTGGAAGCTACTGCCTTATTCCCCTATTAGGCAGGATGGTTAGGGCACTCCTCTATGCCTATATGCTTAAGGGGCACCACTTAGAGGTCATGCTGACATGTCATACAAGTTTCCCAAGCTCTCACTGGTTATCTCACCCACTCAAACTTAAGTACATGATGAAATGGAGATGACTTAGGCTATTATTTGGGAGCCTATTCTATATGGCAATGACTTGTCAAGTTTGGGCTGGGATCTGGATGATATGGATCCTCTACTTTCAGGCCTTAATTTTTCTTCTTGATAATTTTATTTATAATTTTTATTTTGTGACTTGTCACTAGGCACTGTCTAGATTTGATACCTTGCTTCTAGGCTTTGTGTAGTGTTGTGGCATGCTTTCATACCACCTTAATTTTTTGTGAATTGTTTATATATTTATATTAAGCTGATATATAGATATATTTCATCCAAAAAAAAAACGTAGTCAATTTTATACACACCACTTGATCGATTACCTTCATCTGGCATTGTGATACTAGTAAGTTAGTAAAGTTATCTCACTACTTACTGAGTACCAATAATACAAGATTTGGTTAACACACACACACACACAAATTCATACAGATTACTATCTACGAACAATCATAAAACATGCTTAGTACAATTATAATTAAATGCATACATTTAGTCTGTCAAACGTATGAATGAATCTCTATAATATCATTTATTACATAATTAATTAGTAAAAAAATATAGATTATACTAAGTATAAATATATATTAGTTTGCATATTATAATTTGTATATGTAGATATAATAAAATACTTTTTACTAGCTATCACAAAATATATTATTCATAGAAATAGCCAACACACATATATTTAGTCCATCAAATTTATGATTGAATTTATACATAATAATTATAGTTTGAACCACCTAGGTATGACATACATTTAGATTATAATTTTCAAATAAAATACGCTCTATGACATCTCATAATGTCATTGTTCATTTTACATGAGCACACTTACTCAATTATGAATAACTAATCTTATAATTTCAAGAATCAAATATCTCATAATCTTAAATAACAAGAATGCAAGTATAGTTTTGACCAATCAGGTATATCCTATATTTAAACTGCATTAATTATTCTTCATATGTAAATTAAAATATAGTATATTCCATGATTAGCATTGCACATACTACCCAATTTCAACAACCAATAATAATTCTCACGAATACATAATCTTTCATTTTACAATTTTTATATTTTGAGGGGGATGAAGTCCTATAGTTATAGTTTTTTTATCCATCAAAATCCTATAACTTATTATTTATAACTAATATAGGCACACCTTAATAAATTTCTCTAAATTATATTTATAAATCTAGTTATATTAAAAGTTTTATCTAGATGTAGTATCTTAGTAACATCCCTATGGTACATCTAGATCCATAGTTTATTAATATCAATCATTTGAATACTGTGATAACTACTCCAAATAATGTAATAAGTAAACTATCTATATAATCTAGATCCATTATCTAATTACATCCTTAACATGTACTATATGTAAGTACTCAAACAACTGTATAAAGATGTCACCAGTGATTTTTCACTTTTACTCAGTGTGTAACTATGAACTTCAATAATTAAATAATTTAGTCTAATATGCCTTTCAAGTTCAATTAGGCATTCTATTTTATTTACACATATTTTCTTCCTTAAGTTCAAGCTCATTACTAGTGACAAATAAATAGATCATATAAACATAGAGGGTTATATTCATCATCCACATCTTAAGAAATTGTGTGGTTATTTTGTCAATCATCCTTTTACGATTATTACGGACACCCCCTGTTGGTCGTACAAACTAAGAACTAAGGAGATCTCAGTGCAAACTAGCTTATACACTTTTAAAAATAAATAATTACTTTAAATTAATGATTGTATATCCTATTATGGATCACTATTGCCAATTATAACATCCCAACTTACTTTGAAGTCATACCCTTTTAAATTATATCCTTTCAGGATATACATCAGTAATTTTGGTATATCTGTTAATATCCACATGATATTTTGTATCCTTAAGTACTTTCAGGATATAAAAATTTACCAGATAGTAGCCTATTGCCTTATGATAGCATTTATTGAAGATTATCACTATTGACATTTTTCCGCCATTTGTATCACTTTGAATTATTGCATAGATATCCTATTGTATTTCTCATCTACATATTACTTCGCTATGGATTTTTTCATATAATTATAAATGTATATAATTATCATAGCACTGTCATGTGGCCATGTTTTAGCATTAATATTGATCAGGATATATTATACAAAACGCTGTTGTTTTTTCCAGCGCCATATATTATGCAAATCTTTGCATGAATCTATTAATATATATTCAATGTAAATCATTGTTTATAACGCGGTGATAGTATCTGCAAATATAGATTTTATAAACTAGATTACATACCTAGACCACTGCTATAAGATGTGATAATTAATAAAATACAAATAGTGTACTTCATGGCATTAAAGTCTATATATCAATCTTTATCAAGTCATCATTCTTTATGTTATATCACTGCAAAATATATATATATATATATATATATATATATATATATATATATATATATATATATATATATATATATAACTGTTAGATCACCCAGTATATGCAAATCACCCAACATATACAAATCGCTTAGTTTAACTGGTATACTCATGTTTTGTTACTTTTACAAATTTTACCAACCCCAGACTTTGAAATCAGAGGATAATTCATTATTAGTGCTTAGTCATTATATTTATATCTAATATATGAGATGCTTTGATATTAGTGCTTGAACATCAGAGTTCCATATTGTATAAACTTTTGGGTTAAACTGATGTCCGAAAATATGATTTTTTGAGTTATATACTGAGTTAATGACGTATGTTTGTATGTATGTAGTCTGTTCATATTTTATAAGGCACATTGATCCTATTTACCTAGATCTTTGCATTAAAATTTTAGTTCACTGCCCCCACATATAATTAAATCATTGATTAAATTTGTAAAAATATCATTTAACAAGTCTCTCACTATATATTTCAGTTCACTGCGTCATAGTGTACATATTTTCGTCGCTGCATACTTCTTATGCACAATGTCTATTAATTTTAATGTGCTATTTTTTGGTTTACTCGCTTAGATCATTGTTGAATACTTTTATATTATTTATTGTATATTCTTCACTGTTATATATATCCCATAGTATACAAAAGAAGAATTCTAAAAGAAAGAACATAGAGATAAAGCATTTGAGATCATGAAATTTTAATCCATATTATAATTCTATCTATGAAGGATCTAACAGTGATAATACAAATCACTATCATACAGAACATAAATATACAAAATTTAACTACATTGCCTTCCTAGCAAAATGCTCCACTTGAAAAACGTTCTTCCTTCTATGCTTCACAAACCTCTCTCCTTTCCTCTTTTTTGTGTTGCACCCCCATCTCCATTCTTTAATCTTAATTTGTGAAGGAGTATGGCGCTTTCTTTTAAGATTTTTTTTTTTTTTTTTTTTTTTTTTTTTTTTTGATTTTTCTATTTTTTCCATTTTAATGTTTTTATTTCCTTTTTCTGATAATATACTTTCCATAATCCCCTTTTGGTATAAATATATTTTTCTAAGTATAAAATATAATTACTTTATTTATTTTATGAGGTTTTTCATTTTCTAATTATTTAACAATAAATAATTACTTAGTACAATTAATTTATCATAATGACTTAGTAATAATGCTACTAATATAAGTCATTAACATTCTAAATTAGTAATGAATTAAGTAATAAATCACACGAAGTTTATTCCACATAAGAAATAAATTTAGATAACACACAATTAATCATTGTCTAAATGCAACATCGTTCACACACTAATGTTAATAATTCAAATCATGCATCTAATATATTTTATTTAATGTGGTGTGTGTAGTGTTCTATTTATTTTTTTGTCATCCTCCAACATCTCCATCTATGTCACCATCTCTGATGATACTGTCCTTCCATCACACTCTGAGAGATGAATCTCTCATATATCCATCTCATAACAAGTAGGTAATTAGTACATAATATCATGACATGTATATCATAAAATACTGTTGATTAGCATGTTAACATGATCAAAAAGTAAAATATATATACTACATTTAACTCATAAAAATGTAATTATATAATTTAAGCAACATACCATTGTCTCATAATAGCATTTGACTTATAACTTAGTAATAATCAATCTAAATTATTAAATATAGAAAATCTATGGATAATCAAATAAATTTTCTTAGTGAGAAATTAATATGTAACATTCTTCCTCTCTAAAGCTAGTCATCATCTTAGATGAAACTTATTCAAACATAGGTTCTAAATTAAAACCATTGTTTTGAAAGAAAATAATATAGTATGAAGTATCAAATCAGTCAATTGAATGTAGAATTTTTTTATAGAACTCATCATAGTTTTTTCAAGCAGTACTATCCTCATAGTATTAGTCTCACAAGATCTTGCACTATGACATCTCTATATTATGAAAATAAAGTTTGTGAGTATCAATTATTTTAATTGGCTCTATTATGATCACCTTAGGGTCTTGAACTGGGAAAACATTTCAATCCAACATACATGGAGGATAATCTATACACTTTGAAGATATGCAACATGGAAAAAAACTATGAAATAAACATATTGATGGTGGTTTTGCATGCCTATATGCTACAAATTGATCACTTCTAACACCTATAAGGTTACCACATATCTCTATTATAATTTTTGTTGTCTTCTCAAATTTAATATTAAAAAAGGTACATAAAATCATCATAAAAACTAAAAACAAATGACCAAAGAAAGTTTCACAAAATTTCCTAGTCCCTATGTACATCTCTCTAACTTAACAAGAATAATGTGTATAAGTTAATACCGTTACTACTCTATGTAACCTCTAATAAGTATGACATGTCAATAATGCCGTTACTCCATGTAGCTCAAGTATGATGATGAATAATAATTAAAAATAACACATTATTAATGTATACAAAACTAAGAAATATTCATTCATCAGTATATGTGCATATAATCATGCGACTGAATTTGACAAGTCTTGATTGCCAAATATTAGATTCAACCTTAATAAATATGAATTCAATTTTAGACTAACTAGGGTCCACTAGCATCTCTTAGTACTCACATCCCTGATTCACCACTCATCTCTTATGTCTCCACAACTTAATGATCTTCAAACTGTGCACAAGTTACAATGAATCATAAATCTATACTAACAGATCATAAAAAGTAATGATAAATGCTAAATAATTCATGATGTACCAATATACATTACAATAAGAATTATACAATTATTCCATAATTATATTAAGTTACCATTAACCTAACATAATTAATATCAAATTTCATAGCTTAACCCATATCTATTTACTCATCATTAAGGAAAAATAATGTTAAAATTATCATATCATACAAAGGCTAAGGATACACCATCCTTACAACCTTATAAAATGAACAAGCAAGACTATGCCTTTCTTGTTGCTCGGTTAGTTACACAAGTTATAAGCTTATCTCAATCCCTTAAACTAACAAAATGTTTTGTACATCCTGTTCCATACTCAATCTAAATGAAAGTTACATAAATGACTCAACATGACATATTTTATGCAAGATGAGAATAATATCAATCTAATCAAGGGTGAATCATAACATAATGATTATAATCAACTTATAAATTTTAATTGAGAACCAACATAAATTTAAGGTTTGCCACTCTATGTGGTCATTATTCAAAAGTTAAGTTAAAGTAGCAATGGAATGTGTGACTCTAAAAAACCACAAGTGGAAATTAGTGGACTAACACCTCAACAAAAAACTCTTAAATACCCTCACATGGTATAAATAATATACCGCAACCTCAGTTGCCAAAATCACTACACACTTACCAAAACTTTAAGAGTAGTATCACAACTTATTTCCACAATTGAAAGGAAGAAAAATATTATTCACATAGAAGAAATAATCCATTCCATTCTTATAAATTCTCTATCAACAAGTAATTATAAGACGCTATCCCACAAACTCTAGGAAATATGGTCAAAACAACATTTTAGAAATAATTTTCCATTTAAGGAACACTAAATTAATATAAAAAAATATGAATCCACTGACTAGGATTATAATGATGTCAAAGGAGAGTGAGAGAGTAACAAATCACCTCTAAGCTAACTATGTGAGATGACACCTTTTCCCATTCCATATAAGCCTATGGGGTGCCAACTCATGAGCCAACCCTAACGCATTGAAGTCCTCAACAAAGATAACTACACTTCACTACAAGAAAAATTCATATCACACTAGGTTATATAAATCCATAAGTGATATTTTAGGTTTCCCTGCCTAGGGTTAATGTACATAAGACACAAAAATCCATATAAATTCACATATTCTTAAGTGAGCAACATCTCATACTTTTTGAACACTCACACTACAAAACAAGTGGTGGTGGTGATTTGATTACTAAGTAGGAAGGTAATCATTCTAGAGGTGTTCAATCTAAGTGATCAAAACATTGTAAGAATCTCTTATTTGTGAATCATGAACTAAGTTATTCACTTACCAACCCAAATATAATATACAACCATCACCATCAAGACACCTAATAATCCAACCCTTTAACAATACTTAGAGGGTATGAGTGCTCCTATGGTAATGCACTCAGTGTACTACACAACATTCTATCCACATAGGTAAATATAATTCCAAAAATCATGGATATATATTACCTATAATAATCATCAAGACATACATGAGGATCTATTAATATCACAACTCCAGTCATGGTGTAGCATGATTCTACATTGAGACACTACAAGTCTAAAATATACTTCACTTAACTAGTATAATACTACATATCACAAGGTCCTCCATACATGGGTAAAACCTATGCTCTTACATCTCGAGGTTTTTCTATTCAATAGGGTGCTTTTAAAGTACATCCTAGTTCATTTCTTCTTCATGGCCATAAAATTTCTATTCTGGGACTGAAATTTGATCCCTAGTTTCAATCATGGTTGTGAGAATCTAATTTAACTTTACTATTTGTTTTGTGGCAAATCTGTTAAAATAAAATAGAGGGTTACTATCATTGACATTTTAAGGACCCTTTTTAGATACTCTAGTTTTCACCATTCTATTTTCTGGTAAATAGAAGGATGCAAAAATGCTAGTGGATTTATTAGGTCATAGATTTTGAAGTATAACTCTGATACCACATGTAACAACCCCACTGGGTTTCACTTAGAAAAATAAGATAATGTTTTATTTAATTTAATCAATACATTATTTTATTATAATTCACCACAAGAAACTAATTAATGATCCATATATAACACTACATATTTTAACTACAAATAAGCATGTGGCATCTAACAGTCATTGATCACTACAATATGTGAAACACATCATAACCAAAAAAGTAATTACAAATACCCAACCAAAGTTGGTATAATGATATAGCCAATACTATCAATGTACAAATAAATAAATAAATATCATCATATTAATGTCTCAATAATAATAAATATAATATAATGTACAAGATACAAGATAGAAAGCTCCATAGAACAACAGTTCCCTAACTCCAGTATCTCTGGCAATCTCAAGTGTCGTCTCCAAATAAGTAGTGTTGTGGGGAGAGAAAACATCTTCTGAGTAAATTTTCATGGCAACCATATACCATCAACCCCACCTCCACCCCCCGCCCCCCCACAATTTTTTATTAAGGAATGGCCCTCCCTTTATGGATGAGTAAATAGTGATGGTGCAGGAAGCTACAGAGAGAAGCTAGTACCCATGTGTCATATGATTTCTTAAAAAATATGTGATGTACCATAAATAAACTTGTTCAAACAAGGTATTGCATAAATATGTAAACCATACACATGAAATGTTAATATTTCATTAACATTATTTTGACCAAATTTTTTAAATAGTTATTGATCTCTATGATTAATCAATTTCATACACATCACTTGATTAGATAATCTTCATTTGACATTGTGATACTAGTAAGTTAGTGAAGTTTGTCTCACTACTTACTTAGTACTAACAATGAAGGATATTATATATATATATATATATATATATATATATATATATATATATATATATATATATATATATATAATTTCCTACTAGTAATCATAAAATATTCTTAATACAAGAATAGTCAAATGCATATATTTAATCCATCAAACATATAAACGAATATCCATAATATCATTTATTACATAATTAATTAAAAAATAAGTGCATATTATATATATATATATATATATATATATATATATATATATATATATTAGGTTGCATATTCAAATTTATGTAATAAAACACAATATAGTACTTTCTACTTGTTGGCACAAAACATATTATTTATAGAAATAACTAACATGCATATATTTAGTCCATCAAATGTATAAATGATTCTATACATAATAATTATAGTTTATACCCTGGGTATGATGTATATTTAGACTATAATTTTTAAATAAAATACAATCTATGGCATCCCATAATATCATAATTTATTGTACATGAGCACACTTAATCAATCACAAATAACCAATCTTATAATTTCAAGAATCAAAAATCCCATAATCTTAAATAATAATAAAATAAGTACAATTTATACCAACCAAGGTGCAAGAGGAGGCCTTTAAAACATTGAAGCTTAAGTTGGCTAGCATGCCAATTTTATAATTTTCAGATTGAACTACTACTTTCCACATCTATGTCGATGCTTTAATCTCTATAATTTATACCATTTTGGTGTAACCAAGCAATGGAAAGATAGACTACCCTATCTCCTATACAAGAAAGGAATTGACGTTGGTAGAGTAGAATTACGCCACCACCAAGTGAGAGGCATTGGAAATGGTCTATGCCTTAAAAAAAATTAGGCAATAACTATTGGAAACCCCATTCATATTTTTCACTGATCATAGGGCACTCAAGTGTCTTTTGAATAAACCTATTTTACATGGTTATATATGCAGATGGATTTTTATATTCTAAGAATTATAGTTCTCTGTTATTGTTAAACTTTGAAAGCTAAACTTGGGGCCATACCATTTATCTCACATCAATTCTAGAAATGTGATGGCACCAATTGAGAATAATATGTTGAACACAAAACTATACATAGTCTCATTCATCCCTAAAGACTTGGTAGAGATTGCCAACTTTCTCACATCTGGGTTTGTACCCCAAATCATGTCAACTAAGGAAATTAAGTAACTCATGATTTATGTCACCACCTTCTAGCTCATTGAGGGGGATTTGTATAAACTAAGTAGAGATGAAGTCCTACATTGGAGTGTTTTAGAACATGAAAGTAAATCCATCTTACAGGAAACACATGAGTTAATCGTAGGAGGCCATTGTGCTAGAGATGCAATAATGTGTAAGGTATTGTAGTTAGGCTTGTGGTGTCCAAGCCAATTCCAAAACATAAAAGAGTAGACCAAAGCATGTGACATATGCCAACACACTAGAAAACCTAACCACCAGGATGAGATGCCTATCATCTCCATTATTGCCCAGGCACCATTTGATAAATGGGCCATTAATTTCATTAGTCCAATAACTATCATATCATGATGTAAGCTATATTTCATAAAGTGGGCTGAGGCCACATTGATAAAAGACTACACAACCATGACATCCACATGCTTCATATGGGATAACATCATAATATGGTATGGGTGCACATTAAGTTTGACTAGCAATAAGAGCACTAATTTCATCAGTGATATGATATGGGATAGCATCATAATATGGTATGGGTGCACATTAAGTCTGACTAGCAATAGGAGCACTCATTTCATCAGTGATATGGTGTACATCCTTTTGACTGAATACATAGTGGTGCATTATAAGACCATAACATATCATCCACAATAAAACAACATAGCTAAATCATTCAATAAAATCTTGAGAATATGCCTAACAAAGAAATCTAATATTGGTCACAAATATTGGGATGATTGCATTTCAATGGTACTATGGATGTTCTACACAACATACAAGTACCTAAACAAAGTTATACTATTTCAATTGGTATTTGGCACTGAAGTAGTTTTGTTTAAATAATTCATGGTGCCCTCCTTATGCATTTCTCATATTGATCACTTATATGACTAATAATATTTAAGCACAAGGTTGGAAGACTTGGAACACCTAGATTAAAAGTGCACCCAAGGAAGATGGAGTCAAAAAATTAAAAAGGCATGTCAGAAGTGCTGGCATAACAAGTATATCAACCATAAGGAGCTAACTGAAGGAACATTGGTGTTTTTCTATGATTATAATTACTTTTATCAGCCAAGAAAATTATAAATAAGCTGGATGGGCCCCTACATCATCCACCACATATTTGAGATAAATGTATACAATTTTCTCACATTGTCCAACAAAATGCTTCTTGGGCATTTCAGTGGTAACTGATTAAAGCCATATAGGTAGCAGGATGGCACTTGTGCCATGAGAACTCTGGCTCCTTGGTCACTAGTTGGTTTGAAATTATGCTAACCAGAATATAGTTTAGTGTAAGCCAAACTATTCTTTTTCTTTTTGTTTTATTCCTTGTATAGTGTAAAGAGGTAATAATCAATGCATGGTAGTAGTTAGGACTTATTTACTAGCACTTCATGATTAATTCCAATTAGTTGAGTTGAGTACTTGCACCATCTATGTTCATAAGGCTAGACATCTAAGTGGTGGGTACGTGAAGCTCGCCAGATGCAAGTAGAAGATGCACAAGATGCATGTACACAAGATGAATAGTGTAGGGAAATTAAAGGCCTAAGAATTAACTATTATAGCATTAAATTTATGCCAAAGTTAAAAGAAGGCACATCAAATGATCATTTGCTAGAGACCTAAGAGGATAGGGAAGATATTTAACATGATTGGGCATAGGAAAGAAAGTGAAGATGCTCAACATGGTTTAGCGCAAGGAAGAAAGTGAGATGTATAATTTGATCATGGACAAGATAGTAAAGAATATAAGACAAAATGCTAGAGCCTAGTGTAAGGGATTTTTATGGGGTAGGACAAACCAAGGCAAGATGACCTATAAAAATTTGACAAAGATAAAGAAGAACACTTGAAATAGAAGGATAACTATTAAGAAAGGAGAACTGAAGAGGTTAAATCATGTGCATGTGAGGCACTACACCCAAGTTACCATAATGAAGGCAAATATTACACCAAATGAATAAGAATAAAAGGAAATCATCTAACATCGCTAGTTTTCAGCCATAAATGAGTGGGAAGTGACCATTTGAACCACACATCACTTTACCAAAAAATCCATTAGCAACATTGAATGAAGTGATAGTAGTGGAAAAAAGATACATAATTAATGTATTAATGATAAGGGATTCTCAAGGATTTCATAGATTTTCACATTTTCAAATAAATTAAGGCACCTATGCCATAAAGCTAATATTAATGATGGTAGTTGAGAGAGAAGGGTAAAAAATAGCAAATGATAGACTTGCTTAAGTTACAAATTTTAAGTTAATTCAAAACTTAGAGCGAACCTAACCTAAGATAAAACCAAAGAGCCAAAGTAAAAAAACCCTATCACAATGAGAATTTGACCACTTCAGGCACCAAGAGTGAATGATAATGTATAAAAAAGGATTTCATTCATATTGATATTGATTTAAAGAATTGTGGAGGGAGATTTGTGTAAAAACAAGATAGTGGGTGTAAGAAGTTATCATCCAGGATAACAATAATGGCCAACTAAGCTTGGGAGCTGAAGGTGTAGTCACAAATCTAGCAATTGTATAGCACTGATAACAATTCAAAGCTTTGACAAATCACACATCCCATGCTTCAACATAAGTCGATTCAAGATGGTGAAGAAGCACAAGGTGGTGAGCTCCACATAAGCACAATAGGAACATAAGTAGGTTAATATTTTAGAAGATACGATGGTTTCTAAAACCAAGCCATAGCTAATCAAAGTAGTTAACATCATAGAAATTAGCATCGAAGTGCTATCAAAGATGTCATATCATTTCATGTAATTTCCTCTAGAGGTTGCAGTGGGGAAAGATTGGTACTCATTTATGCATAACTATTAGCTAAAGGAGTATAACCATCAGATGTTAAGTCACTTATAGGACTTAATGCAAGATTGGATGGTATACCATGGCACAAGATGGTATAAGGTGATGCCCTCTTCGATGTCTCAATTCGAGAGTTGATAGTCTTTGGTGCAACTCAACTCTATGATTTTCCCTACTTTAGGAAGATAGAAGAACTTTTATAGTTATTACTCTCTTACATCCATGAGGACTACATGTACTTTATAGGTAGATACATGAAGACTTTGGTGTAATTGATCAAAAGAATTATCAAGCTCCCAAAAGTCAATAAAGACATCCTTGAGATGATGGATGATGATGAAGAGGTAAAGCACTTAACTCAACTCTTTAATTATTTCAAGGGGGTTTCAATTCCTTATCAATAAGTGTGAGGAACCCAACATGAAGATGGTGACGTGCCTTATAAGTTACAAACTGTGCCTAGGTAGTTGATGTACCGATGTGTCAAAGGCGTACCTATGCATCATATACCACATAGTGTAAGGCGTGAAATTCAACATCATAAAGTTCATCATCAAAGAGTTAGTGAAAAATGTGCTAGAGTGTCATAGTGCGAAGGGGACCTTCAAGTGCGATCCATCCTTATTCTAATTATCATATAGGAAAGTGGGATCCCATATGGGAATGAGGATAATATCTAGGTTTTCTTAGAACACAATGATTCCCTAGCATAAAAATATCAAGACCTTACTTGGCCCACCTTATATTCAATATTACATTAATTAATCTTAAAGTTTATTAAGAGATATTGATTTTAAATTTTATTTTAGATTTTTTATATATTAGATTAATTAATACATCAATTAATTTTAAAGTTTATTAAGAGATATTAATTTTAAAGTTTTATTGTAGATTTCTTATATATTATACTAATTAATAATTTTATTATTTTTTCTATCATTATTTTTATTGACTAATGTAAAATGGTATCAGTTTAGTTATATTTTTGTAAAGAGACTCTAGATTTTATTATATAATTAATATATTATAATTTTTAATTGACTTTTCTAAGAAAAAGGAATAAACTTTTAAATTGTACTTAAATAAATATTATATGTAAACTTAAAATTAAATCAAATAAATGTTAAATTTTAAAATCAAATATAATTATGAGAAACTCATTCATTACACTCCACCCACTTGTCATCTTAGAATGCATATCAATATAATAATGTTTAAACACTATATGTTTTCCAATAATTTAACACTTATAATTATTTTATTATTATAATGAAAAAATGAATGTTAATAATATTAATCATTAAATCCTTCTTATATTAAATTCTTCTTAGTATGACTATCCCCCACCTTGAGGTGATGTTTGAGAGAGGCAGCGAGCCTCTATAATTATATGTTGAAAGGATCAGTCATGAGGGAGGTAGAGACTAATTTAAATTCCTTGAGCGTGGCCTCCACTTAACAATTATGGATTTAGGGGACATATTTTCCATGATGGCGAAGGAAGGAGGTGGCACAAAGAATTGCCTCATTCTACCACGTAATCCAACTGGAAACATATGGGGGTTGTAGGGTTAGGGTCTAGATATATAGGATGAGTTAGATAATGTCAACATGATTCAACATACAGGTATTACGAACAAACTAATTACATGGCACATTGTATTCCCCGAAGGTCATTTCAACTTTACAGGGGATGGCTGAGTGGTTTGACAAAATAATACCTGACTAGATGTTGACAAGCTAGCCATCAATGGTAGGAAAGAAAAGAAGATTTTGCTCTAACATCATAAAGAGTTCAAGTCATTTGAGCATGTGGTGATCCTCATATTGGTAGCTGGACCATGTAAACCAACACATGGGATTTAATGTCCATTACCAAAGGAGAGGGTTTGTCAAACCCCATTTATTCTTGAAATAGTACTAAGCCTCACATTCACCGACACACCAACGCATAGGGAGGGCCCCAAATTTATCTTCAGGGTGTTTAATCATATTTAAGTCACAACACACAAGCCACATGATAGGAGGTAACCAGTCTACCAAAAATAGCCAAAGCAAAGAGTAGTCAGGGTCATAATTGGGAGCATAGATGTTTAGAATACCAAATGGATGGCCATCAATGTCAAGAATAATCTAGACTACCCAATGTGATGGGCCCTCCCCCATGGCAATGATGCTAGAGGAGACCTTAGAAGTAACTAAAATGAAATCATTCCCATGTCCTGTCTCATGCAAGGTGGTGATCTAGGTGGCATCTGGCCAAATGCTTTGCAAGGATATCTAGAGGAGAAAGTCAGATATATTAACTTTCTATAGATAGAGAATGTTTGGAAAACCAATTTACTAACAAGCAACTTTCACAAAGTATTAAAAAGTAGAATCTATAACATCCCTAACATTCCATGATAAAGTATTCATAGGGAGGAATCATGTAACAACCCCATTAGGTTTGACTTAGAAAAATAATTTTTTTCTTTAATTTAATCAACATATTATTTCATCAAAATTCACCATGAGAATATAATTAGTGATTTAGATATAACACTCTAAGTATATTAACTATAAATAATCATGTGACATCTAATTGTCATTGATCACTACAACATATAAAACACATCATAACCAAATATGAAAATTAATTACAAATACCTATCCAAAATTGGTAAAATGATATAGCTACTACTACCAAAGAAAAAATAAATAAATAATTGCATCTCATTAGATTAATATCTCAATAATAATAAATATAATATAATGTAGAAGATACAAGATACAAAGCTCTATGGAGCATGAGTTTTCAAACTCCAGTATCTTTGACAATATCAAGTGTCATATCCATGTAAATACTACTACGGGGAGGGAGAAAATCATCCAAGTGCTTTTTCACACTAACCATGGACCATCAATCCCCCACACAATTCCCCATCAGTGCCCAAATGGCTCTCCATTCATAAATGAGTAAAATAGTGATAATACGAGAATCCAAAGAGATAATCTAGTACTCGTATGTTGTATGGTTTATAAAAAAGCATCTAGTGTACCATAAATAAACTCATTCTAACAAGCTATTACACAAACATGCAAATCATACACACAAAATGATAATATCTCACTAACATTACTTTGGTCAAAGTTTTCAAATAGTTATTGATCTCTAAGATCAGTCAATTTGGGGCTATTAGATGGTGGAGATGAGTTTCAGGTTTTTTCACTCTGCTAGGGTTTTTTTCATGCATGCCATTGAGTCAACCCTTGGTTTCTAACTTATTCAGCCTTGGTTCATACCATGGCCTTAAGTGCTTATGAGACGTAGCATTAATTTCCATTTAGGTTTTTTAACCTTCGTTCGAGGATAGTCTTTATAATGTCCTCCCCCCATTCTATCTCAACTATTTAAGCTATAAAAAAGAATGGAAGAACACCAAACAATGGCCACCTACAAGCACTCAAGGAAGTTTATCCTAAAATTATATCATGAGGTAATGTTTCAAAACCTGATGTTATACTACCTATTCTCAAATTTAATTCTACATGTCAATGGTTAGAGCAGTTTGGTTTAATAGGTTATTTGTTGGGATAATCCCCTCTAAAAGTATGCTATGCCCCTGGGTTCAAACTCACTAGTCATCTCACGAAATCAAGATGGAGAGCATCCATAACATGACTAAGGTTTTTTTCCTCTTTTCCTTCTCAGACCCATCCCATGTTAGAGAAGTACTCCATAAGTCTGCCACTTGGTATGTCAAAAACTTGTTCATGGTCCTCTCCCCCTGGACATGAGACTATGTAGTCTTAGAGCACACTACTCATAAAGTCTCAGTTTGAGTTAAATTCCCAGGCATCCCACTCTCATGTTGACACTTTATTCACCAAATAGCATTCTCCATAGGTCATGTGATTTGTCATGAACAAAAATGGTTCTACTCTATTAGACCACAAAAAGGGGTCTGTGTAGAATTAGACCTATCTTAGGACCTCAAGGAGTGTGTGTAAATCCAAGTCAAGGATGTGAAGTAATCTTAGTGAGTCCTTTATATCAACTTGACCAATACTTGTTTTTACTACCAAGCCACAAATCACAAGACACATAATTATCTCCTTCAGTTGGCTCACAATAATTTGGCCAACCACTCATCCTCACCACCTAAGTCCTCTCTTGAGGCTAACAAAAACTAGTTGAATACGGATAGACAATGATAGGGAAGAATAATTCACATCCCAAAGCATCTAACATAATTGCTTCCCCCAAAGGAGGTAAGTCATCCTTGAGCATTGGCATACAAGAGTAGACTCTGTTGAAAAAGAGTCTTTACCGATTAAAGCCCCAAAATTGGTTGAAAATCCCAGGGTGTTTAACACCCCTTTCGCTACAAACATTTTGTCTCAAGGTCTTAAGGCCTCTATGCCTAACTCTCTCAAATTTTCACACTCACAGGTCACCACTCTTCCACTTCCTTCTTAGTGGGATCTACCCAAATGCTCTTGTAGACCTCCTAAGAGGAATGCCGAGGTGGATGAAGGAGAGTTTTTGGATGAACCTAACTTAAGGAAATAATATAAATTATTGAGTGTTAATAGTGGGAATTGTTTTTAGAATCGATATGATGCCCTGGAAGGGTTAGACTTAGAGGACATGTCCCTTGACTCCTGTAATCTATGAATTACTTTTCATAAAAAGTTCAAGGTCTCATAGACCCAAAACATAAGTTTATCGTGCATGATTTTAGAAGGAAGTTGCCCAAGATGGACATTCTCTGCTTGTAAGAAGTCAAGGTGGTAGATTTTTTAATGGTGGTTGTCAATAATTCTATCTGGTATGATAATATCATTTTGCATAGTGTCCATGCCATGGGATGTGAAGGGGTGATCACATTCATTTATCTAAAGTGACAGCCACACTTAGTGTAATCTAGCATGGACGCCACCAACCAATTAGTATGAGTTTTTTTACATTAAAAGCCATTCTTTTGGATTTAGTAATATTTATGCCTCGAAGGAAATTTTGGAGCATACCCATTTATGGAGATATATTTTGGATAATCTTCCAAATGCTCATTGGGTATTATGTGGAGACTTTGATATGGGACAACTCCTGAGGACAAAATGAGCCACATGTGCACTAAATGGGGTCTTTATGACCCTAAACTTCACGTCAGCTTACAAATGGAGTTTGGTATACTTTGAGTAACTTTAGGGAAGGCTCCAACCCAATTCTAAAGAATCTTGACAAGGAAATGATGTCTACCTAGTCATATTTCTCTTTTGATAATGGCTTCTTCCCTTCAATTCAGGCATTGCTGAATTTTGGGCTTTCCAACCACTCTCTCATTTAGTTTTGTGTGATTGATGAAGCCCAAGGTCCATAAAACACAATTTTTATCAACACCTCTCTACTCAACCATGAGCCCATGGTATCACACATTAGGAGACTCTAGAATTTAGACCCACATCTTTCCCAACAATCTGGTGGGATTCTCTAGTGGGATGACACAATCCAAAAGACCGCCTACTTCTTACAAATCTATGGCTGCTAGCTTGCCAACATTCAAAGACACTCCTACTCTAGTACTTCCTCAGAGCTAACCCATGTGGCCCTAGCTCTAAAAAATATCCACTTAATGAGATCTATCATCTTGTAGGAGAGATTTTCTTCCTTATGGTACCATATCCAATTTACAAACAACTATAATACCCATGGAGCCCATGTCAAAGCCAAGATTCATTCGCTAAAGATTGGGGATAAATCTTCTAAAGAATTATTTCAAATGCTATGAGCTAAAAAATCAAAAAAAACAAATTCAAGTTATTACTGAGGCTGGGAACAGACTCTCAAAAATGCCATAGATAGTGCAAGCATTTGTTCACCACTATTAGTAAGTGTTCCAAGCTCAAGCTTCCTTGACTAAACAAGAAACTACCCATTAAAAATATCTTTCAATTATGCCTTGCAAACTCACTCCCACTCAACGAGTGATTTGTGACAAGACACTCATTATAGAAGATTTACATGAAGCAGTGACACATATGGCTAATGACAAAGCCCATGACATCAATGAATTTCCTTATGAATTTTACAAATCCCTTTAGGATCTTATGGGTAATGATTTTCTCAAAGTCTACTAAGAAGCATTTTGCACACACTCACTGGATAAAAATATAAATAAATGAAATATCAAATTCATACCTAAGCAGGGAGACCTGGAGTTGATCTATAACTAACAACCCATCACCCTCTTTAATATCTCCTATAAAATCATAGCCAAGGCACTAATGATCTAGCTGTGCAATATGCTACCTCTCATTATTCATCTAGAACAAATAGGCTTCATTAGAAGTCACTACATCCTGGACAACATCATTGCTATTTGAGAAGATATGGACTAGGCCAGATGATCCAAGCAATAAGCCTTGTTCATCAAAATTAAATTTGAAAATGCTTATGATCACATTGAATGGCCTTTTATCATATCCATGCTTCATGCTCTAGACATCATACTCATTTTCATTCAAAATGTTCAAATGATTTTCATAGATGTCTGAGTTATTCTCTCCATTAATGGAGTCACGTATAAGAATTTGGCCTATACCATTCCATTCACCAAGGGTACCCCATAGCATCAACCCTTTATGTGCTTGTAGCTGAGGTTTTTGGATACCTTCTTAGCAAAGCCAATCCTCATGAGGACATGTAATTTTTTAATGGCCATTTTGCTGATGATTCCTTCCTTACCCTCATTTAATATGAAGCCAACATGGACAATGTCCATTAGTGTCTTGACACCTTTTGCTTGGCCCCTAGTTCCAACATCTAATGGCAAAAAACTCATTGCTACAAATAGTCATACCTCCCTTTGTCTCTGTGGGTAGCTAAATTTGGTTAGAATTGGATCCAACATAATGAAATTTTTAAATTTATTGGCATCCCCTTTGATTTTGATGCTTCACCACCTTTATTGTGGAAGTATGTTATTAATAGAGTTACTAAGAGCTAGATTACTAGATGACAAAGTCTCTTTCGTTAGCAGGGAAATTTCAAATTTGCTCGAAGATCCTTGCGTCCACCCATGTTACTATTAATCATGTTAGGTTTCTTCAAACAAATCTTACTAGAATTTGTACAAATTGTTCAAAATTTCCTTTGGGTCAATTCTCCCCAAGGTAAAGGTTTCCATAGGGTGACCTAAGAATATTTTTGCCTCCCACTTGAAGCTAGAGGGATGGGACTTATCGACATAACTAGGAAAGGATCCGCCTTATGTTCTAAATGGGTTGTGAGGGCGATTGAGAGCCCAGAAGCTTGGAAGATGTTATTCATATATTGTATCTCCTCAGGCTTGCCTAAGGGAAAAAAGGCTTTAAAAGGACTTATCTTCCCCAATTTTATCTTCATCCAATCTTTTGTTCATATCATTGGGTCCTTCATGGCCAAAATCATCTAGAAAGCTTGGGAAAAGATCATGCCATGGCTCCTCTACAATGGCACTAGTTTTTGTAATGGCCTCTCTACTAATTCCCACTATCTTTGGTGGTCCCCTATATTTTATCAAAATGGGTTTCCTTTGGAAAAGGTTCCCTAGATTAATGCCCACAAGATGTACCATAGAGGAATCCACTCTATCTAGGATATCTTCTATAGATGCTCTCACACTTGGCTACCCTAGGAAGATGTGAAAGCTAAATTTTGTCTAGCCAATGTAGACCAAAAATCTTACCAAGATATCCTTAATGCTATCCCTACCTCTATGCTCCATAAAATCTCAGTCAAATTTACCAGACCGTGGTCGATGGACTATAAATGGTATGTTAAAACCCCCTTTTGTAATTACACTCTTCGGCTTGGATATAATTGGCTCACCCCACATTTGCCCATGGTTAACAAGCTTAACAACTACTATGGGTTACACTCATCTATGAAAACATGGAGCTTTCACTTTAACATTGTCTAGGGTGGTTGTGTGGAGCCCAAGCTTTCCCATTTTGTTTAGTTTATGTTATACCAAGGCTTACCTATTGATAGAAAACTCATTCAACTTGGAGTCTAATTTCCTACTTGTCTCTTCTATGGACCTCTTGAGACATTGCCTCATCTCTTCTGGTACTATCCCAAAGCTTAAAGGGTCTAGTCCTGGATCCGTAATCTCTTTAAGCCCTTCCAGCCTGACTTCCTCTTTTGACAACACATCCTCTTGGGAGACAAGCCCATAATACCTGTCAAAGTAGCACAAGTCTAGCATAATTTCAAATTAGAGATTCTCTTCTAGGTTTAGAAAGAAATAAATAATTTTGTGTTCAATCATATTTCTTATAATTATAATATTTTTGCTTTTCACAAATCTTCTATTATCTACAATGTTCTTTTACAGATACAAGTCCAAGATAATAAAGTGGCCATGGAGCTTGGTTATATTCAAGACCTCCTATCTTACTAGGGAGATGCTCCTTGTGTTATATCTCATGTTCTGCCTTCTTCACCCAAGGATCCCAGAATAGACGATAGAGTGCTCAGGCCACCTCATGGTAGACATCATAATAGTCATTCCAAGCACCGCTCTCATATCGGCACCCTATACCAACATGTTTCCCCTCCTAGGCAGCAGTGAGGGTGGAAGCTACTGCCTTCTTTCCCTATTAGATATGATGGTTAGGGCACTCCTCTATGCCTATATGCTTAAGGGGCACCACTTAGAGGTCATGTTGACATGTTGTACAAGTTTCCCAAGCTCTCACTGGTTATCTCACCCACTCAAACTTAAGTACATGATGAAATGGAAATGACTTAGGCTATTAGTTGGGAGCCTATTCTAGATGGTAATGACTTGTCAAGTTTGGGCTGGGATTTGGATGATATGGATCCTCTACTTCCAGGCCTTACTTTTGCTTCTTGATAATTTTTTTTTATAATTTTTATTTTGTGACTTGTCTCTAGGCACTTTCTAGATTTGATACTTTGCTTCTAGGCTTTGTGTAGTATTGTGGCATGCTTTCATACCACCTTAATTTTTTTTTAATTATTTATATATTTATATTAAGTTGATATATAGATATATTTCATCAAAAAAAAAAGTCAATTTTATACACACCACTTGATCAATTACCTTCATCTGGTATTGCGATACTAGTAAGTTAGTAAAGTTTATCTCACTACTTACTCAATACCAACAATACAATATTTGGTTAACACACATATATAACTAGCAAATTCATACATATTACTTTCTACTAAAAATCATAAAACATGCTTAGTACAATTATAATTAAATGCATATATTTAGTTTGTCAAACGTATGAATGAATCTCTATAATATCATTTATTACATAATTAATTAGTAAAAAAATATAGATTATACTGACTGAGTATAAATATATATTAGTTTTCATATCATAATTTGTCTACGTAGATATAATATAATACTTTTTAATAGCTATCACAAAATATGCTATTCATAGAAATAGCCAACACACATATATTTAGTCCATCAAATGTATGATTGAATTTATACATAATAATTATAGTTTTAACCACCTGGGTATGACATACATTTAAACTATAATTTTCAAATAAAATACACTCTATGACATCTCATAATATCATTGTTTATTTTACATGAGCACACTTACTCAATTACAAATAACTAATCTTATAATTTCAAGAATCAAATATCTCATAATCTTAAATAATAAGAAAGCAAGTATAGTTTAAACCAATCGGGTATATCCTATATTTAAACTGCATTAGTTAATCTTCATATGTAAATTAAAATATAGTATATTCCATGATTAGCATTGCACACACTACCCAATTTCAACAACCAGTAATAATTCTCATGAATACATAATCTTTCATTTTACAATTTTTATATTTTGAGAAGGATGAAGTCCTATAGTTATAGTTTTTTTATCCATCAAAATCCTATAACTTATTATTTATAACTAATATAGGCACACCTCAATAAATATCGCTAAATTATATTTATAAATCTAGTTATATTAAATTTTTTATCTAGATGTAGTATCCTAGTAACATCCCTACGGTACATCTAGATCCATAGTTTATTAATATCCATCATTTGAATATTGTGATAACTACTTCAAATAATGTAATAACTAAACTAACTATATAATCTAGATCCATTATCTAATTACATCCTTAACATGTACTGTATGTAAGTACTCAAATAACTGTATAAAGATGTCACCAGTGATTTTTCACTTCTACTCAATGTGTAACTATGAACTTCAATAGTTAAATAGTTTAGTCTAATATGCCTTTCAAGTTCAATTAGACATTCTATTTTATTTACACATATTTTCTTCCTTATGTTCAATCTCATTACTAGTGACAAATAAATAGATCATATAAACATAGAGGGTTATATTCATCATCCACATCTTAAGAAATTGTGTGGTTATTTTGTCAATCGTCCTTTTATGATTATTACGGACACCCCCTGTTGGTTGTACAAACTCAGAACTAAGGAGATCTTAGTGCAAACTAGCTTATACACTTTTAAAAAGAAATAATTACTTTGAATTAATGATTGTATATCCTATTATGGATCACTATTGCCAATTATAACATCCCAAGTTACTTTGAAGTCATACGCTTTTAAATTATATCCTTTCAGGATATAAATCAATAATTTTGGTATATCTGTTAATATCCACATGATATTTTGTATCCTTAGTACTTTTAGGATATAAAAATTTACCAGATATTAGCCTATTGCCTTATGATAGCATTTATTGAAGATTATCACTATTGACATTTTTCTGCCATTTGTATCACTTTGAATTATTGCATAGATATCCTATTGTATTTCTCATCTACGTATTACTTCGTTATGAATTTTTTCATATAATTATAAACTTATATTATTATCATAGCACTGTCATGTGGCCATGTTTTGGCATTAATATTGATCAGAATATATTATACAAAATGTTGTTGTTTTTTCTAGCGCCATATATTATGCAAATCTCTGCATGAATCTATTAATATATATTCAATGTAAATCATTGTTTAAAACGCGGTGATAGTATCCGCAAATATAGATTTTATAAACTAGATTACATACCTAGACCACTGCTATAAGATGTGATAATTAATAAAAATACAAATAGTGTACTTCATGGCATTAAAGTCTATATATCAATCTTTATCAAGTCATCATTCTTTATGTTATATCACTGCAGTTTCTCATTTATGTATATATATATATATATATATATATATATATATATATATATATATATATAACTGTTAAATCACCCAGTATATGCAAATCACCCAACATATACAAATCACTTAGTTTAACTGGTATACTCATGTTTTCTTACTTTTACAAATTTTACCAACACCAGACTTTGAAATCAGAGGATAATTCATTATTAGTGCTTAGTCATTATATTTATATCTAATATATGAGATGCTTTGATATTAGTGCTTGAACATCAGAGTTCCATATTGTATAAACTTTTGGGTTATACTGATGTCCAAAAATATGATTTTTTGAGTTATATACTGAGTTAATGACATATGTTTGTATGTATGTAGTCTGTTCATATTTTATAAGGCACATTGACCCTATTTACCCCGATCTTTGCATTAAAATTTTAGTTCACTGCCCCCACATATAATTAAATCATTCATTAAATTTGCAAAAATATCATTTAACAAGTCTCTTACTATATATTTCAGTTCACTGCGTCATAGTGTACATATTTTTGTCGCTGCATACTTCTTATGCACAATGTCCGTTAATTTTAATGTGCTATTTTCTGGTTTACTCACTTTATCCTTCTTTAGATCATTGTTGAATACTTTTATATTATTTATTGTATATTCTTCACTGTTATATATATATATATATATATATATATATATATATATATATATATATATCCCATAGTATACAAAAGAGGAATTCTAAAGGAAAGAACACAGAGATAAAGCATTTGAGATCATGAAATTTTAATCCATATTATAATTTTATCCTTGAAGCATCTAACAGTGATAATACAAATCACTATCATACAGAACATAAATATACAAAATTTAACTACATTGCCTACCTAGCAAAAATGCTCCACTTGAAAAACATTCTTCCTTCTATGCTCCAAATACCTCTCTCCTTTTCTCTTTTTTGTGTTGCACCCCCATCTCCATTCTTTTATCTTAATTTTTGGAGTATGGTGCTTTCTTTTAAGATTTTTTTTTTTTTTTCGGGTGATTTTTCTATTTTTTCTATTTTAATGTTTTTATTTCCTTTTTCTAATAATCTACTTTCCATAGTCTCTTTTTGGTATAAATATATTTTTCTAAGTATAAAATATAATTACTTTATTTATTTTATGAGGTTTTTCATTTTCTAATTATTTAATAATAAATAATTACTTAGTACAATTAATTCATCATAATGACTTAGTAATAATGCTACTAATGTAAGTCATTAACATTCTAAATCAGTAATGAATTAAGCAATAAATCACACCAAGTTTATTCCACATAAGAAATAAATTAAGATAACACACAACTAATCATTGTCTAAATGCAACATCATTAACACACTAATGTTAACAATTCAAATCATGCATCTAATATATTTTATTTAATGTGGTGTGCATAGGGTTTTAGTCATTCTTTTGTCATCCTCCAACATCTCCATCTACGTCACCATCTCCGATGATACTCTCCTTCCATCACACTCTGAGAGATGAATCTCTCATGTATCCATCTCATAATAAGTAGGTAGTTAGTCCATAACATCATGACATGTATATCATAAAATATTGTTGAATAACATGTTAACATGATCACAAAGTAAAATATATATACTATGGTTAACTCATAGAAATCCAATTATATAATTTAAGCAACATACCATTGTCTCATAATAGCGTTTGACTTTTAACTTAGTTAGTAATAATCAAACTAAATTATTAAATATAGAAATCTATGGATAATCAAATAAATTTGCTTAGTGAGGAATCAATATGTATCATTCTTCCTCCCTAAAGCTAGTCATCATCTTGGATGAAACTTATTCAAACATAAGTTCTAAATTAAAACCATTGTTTAGAAAGAAAATAATATAGTATGAAGTATCAAATCAGTCAATTAAATGTAGAAATTTTTTATAGAACTCATCATAGTTTTTTCAAGCAGTACTATCCTCATAGTATTAGTCTCACAAGATCTTTCACTATGACATCTCTATATTATGAAAATAAAGTTTGTGAGTATCAATTATTTTAATTGGTTCTATCATGATCACCTCAGGGTCTTGAACTGGGAAAACATTTCAATCCAACATACATGGAGGATTATCTATACACTTTGAAGATAAGCAACATTAAAAAAAAATTGTGAAATAAATGTATAGATGGTGGTTTTACATGCCTATATGCTACAAATTGATCACTCCTAACACCTATAAGGTTACCACATATCTCTATTATATTTTTTATTATCTTCTCAAATTTAATATTAAAAAAAAGTACATAAAATCATCATAAAAACTAAAAACAAATGACTAGAGAAAGTTTCACAAACTTTCCTAGTCCATATGTACATCTCTCTAACTTAACAAGAATAATGTGTATAAGTCAATACCGTTACTACTCTATGTAACCTCTGATAAGTATGACATGTCAATAATGCCATTACTCCACGTAACTCAAGTATGATGATGAATAATAATTAAAAATAACACATTTTTAATGTATACAAAACTAATAAATAATCATTCATAAGTATATATGCGTATAACTATGCGACTAAATTTAACAAGTCTTGATTGCCAAATATTAGATTCAACCTCAATAAATATGAATTCAATTTTAGACTAACTTGGGTCCACTCACATCTCTTAGTACTCACATCCCTGATTCACCACTCATCCCTTAAGTCTCCAAAACTTAATGATCTTCAAAATGTGCACAAGTTACAATGAATCATAAATCTGTACTAACAGATCATAAAAAGTAATGATATATGCTAAATAATTCATGATGTACCAATATACATTACAATAAAAATTATACAATCATTCCATAATTATATTAAGTTACCATTAACCTAGCATAATTAATATCAAATTTCACAGCTTAACCCATATCTATTTACTCATCATTAAGGAAAAATAATGTTAAAATTATCATATCATACAAAGGATAAGGATTATACCATCCTTACAACCTTATAAAATGAACAAGCAAGACTATGCCTTTCTTGTTGCTCAGTTAGTTACACATGTTATAAGCTTATCTCAATCCCTTAGACTAACAAGATGTTTTGTACATCCTATTCCATACTCGGTCTAAATGAAAGATACGTAAATGACTCAACACGACATGTTTTATGCAAGATGAGAATAATATCAATCTAATCAAGGGTGAATCATAACATAATGATTATAATCAACTTATAAATTTTAATTGAGAACCAACATAAATTTAAGGTTTTCCACTCTATGTGGTCATTATTCAAAAGTTAAGTTAAAGTAGCAATGGAATGTGTGACTCTAAAAAACCACAAGTGGAAATTAGTGAACTAACAGCTCAACAAAAAACTCTTAAATACCCTCACATGGTATAAATAATATACCACAACCTTAGTTGCCAAAATCACTACACACTTACCAAAACTTTAAGAGTAGTATCACAACTTATTTCCACAATCAAAAGAAAGAAAAATATTGTTCACATAGAAGAATTAATCCATTCCATTCTTATAAATTCTCTATCAACAAGAATTATAATACACTATCCCACAAACTCTAGGAAATATGGTCAAAACAACATTTTAAAAATAATTTTTCATTTAATGAACACTAAATTAATATTAAAAAATATGAATCCACTGACTGGGATTATAATGATGTCAAAGGAGAGTGAGAGAGTAACAAATCACCTCTAAGCTAACTATGTGAGATGACACCTCTTCCCATTTCATATAAGCCTATGGGGTGCCAACTCATGAGCCAACCCTAACACATTGAAGTCCTCAACAAAGATAACTACACTTCACTACAAGAAAAATTCCTATCACACTAGGTTATATCAATCCATAAGTGATATTTTAGGTTTCCCTCCCTAGGGTTAATGTACATAAGACACAAAAATCCATCTAAATTCACATATTCTTAAGTGAGCAACATCTCATACTTTTTGAACACTCACACTACAAAACAAGTGGTGGTGGTGATTTGATTACTAAGTAGGAAGGTAATCATTCTAGAGGTGTTCAATCTAAGTGATCAAAACATTGTAGGAATCTCTTATTTGTGAATCATGAACTAAGTTATTCACTTACCAACCCAAAAATAATATACAACCATCACCATCAATACACCCAATAATCCAACCCTTTAACAGTACTTAGAGGGTATGAGTGCTCCTATGCTAATGCACTCAGTGTACTACACAACATTTTATCCACATAGGTAAATATAATTCAAAAAATCATGGATATATATTACCTATAATAGTCATCAAGACATACATGAGGATCTACTAGTATCACAACTCCAATCATGGTGTAGCATGATTCTACATTGAGACACTACAAGTCCAAAATATACTTCTCTTAACTAGTATAATACTACATATCACAAGGTCTTCCATACATGGGTAAAACCTATGCTCTTACATCTTGAGGTTTTTCTGTTCAATAGGATGCTTTTTAAGTGCCTTCATGGCCATAAACTTTCTATTCTAGGACTGAAATTTGATCCCTAGTTTCAATCATGGTTGTGAGAATCTAATCTAACTTTACTATTTATTTTGTGGCAAATCTGTTAAAATAAAATAAAGGGTTACTATCATTGACATTTTAAGGACCCTCTTTAGATACTTTAGTTTTCACCATTCTATTTTCTGGTAAATAGAAGGATGCAAAAATGCTAGTGGATTTATTAGGTCGTAGATTTTTTGAACTATAACTCTGATACCACATGTAACAACTCCACTGGGTGTCACTTAGAAAAATGAGATAATGTTTTATTTAATTTAATCAATATAGTATTTTATTATAATTCACCATAAGAAACTAATTAATGATACATATATAGCACTCTAAATATTTTAACTATAAATAAGCATGTGACATCTAACAGCCATTGATCACTACAATATGTGAAACACATCATAACCAACAATGAAAAGTAATTACAAATACCCAACCACAGTTGGTACAATGATATAGCCAATACTAGCAATGTACAAATAAATAATTAAATATCATCATATTAATGTCACAATAATAATAAATATAATATAATGTACAAGATACAAGATACAAAGCTCCATAGAACAGGAGTTTCCAAACTCTAGTATCTTTGGCATTCTCAAGTGTCGTCTCCAAATAAGTAGTGTTATGGGGAGAGATAGCATCATCTGAGTAATTTTTCATAGGAACCATAGACCATCAACCCCCCGCATAATTTTTCATTAAGGAATGGCCCTCCCTTTATGCATGAGTAGATAGTGATGGTGTAGGAAGCTACAAAGAGAAGCTAGTTCCCATGTGTCATATGATTTCTTAAAAAATATGTGATGTACCATAAAGAAACTAGTTCTAACAAGGTATTGGATAAATATGTAAACCATACACATGAAATGTTAATATTTCATTAACATTATTTTGACCAAATTTTTTAAATAGTTATTGATCTCTATGATTAATCAATTTTATAAACATCACTTGATCAGATAATATTCATTTGACATTGTGATACTAGTAAGTTAGTGAAGTTTGTCTCACTACTTACTTAGTACTAACAATGAAAAATTTGCTATATATATATATATATATATATATCCAATAGATTCATACTGATTATTTTCTACTAATAATCATAAAATATTTTTAATACAAGAATAATCAAATACATATATTGAATCCATCAAACATATAAACGAATCTCCATAATATCATTTATCAAATAATTAATTAACAAATAAGTGCATATTATACCGATTAGGTATAATATATATATTAGGTTGCATATTCAAATTTATGTAATAAAACACAATATAGTACTTTCTACTTGTTGTCACAAAACATATTATTTATAGAAATAACTAACACACATATATTTAGTCCATCAAATGTATAAATGATTCTAGACATAATAATTACAGTTTGTACCACCTGGGTATGATGTATATTTAGACTATAATTTTTAAATAAAATACAATCTATGGCATCCCATAATATCATAATTTATTGTACATGAGCACACTTAATCAATCACAAATAACCAATCTTATAATTTCAAGAATCAAATATCCCATAATCCTAAATAATAAGAAAACAAGTACAATTTATACCAACCAAGGTGCAAGAGGAGGCCTTTAAAACATTGAAGCTTAAGTTGGCTAGCATGCCAATTTCATAATTTTCAGATTGAACTACTACTTTCCACATCTATGTAAATGATTTAAGCTCTATAATTTATACCACTTTGGTGCAACCAAGTGACAGAAAGATAGACTACCCTATCTCCTATACAAGAAGGAAATTGACATAGGTAGAGTAGAATTACACCACCACCAAGTGAGAGGCATTGGAAATGGTTTATGCCTAAAAAAAATTTAGGCAATACCTATTGGAAACCCCATTCATAGTTTTCACTGATCGTGGGGCACTCAAGTGTCTTTTGAATAAACCTATTTTACACAGTTATATATGCAGATGGATATTTCTATTCTAAAAATTATAGTTCTTTGTTATTGTTAAACTTTGAAAGCTAAACTTGGGGCCATACCATTTATCTCACATCAATTTTAGAAATGTGATGGCACCAATTGAGAATAATATGTTGAACACATAACTATACAGAGTCTTATTCATCCCTAAAGACTTGGTAGAGATTGCCAACTTTATGACATCTGGGTTTGTACCCTGAACCATGTCAACTAAGGAAAATAAGTAACTCATGATTTATATCACCACTTTCCAGCTCATTGAGGGGGATTTGTATAAACTAAGTAGAGATGAAGTCCTACATTGGTGTGTTTTGGAACATGAAAGTAAATCCATCTTACAGGAAACACATGAGTTAATTGTAGGAGGCCATTGTGCTAGAGATGCAATAATGTGTAAGGTATTGTAGTTAGGCTTGTGGTGTCCAAGCCAATTCTAAAACATAAAAGAGTAGACCAAAGCATGTGACATATGCCAGCACACTAGAAAACCCAACCACCAGGATGAGATGCCTCTCATCCCCATTATTGCCCAGGCACCATTTGATAAATGGGCCATTGATTTCATTAGTCCAATAACTCTCGTATCATGATGTAAGCTATATTTCATAAAGTGGGCTTAGGCCACATTGATAAAAGACTGCACAACCATGACATCCACATGCTTCATATGGGATAACATCATAATATGGTATGGGTGCACATTAAGTCTGACTAGCAATAGGGGCACTCAATTCATCAATGATATGGTGTACATCCTTTTGACTAAATACATAGTGGTGCATTATAAGACCATAACATATCATCCACAAGACAACAACATAGCTAAATCATTCAATAAGATCTTGAGAATATACCTAAAAAAGAAATCTAATATTGGTCACAAAGATTGGGATGATTGCATTTTAATGGTACTATGGATGTCCTACACAACATACAATTACCTAAACAAAGTTATACCATTTCAACTGGTATTTGGCACTGAAGTAGTTTTGTTCAAATAATTCATGGTGCCCTCCTTATGCATTTCAATTATTGATCACTTATATGACTAATAATATTTAAGCACAATGTTGGAAGACTTGGAACACCTGGATGAAAAGTGCACCCAACTAAGATGGAGTCAAAAAATTAAAAAGGTGTGCCAGAAGTGCTGGCATAACAAGTATATCAACCATAAGGAGCTGACTGAAGGAACATTGGTGTTTCTCTATGATTATAAGTACTTTTATCACCTAAGAAAATTATAAATAAGGTGGATAGGCCCCTACATCATCCACCACATATTAGAGATAAATGTATACAATTTGCTCACATTGTCCAACAAAATGCTTCTTGGGCATTTCAGTGGTAACTGATTAAAGCCATATAGGTAGTAGGATGGCACCTGCAGCATGAGAACTCTAGCTCCTTGGTCACTAGTTAGTTTGAAATTATGCTAACCATAATATAGTTTAGTGTAAGCCAAACTATTCTTTTTCTTTTTATTTTATTCCTTGTATAGTGTAAAGAGGTAATAAGCAGTGCATGGTAGTAGTTAGGACTTATCTACTAACACTTCATGCTTGATTACAATTAGGTGAGTCGAGTACTTGTACCATCTAAGTGCATGAAGCTAGACATCTAAGTGGTGTGTACGTGAAGCTCGCCAGATGCAAGTAGAAGATGCACAAGATGCATGTACACAAGATGAACAGTGTAGGGAAATTAAAGGCCCAAGAATGAACTATTATAACATTAACTTTATGCCAAAGTTAAAAGAAGCCACATCAAATGATCATTTGCTAGAGACCTAAGAGGATAGGGAAGACAATTAACATGATTGGGCATAGGAAAGAAAGTGAAGATGCTCAACATGGTTTAGTGAAAGGAAGAAAGTGAAGATGTATAATTTGATCATGGATAAGATAGTAAAGAATAGAAGACAAAATGCTAGAGCCTAGTGTAAGGGATTTTTATGGGGTAGGACAAGCCAAGGTAAGATGACCTGTAAAAAATTGACCAAGATAAAGAAGCACACTTGAAATCGAAGGACAATTATTAAGAAAGGAGAACTGAAGAGGCTAAATCATGTGCATGTGAGGCACTACACACAAGTCACCATAAGGAAGGCAAAGATTACACCAAATTAATAAGCATAAAAGGAAATCATCTAAGAGTTTTTAGCCATAAATGAGTGGGAAGTGACCATTTGAACCACACATCACTTTACCAAAAAATCCATTAGCAACATTGAATGAAGTGACAATAGTGGCACAAAGATACACAATTAATGCATTAATGATAAGGGATTCTCAAAGATTTCATAGATTTTCACATTTTCTAAGAAATTAAGGCACCTACGCCATAAAGCTAATATTAATGATGGTAGTTGAGAGAGAAGGGTATAAAATAGCAAATGATAGAGTTGCTTAAGTTACAAATTTTAAGTTAATTCAAAACTTAGAGAAAACCTAACCTAAGATAAAACCAAAGAGCCAAAGTAAAAAAAACCCTATCACAATGAGAATTTGACCACTTCAAGCATCAAGAGTGAATGATAATGTATAAAAAAGGATTTCATTCATATTGATATTGATTTAAAGAATTGTGGAGAGAGATTTGTGTAAAAAAAAGATAGTGGGAGTAAGAAGTTATCATCCAGGACACCATTAATGGCCAACAAAGCTTGGGAGATGAAGGTGTAGTCATAGATCTAGCAATTGTGAAGCATTGATAACAATTCAAAGCTTTGACAAATCACACATCCCATGCTTCAACATAAGTCGATTCAGGATGGTGAAGAAGCACAAGGTGGTGAGCTCCACATAAGCACAATAGGAACCCAAGTAGGTTAATATTTTTGAAGATACGATGGTTTCAAAAACCAATCCATAGGTAATCAAAGTAGTTAACATCATAGAAATTGGCATCGAAGTGCTAACAAAGATGTCATATCAATTCATGTAATTTCCTTTAGAGGTTGCAGTGGGGGAAGATTGGTACTCATTTGTGCATAACTATTAGCTAAAGGAGTATAACCATCGGATGTCAAGTCACTTACAAGACTTAATACAAGATTGGATGGTAGACCATGGCACAAGATGGTATAAGGTGATGCCCTGTTCGATGTCTCAATTCGAGACAAGTTGATAGTGTTTGGTGCAACTCAACTCTATGATTTACCCTACTTTAGGAAGATAGAGGAACTTGTATATTTGCTACTCTCTTACATCCATGAGGACTACATGTACTTTACAGGTAGACACATGAAGACTTTGGTGTAATTGATCAAAAGAATTATCAAGCTCCCAGATGTCGATAAAGACATCCTTGAGATGATGGATGATGATGAAGAGGTAGAGCACTTAACTCAACTCTTTAAGTATTTCAAGGGGGTTTCATATTCCTTATCAATAAGTGTGAGGAACCCAACATGATGATGGTGATGTGCCTTATAAGTTACAAACTATGCCTAGGTAGTTGATGGACCGATGTGTCAAAGGTGTACCTATGCATCATATACCACATAGTGTAAGGCATGCAATTCAACATCACAAAGTTCATCATCAAAGAGTTAGTGAAAAATGTGCTAGAGTGTCATAGTGTCAAGGGTACCTTCAAGTGGGGTCCATCCTTACTTTAATTATCATATAGGAAAGTGGGATCCCATATGGGAATGAGGATAATATCTAGGTTTTCCTAGAACACAATGATTCCCTAGCATAAAAATATCAAGACTTTACTTGGCCCACCTCCTTCAATGCCAAATATAAAATGCACATGATATGATGATCTGAGAAATAGATAGAGGCCTTAGGGATATAATGATGAATTCCTCAAGCACTCCCCCAAAGTATATTTAGAATGAAAATTTTTGTTGTCATGTAACATTATTATGTTGTATGCTTGGCACTAGTGGATGGCAACAAGTCAAGATGGTTAAAGATCCCCTAGGCCTTCTCAATAGAGTAATTCAGAGAGACACTATGGTAGATCCTCATTGTGTAGCAACTAGACATTTTAGTCAAAGAACTAAATATAGAGAGGCACAAATTAAGGTGCTAGTTAGTTCACACTAATAGAAAGGCCACCAAAGACAAAGAAGATGATTTGGATTGCACTGACATTGATCCCATCCTAAAGGCAACCATAGTTGGATTCAATCATAGGATTTGCTATGAGATAAAGCCAAGGAAGAAGGTGGCCTAAGGAGAAAGCATAACCCAGAACACCGATCATCCTAGCTAGATCAGTGATAATTGGACCTTGATGCCACCAAAAAGAAAAAGTTTCCCTAGAAGAAGAGGCGGGATACTTTGGAAGAAATAAAGGAGATCTTAAGGCTCAAGATCAACTTAGAAAGATAAGCATATCCTTTGGTCTCATCTAAGAAGCACATGAAAGTTATGTTGAAGACTTATCCCAATACAAAAAAGAAGGGGAAGGTTCCTCTTGTGGTGCCTAGGATAAACCTATCTGACGTAAAGGAGGAAGAAGATTCAAAAGAAGAAATAATTGGGAGAGGCATATAATCATGCCCAAGAAGGTAACTCCTCATCAAGTGAATAGAAACTCGCCCATTCCCTTAAATTGAGTTAAAAAAGAAGATACAAAGATGGAAGAAACTTAGCTTCAGTGAAGCTAAAATATAGATGATGCAAGAGTTGGAGGAATAGAGAGAAGAAATGATGAAGGTAGGAATGTTTAAAGAAGATATCAAGATGGTTGAGGATGAGTAACAAAGGAAAGAAGTAGAGAAGCATAAGGCATAGAAGGAAGAAAAGAGGAAGGAAGGGGAAATAGGAGAAGGGCCCAACAAAGTGGAAGTACATGAAGAAGCAACTCAATTAAGCACACCAAATGAAGAAGAGTTGAAGCAAAAATGGGGGACATGGGCATAGATCAAGATCACATCAATGTGGCACTGGAGTTACTCCATAAGTAATAGGCCATGAGGGCCAAGGGCATGTCCGAAGCTAAAATCAATCGTATAGAGGCCAAAGAGATAGAGGTGAGAGAAAAGAAATGTGCAACATAAACTGCATAGAGGAAGGTTGAAAAGGAAAAACGTAGGAAAGAGGAAGCAAAGAGAAATACCAAGGAGGATAAGGCTAGGAGGAAGGAAAAAGAGGAAAAACTAGCACAAGTAGAAAGGCCAGGATGGTGAAGAAAGGGGAGAAAAAAAAGGTTGTTGCTAGCATAAAACCTAGAGAGGAAAAAGTATCAAAAAAGGCACCTAGTGTCTCCACCAAAATGATAGAAGAAGTTGCATATCAGGTGCACCCTAGCCTCTAAGGGGCACCTAGAGATAAAGAAGTCAATGTTATCACCTCAGAAAAATAAATAGAGAAGGGAGTAGTGGGGTAAGAGGAGAGAAATGCTGGCACTGAGGAAGCTTATGCCAAAGAACCATGACAAGAGGAGGAAATGGACAAGGGAAAAATTCCAATGAAAAAAATCTATGAGACGGAGAACATGATGGTGAGTCTAGTACTAAAGAAGAAAGAGAAGAAGAAGAAGAAGGCATTAGCAGAAGTACCAACACTAGTAAAGAAGGAAAATAACTAGTCAAAGAAGAAGAGTATGAACTAAGCTATAGGGAAAAGACACAGTAGGGGTTCAAATAGGATGATAAATTTTAAATGATGGAATATATGGCCCTGAAGGATACCACAAACCTGATGTGCCATCAAGATTTTTTGGTTTTAGATTGCTACATAGATGAGCCTTAGTTTGACGTTCCAAAAAAATCACTTCGATACACCAAGAAGCCAAAAGAGAGGCATGATTACCAGCTTATAAATCCTTGAGATATGAATCCCATAAGGTCATCTAATGCCCTCCTCAAAATGGCCTCCAAAGTGTAATGTAAGAACATTTTCAATGATACTTCTGCAAATAGTTGGAAGAAGATAATGTAAGAGGTAGAAGAAGAACTAAAAGCAACAAGGCTCAAACTTAAATACTTGTTTGAGCATATAAAAGAGGTGGATTCATTCCTTTTGGATGTTGTGGATACCTCAAGAATGAAAGAGGTTAACAAGGTTTGTGTGCTTGTGGAGTAGATGTTTCCTTGAATGAAGCCGATACTAGAGGAGCTACAAGACCCCTATGAGGCCATGCAAAGAGAGTTAAACAAAAAACTAGATGTGATAGAAAAATTCTTCACCAAACTAGAATAGGGCATGGAAGAAGTAGATTAAATATTTTGAAACTTCATCACCCAAGCAAAAGTCATCGGTATGCACCTTAAAAAGGAAACGGAGCAAAAGGACTAAAGACCAACACCCTAAGCACCCAACTATGCATCATAATGGTAAAGGTCAACACCCTAAGCACCCAACTAAAGACCCAAGAGAAAGACATGTAGGCACTTTTCCATTCCTTCTAAATGAAGGAAAGTGAGCAAGGGGATATCTTAGATGGTTAGGTAAGGAGAGCAAGGGAAAGGCTTGAAGCCTTCAGAAAAGAACTAGAAAGCACAGATGTGCTTTCCCTCTAGGCTACATCCACTAAAGTATAATGTATCATTGAAGATATCAATCTCACTATCCAAGGCTTCAAAACATTTAAGGCAGAATTAGAGTAGGGTGCACTCAAGTTTTGCATACTAAAGGAACTAAAATACTAGTATGAGGTAGAGTAGTAATTTTATATGGGGTAATGTTGGTCCCCTTTCTATCCAACTAGTTGATCCATGCCAATTCAACATATCTTGCTGTGAGGTAATTAGGTGGAATGATTACTTCCTTTAATACCTTTTGTCACCAGCTAGTGGAATCCCCAAGGATCTCACACTAGCTAGTAAGCAGTTGCTTGGTGTTAGTTTTCAAAGGGCATCCCTATATATACTTGCATGTGGTGATTGGAGAGCGCAGGTGTTAGAGTAGTGGGGCTGGTAGGATAATGACCCCGAGTGAAGGCTCAATATCTATTGTGTTCTCATCCAACCTAGGAAGTGTAGTAGAGCAAGTGGGATAGTGACCCTCAACAACAACTCCACACTTGGCACATGCCCATCTAACCTAGGAAGAAGATACCCCTTTGCCTATAAAAGGAGGCTTAAACTTGAGGAAAAGGATAGGTCCTTAATGCTAGTGAAGATATACTAAAATTGAAATCCACCATTAGTATTTTGTAATATGTATGAACTAGGTTAGGCATTCTGAATGTATAGCCCAAGCTCACCTATGAGCCATTGGGCATGAGTAGTTTCAAAGATGAGAACATGCTCTATTTTCATGTCCTAAACTTTATATGTTGAAACTGTGAATCAATGAAGAATGTTATTGAAGCAATGGAGTGTTGATTCTTTCCATATAGTTAGCATTGTTGTATGTTTGTGACTTTAGTTTTATATGAATGATGATATAGTTCCATGTTTTAAATGTGTTGTGGTATAAAGGTTTATCCCAAGTCACTAATGGCATCATTGTGCCATATAGCGACTTCACCATATCTATAAAATAGACTAAGTGTTGAAAATGGCATACGTCGAGGCCCTAATACCTGTGCCTAGAGCACAAACTTGAAGAATATGCACTTGAGCATAAGCCATCCCCATGACTCAACTAAATGCCTAAATGACCCCTAACTCATTACGACTTGTGCCCTTGAATAGGCTCATGCCTATTGAGCTTTTATAGAATAGCCTAGCATTGACATGGCACCTAATCTTGTCTTGCCAATGACTAAATCCCATTGAACCCAAAGTTGTGCCATGTTTCAACTATCCCAATGTGGGCCTGGTCCCATCACTATTGCACTTCAAATGAGCACCCAAGGCTTATACCTTATGTGAAATTGATGCTAACATAATAGTGTGTTAAATATTGTGTGACACAGACCTTATTATGCTCATGCCTAGCTATACCATGTATATAACTAACTTGGCTTGACTGTTAAGTGCATAACTAAGCACAAAAGCTAAACAAGAGAAAATAAGTACAACATTAACATATGGGCATAGGTGTTGGAGATCCCTATGGTGGATGATCTAAGGGGGACACAAGTCTTAGCATAGGAAGCACTACCTAAAAAATTAAGCAAATCTTGTAGATGTTTTATTTTCATGGCCACCTTTTCAATCTGGGCTTGAATTTACATAAATACTATAGATATCACATACACCTTGTCATTTTTGGTAAAATGACAAGATGTTTTTTCATTACTAAACAAAATAGATTTTATAACTTTCTATAATTGAAAATAATAATATCTCTAAAAATATTTCATATAAAAACTATATATGCTAGCAAATTTATAGAATCCCAAAATAGGCCAAATGTTATGAGAAAGGCTAGGGATGGAAGGGATGAAAGAGACCATGTATCCATTGTCAAGTAGATAGAGCTTTGGGACCTACCCATAGTATATTATTGAAGGACTCTTGTTTGGAAAAGACCAAACACTTAGGTTGAGTAAGTCCAAGATGAGAAAGGTGCTCCGCAAGAGGAAGGCCTAGATAAATTAGACACCAAATAAAATGAGAAGGCTTAGCAGTCTATATTTTGTTGAGTCAGGAAATTCTAAGTCCTAGGAAAAGAGTTAAGTTTCCAATGCCTCATAGAATTGGCTCATGACTTGATATAGGAGGTTTGGGGATTACTTGAAATGAATATCACAATTCCATCTCAAATATTTCCACTAAGCATGTGGAGATTGCAAACCTAATTTGTGAAAAATATCATTTGAAGTTAAAACTCAAATACAAAAATTTATGAGTAAGTTTAAATTATTTAAATTGAATTTAGTTTTTAAAAAAATCCAAGGAATCTAATCATAGGCTGAGACCAAATCCATCACAGTTTAAATTCCTTTCCTGAAAAGTCTCAAAGCATACTAGGAATTTTTTCAAGAAGTAGACTAGTATTTGTCATAAGACGATACCACCAAAGGTTATGCTTATTGAAGGAGAGAACACTAATAAAACCATCTCCAACCCATTTTAAAAAGGCTTTGACAGACTCAAAATATTTACAAATATTTTTAGCAAAAATAAAACCCTCAATTTTAATTGGGGTAAGATTGATTGACAATGTGTGGAAGCCAATGTTTTTCCAACTAGACTTACCATAGGGAGATCCAAAAGAAATACAGTGTTGAAGGAAAATTTTCCAAGCTTCATTAATTTCAATATCTCTAACAACCCATTTAACAAAAATGGCAATGCTTTGCTTGTCAATATCAATAATCCCCATACCTCCTTTATTGCAAGGAAGACAACAAATATCCCAAACAACTCTATGGAACCCTCGAGTTTGCTTAGCATTAGACCGAATAAAATATATGAGAATCTTATCCAATTTGTCATATGAGACTTTAGTGGGGCGCAATATGAGGATTTGTAAAAGGGATTAGTATCCATAATCTTAGTACACACTTGGAATTTCCATACCAAAGAGAACGGCTTGGTGACCAAATACTCAACCGTTTCCTCCACTTTGTTTTTGACATATTTCTAAAGCTCAGAAAGGGAATTGTTGAAGGCAAATGTAACACCCATAATTTCAAATTTCTCTCCTCGATGAATCCATTTAAATAAGTTTTTTGAAGGAGGCCTTGCAATGCTAGAAAAATGATTTGTGAAATATTTTTTCAGATTGCATGGGTTTTTGGAAAATATAATTTTAGATAAAGACCTAATCCTTCTTTTCATTAAGATCTAAAACATGAAATATAAATATAGTAATTTATATTGAACAAATTTCCTGATAACTCCCGCTTAAAACAAAATCACTTTTACCTTTAGATGGGGAGTTTGAGGTTGCCTTGATTTCTTCCTTTGCTTGCTTTAGAAAGATGGTTTGTAAGGGCATCCTTCCACCAAGTGTTTTCCCTTTTTATTTTGGAGATGTTATAATTTATGTACAAATTACCAATATCAAAATAACTATGACAATGGAAAGGCAAGCCCTCCTAGTTGAGGGGTTGGGTCTAAGTGTGGTCTTCAACTTTCAAGTCAATTTTTACAGGGAGATCCTTAGAAGTGTTGATCTTAGCTAAAATTCTAACATAGGTAATGTGGGAAAATAGAGTTCTAGCAAGGTCAATTTATAGAACTCACCTATGGAGTTACCTATTGCCTTGTATCAAAGGTCTAACTAGAATTACAACAAAAAATGGGGAAGAAGAACCCAAATGGGTCCTATGCTAAGAGGTTTGGTGAGCGGGTTGAAGTTTTTGAACCATGGTTTCATCACAAGAGGAGGATAATCCAAGTTCCACAGCTTGTTTTGAATCTCCTCTTTGTCTTTTATGTTCTCAAACACCACAATAAATATTTTTTACATTGGGATATATTTCTAGCTTACCTTGCAAGAGAGGTTACCATTATCATTAATAAATGTAGTTATGGTACACACACACACACACACACACTCACACACACACCCACACACACACACACACACACACACACACACACACACACACACACACACACACACACACACACACACACACACACACACACACACACACACACACACACAAAGATTACATATATATACACACAGATGTGTGTGTGTGTGTGTGTGTGTGTGTGTGTGTGTGTGTGTGTGTGTGTGTGTGTGTGTGTGTGTGTGTGTGTGTGTGTGTGTGTGTGTGTGTGTGTGTGTGTGTGTGTGTGTGTGTGTGTACACACACACACATATTATTATATGGGTCTTGGTGTATGATGCCACTTGAAATATCTTGTCATTGCCCCTTAACATCATAAATGAATGAAAGCAATAAAATAAACTTTGGGATGCCAATGTCTTGTGCCTGCATCAATGACAATGCAACACTAATTCAAGCCACACATTGGACGTGGATTTGTGATAAGGGAGTGTGAATCAATATGACCATTGACCCCATCTAATCTTTTTTTATGAAGGGTTAAGCAACAATACTTTCATAATTTTGGTGGAGGTGATAGTGGAAAATTAGGTTTTGCATTTCTTCATTCGGTGTGGCAATATCTTGTGTGAAGAAGAGATGTTATATTTCACAATGAGATTGAGTAATGATGAAGTAGTGGGGAAGGAGAAAGCCATATCGAACATGTAATTGGTGAAATATTTTAAGGTGAGTTAAGTGGTGATGGTAAGGGGAAATGACAAGGTATTGGAGGTGGTATCATATACTAGAGGGCCCATATCATACACAAGACTCAAATTCAAGGAGACTATTCAATTTATATGGAATGCACCCATTGTAGAGGATTACACAAATTACATGAAGTTTACATATTTAATTGATTATTTCATCTTATCAAGGTTGGACGAGGATGCTTTGAGAGTTATTTTACTATCAATATATATATATATATATATATATATATACATATATATATATTGATAATATACATTATTAATAGTGTGTGTGTGTGTGTGTGTGTGTGTGTGTGTATTATTAAATTATTATTAATTATTTATAATTATATTATAATGTTATATTATATAATAATTTATAATATTATTGTTATATTAGAATATTACACAATATTATATTTAATATAGTTATATACCATATATAGAAAACACTTGCAACATTATTAATAGTGTGTGTGTGTGTGTGTGTGTGTGTATTATTATTAATTATTTATAATTATATTAGAATGTTATATTATATAATAATTTATAATATTATTGTTATATTAGAATATTACACAATATTATATTTAATATAGTTATATACCATATATAGAAAATACTTGCATAAACCCATACAATTGCCAAGTGTCGAATGCATTAGATGCCTCTTTGGGTTGTTATTCTCATATCTACATCAACGATAGTTATGGGTTATGGGTTCCAATGTCTCATTGTTATAGATAGATTATCATCTAACTACTAACATGGTAGGGTTGGATAGAAAACTACATGGGAGATCTAAATGTAGATTCAAAGAACCATAGTTTGAAAGTTGAGCAAGATGCAAATGTTAGCTTACATGTTATATCTTTGTTATGTCAAGTTATGTTCAATTCAAAAATTGAACCCTTTGTATCATTTGTTTCATATTTATAAGAATTGGTTGGTCACTGCATAAAATTATTTAATGCAACCTTGGGTTTCTCTTAGCAACATAAGGTGTAGATTATTGAAAATTTATGGAGTTATATTTTCCCTTGGCTGGACATGGATCTCGCAGCGATGTCATAATATGATCCACTCTTATAATCAACAAGAGACAAAATATAGGTCAATATCATCAAACTATTAGGTTGGAAAAAAATTAGAGAACAATGCTCAATACAATTTAGCAAGTAATTTGTGAATACAAGTCCTAATTCTATATGAATTTTTAAACTAGAATGAATAAGTGGTAAAAGGAAATAAATGTTTTGAATCTTTCTTCAATTTCATTATAAATGCCATTGAATTTTATCCTAACACTTTAACAATAGATATGTTCAATAAATATGTTCCTCTTGCTTTCAATCTGATTATCCCATAGACATTGATACATGTGTATCTATAGACTTTTTACTTCAAATTAGAACCCAATTGGTGTGTAAGTTGACACAATGAGAAGGAAAGACTGATAAAGAAAGAACACAAAGCATGTGAAACGTACAACAAGGTTTGTAAAGGCCTACCCCTAATTCCTATAATGTACATTCTTGGTGCCCAATAACTATACATCGCATGATTATGTGCAACAAGGTTCAGACCTAAGAAAACATGATAGGGAAAAAAGAGAGAAAAGAGAGAAGAAAATAAAGAGAACGAGACAAAACATAATAAAAACATAAGAAAAAAATTGTAAATAAAATTTTAATATAAACTGATAATCTAAAAACATATAAATATCCTAAAACAATACAAATCTATAATTAAAAGTTATTCCTAAACTAATTTAAACATCTACATAAAACTATACAACTTACATCCTAATGAATGGAGAAAAATAAAGTTACATATATAATTACTAATAATATTAACTATAAAAATTTCTCACACTTAAAACTAGGAAGAAACGATAAATATTAACTATAATATCGACTATAAATATTAATAAATTGACAATCAAAATTTAATGCAATGAACCTTTTATTAGATAACCATAGAGATGAGAAAGCAATGTTCCGTTCAAGATATATTTATGGTATGACAGAGTCATTGAAGACTATGATAATCTAACGTGGTTTCTGAGTAACTTGGTCTCTCAGTAGTGGAAGTCAGAACGTCCACTTATATCGGAATTCTAGAAGTTACAACCCTTTAGAAATGATTGAAGTGTTTTCTCATGCTGTAAATAGGGAAATTTGTAATAGAGTTGGTTCATTGATT
>JARHVA010005761.1:697500-735000 GCA_037957365.1 Torreya grandis
GCAGGGACATTGGGGTACCTGGCACCCGAGTGTGTATTAACAGGAATGGCCAGCCCTGAATCAGATGTGTTCAGCTTTGGAGCAGTGACTTTGGAAATTGCCTGCGGAAGGCGGCCAATAGACGATAGCTTATACAGTCATAATTATAGATTGCTTCAATGGGTGTGGGATTTGTATGGACAGGGGAAGCTCTTGACTGCGGTCGACGAAAAACTGGTTGGGAATTTCAATGCGGAGGAAATGGAGCGGCTGATGTTGGTAGGATTGCTGTGTTCGCACCCGGACCCAGAAGCCAGACCAACTATGAGGCAAGTGATTAATTTATTGAAATTCGAAGCTCAATTGCCGGATCTTCCTCAGAATATGCCGTTCGCTGTGTATATTGACGGTCCCGATCACCTGTGCATACAACATTTACCACACTGCCACGATGATCAACATTTACCACATTTACACCTGCTTGCACTGCTGGGTAGAAATATGCATTTCATTGTTATAACAAAAAACCTAATTTTTTGGGGATGTACATTTTAGCAAATCTCCCCTATGAATAATCAATTAAGTTTGTATTTGATAATTTTCTGGGTTCTATATGGCTTACATTTTTTAGTTATATGTGGAAAAATGGTATATTTGTATTGGACATTGTACATTTATAATTTAAATGCTGGAAGGGTCAATATTATTCATTTCAATAAAAATTTTAATCATACGATATAGCCTCCTCATTTAACACATCAATCATTTTAATCTTTTTAATAGTTGTCTCTAATGGCTACAAACATATCTTAAATAAAACTTTCCAAAATATTTTAAAATTAATTTACTATATTTTAATCAAAACTTTAAAATTATAAAAATGATATTATTTCTAATTATTTAATTAATTAACTAAAAATAAATAATTGTTAAATAATTCATATTAATCCCCAACAAAACAAAGATTAATAATGATACCTTTCACTTATCTTTTCAACTGTGTTGAAAAAAAAAAACTTAATTTTTTAGAGGATGTATATTTTGGAAAATCTCACTTATGAATGATCAATTAATTGTATTTGATAGTTTTGAGATTATAAATTTCTAATTTTCTAGGCTCTATAACATAATTTATGGCTTACATTTCTTGGGTATATGTTGAAAAATGACATATTAGTATTCAACATTGTATGTTTATAATTTAAATGCTGGAAGGGTCATTATTATTCATTTTAATGACCTTTTTGTCATACTACATAGCGTCCACCTTAGCATATCAGCCACTTTAATCTTTTTAATTGTTGTCTCTAATGGCTACCAACATACCCTACACAATCTATGTTCATTGACAATTGTCTTTACATGGATGAATGTCCTCCAAAATTAATAATTATATATATATATATATATATATATTCCTAAATAAAACTTTTCAAAATATTACAAAATTAATTGATTATATTTTAATCAAAACTTTAAAATTGTAAATATGATATTATTTTTAATTATTGAATTAACTAAATACTTAATAAAAAATTATTAAATGATTCATATTAATTACCTAACAAAATAAAATAAAGATTAATAATGATACCTCCCACCAATCTTTCCAACCGTGTTGTCTAAAAAGGTGAGAAACCAATCTTTCCAACCGTGTTGTCTAAAAAGGTGAGAAACCAAGTCATAGAGCCTTCAAAAATTATGGAATGTTTTTTCATATTGTAAATGAAGAAAATTGAGATAGAACATATATATATATATATATATATATATATATATATATATATATATATATATATATATATATATACACACACACACACACACACACACACACGACAATAGTTGAGTTTCATGCTCTCTTAGCACACATAATGTTGACAAAGACAAAATTAATTGTCAAAAAATCTTCAGAGATGGAGTCTTCTTAGTTTTGGAGGTAGCTTAGGTTTCTTTGTTTCAGCTCAAGGCATAATTTTATCAATATCGATTACAAGATTTAACCTTAGAGTTAGGTCTAGAGCAAACTCTCAGCGCTTTCTCAACAACAAAGTATGGAGGGAAGAAAGTTTGAAGAGGTAGGAAATCTGAGGAGGAGAAAACTCTGGGAGAAGTGGATTCATGAATGCAAGAGGTGTTTAAATTAATTTTTTTGTTTTAAGGAAGCAAGAGGTGGAAATCCTCCTTGACCAGAAATGAGAGTAATAACATGGAATGTTAGGGTCCTTGACACCCTTATAAGCAATACCTTATATAACATTTTGTGGTCGATTAGAAGGTTGATTTAATTCTCCTTCAAGAAACAAAGTTGAGTGTTGTGATATTTTGATACTTTGGTTATGATATTTTAGAAATACTGCAAACTTTAGGTTTTTATATACTAAGCAATTTTGATTATATGCATTATGGAATTAATATAGATAGGAATTTCATTTAACTTTGAAATTATCTTTTTTTAAAAAGTAGCAATGATAAAAAAAAAAGTATGAAATTGTTGAAAACATTTATTTCTAATTAAATTTTAATTTATTCATGAAGTTTTTTAGTCTCATACACTTTGTTTTAGTCTCTTAAATATTTTCTCAAAAAGTGTTGATAAGTTTTCCTGAAAAATTATACTACATACATAAAATTTTAATCAAATAAGGCATATCTCTTTACTATAGACTTAACATTCCTTTGTTGTAATGAACATTCTTTTGTTGTATTGAAGTCCTTTTCACCTTATTTTTTTAAGAAGCATATTAGAATTCCCTTTAATATTAAATCACATATATAATCTAGCATTGTAGAATCAATTATAATGTGAAAATAATTTTAGTTAAAATCTCATGGTCCAAAACTTTTTAAAATCTTATCATTTTGCAACACAAAAAATGGTGACAAATACTCAAAAGTTATTGAGAATCCAAGATTTTTTAATTAATCTATTTAATATATAATATCTAGCATTGTACAATCAATTATAATATGAAAATAATTTTAGTTAAAATCTTATGGTCCAAAACTTTTTAAAATCTTATCATGTTACAACATAAAAAAAAAAAAATAACTCGATGTGAAAATACTAAGTATTTAAGAATCCAATATTTCATAATTAAACTATCATAAAAAAATTAGACTTTATATTAAAAAAAAAAATCAGTCAAACAAAAAATTGAAGAAGGATTAAACATAATTATGTATATACTAACCTTTCTCATTTTTAATACCATGTATTATTATGTGAAATATTATTTTCATTGTAATGATATTTTTAATAAGTATCAAACATAGATATGATGTCTCTACTATTTCTTTACTGTATTTATTTATTTTATTTTTTAAAACACAAGTTTATAAGAAACATAACATTATTATGTTGTCATTCAGGTGTCCATAAGCTACATATAAATAATTTTTATTATATTCTAATAATTTATCTACTACAAATCATGTTTTCAAGTAGAGATTACTTAAATTACCCTTCCTCCATTTATGAGAGTTTTATTTGTTGTTTTTAAAAAAAAAAGGGGGTTGGGAACCACCATTAGTTGGGTATATAGGAATCATATTTATTTTACATTAAAAGTTTCATTCATAAATTTTTAACATTAATTATCTTTCAAATACTTCTTAAGCATGTCAATATACAATTAATCTTTCAAAATGAAAAGTCTTTCTAAAATTTAGATAAAAATTTCAAGATAACTTTTAGCAAGCTAATAATCATGTTCCATTCAAACAAACTCTGAGTCAATTATAAGACATACCTTGATTAGAAGCTTCAAACACCTTGTGAACAAGCCATGAATATCCTTAAGTTTTAACAAATTTCAAATGTGAGAAATTTTCCTCCAAGAAACAAAGTCAGCAGATTTGGAGTAAAATTTGGTGGGGTTGGATTTTTTTTTTTTGTCAATGTAGTAGGGCCATCAGGGGGATTGGAATCTTCTACTAGACATCGAGTGCTTCCTGCGAGCTCATAAGCCAAGGCACTAGTTGGTAGAATTGCAAGGTTTATGTTTTTGTAGGAAATTTAGATTTTCTCCTTTTCAATTTCTACACTCCAAACAATATTCCTTTCAAAATAAAGTTGTGGGAAGAAATCACAGAATGGATTCAAAGTTTTCAATGGGAAAAAAATCTGTTGGGAGGAGAATGCAATGCAGTTTTATCCGCTCAAGATAAATATGGAGGGGGTTTTTGGCCAACTAATCTCCTTGAGATTTCAAGTTTTTCATGGAGTGAAATGTTTTATTAGATGTGATTCCCAAGGAAGGAGGTTGGGTTTTAGTCAAACCTCGAAATGCCTTGACAAGTTCCTAATGAGCATTGAGTGGCTCAATGAGGATTGGAGGCTGGTTTGCAATGTTCTACCACTTTTAGGCTTGAATCATTTTCCTATCACTTTGTCATTAGAAAGTGATCCGACCTCGAAGGGTTGCCCATTCAAATTCGAACTAATATGGCTTCAGGACCCATATCTTATAGGCTTGGTGAATTTCTGGTGGTTCTCTTTTCACATTTAAGAATCTAAGATGTTCATCTTGTGTAAGAATCTCGCTCTTCTTAAGACTAAGCTACAAGATTGGAATGTTTCACAATTCAAAAATATTTTCTCTGAAAAGCTAAGGTTGGAAAAAGAGTTGAAGGTCCTAAATGAAAGAGTTTTCCAATAAAAAAATGGACCAAGCATATTTCCTCAGTGAGAGATCCCTTTTGGCTGAACTGGATGATTTATTGCTAAAGGAAGAGATACATTGGAAGCAAAAATTGAGTGAAGTTTGGATGAAGGAAGGGGATCGAAATACGACTTTCTTCCACAACTTGGTTTATGCTCCGAGGATGATTAATAGAATCTTCTCCATTTTGGATTCTAATGGATAGTGGTATCTGATGAGGCCACCATTAAAGATGAGGCATTTTGGTTTATTCAAGATCTTCTTTCAAATCTTGGTAATTCCTCTATTCAAGCTACTACCTCATCCAAGAAATCCCAAATATTTTCTCTGATAGGCAAAATGTTGCCTTGATGGAATGAATGAATTATTAGCTATTTTTTTTCAAGAATTTTACAAGATTATGGGGGTTGATGTTTGGGAAGTGATGGAAGAATCTAGGAGGTCAAGGAAAATGCTGAAAGACTTTGACTCTTCTTTTATAGCCTTGATCCCCAAAATGGATCAGCTAAAATCTTTCACAGATTTTTGTCCTGTCTCCCTTTAAAATGTTATTTATGAATTCATTTCTAAAGGTATTTCCTTGAAGCTACAATAGATTTTACCAGATCTTATCTCTCCTTAGCAAGCAAGATTTGTGTAAGTTTGCCAGATTTTTGAAGGAGTGATTATTACTCACGAGGTAATACATTCTTTGAAGAATAATTGGTAAAAAGGTATGATAGCAAAATAGGACACAAGTAAAGCTTATGATCCAGTCAATTGGGCCTTTTTTCTTTGAATTTTATCTAGTTTTGAGTTTTTTAATGATTGGTGTGATCGGATTCGAGAGTGTTTGTCAAGACCAATTTGTTTAGTGTTGGTTATTGCATCTCTAGAAGGCTATTTTCCAATATCTCGAGGTTTTCATCAAGGTGACCCGTTGTCACCATTTATGTTCATTCTAATGATAGAGGCGCTAAGTAGGGTGATCTCTCAAACAATGGAAAGTAAACAAATTCATCATGGTTTAAAGGTTGTGGAGTACATGAATGCCTCTCCCACCAATTGTTTGAAGATTCTATACAGGGCCTGTGCTTCAAACCAGCTAAAAGTTTATTTTAATAGGAAGAAGGAAAAAATAAAAATAAAAATAAAACTTAAAACATTAAATACTCAGTTTCAAATATATCACCCACAAAAAACTTAAATAGAATAAAAAATTATCAAAATAACAGACATTAATTGGATGTTGAGCTGTAAATCAATCATCCATATTATTACTCCAAAATTGAAGATACGTTATTTTTTGTTGTCTTATTATAAAACAAAAGAGAGGCTACATGTTAATAGAGGATGCAACATCTAAAAAGGATTACATGTAGGGCTTTTCAAAAAAAAGGTTGTTCATATAATCACATGGTTAAAAAGAGTTAACTAAAAATAAATTCAATGCAAACTAAATTTAACAGTGAATTGCATGGTGGTGAGGCATCATACATCACTTATCAACATACTCCCCTTTGATGTTGAGCATACTCACAATATGGTCTCAGAGTGTCAAAAATTGAATATTTGCAATTGCGTTAGTAAAGATATCTGCAAGTTGTTCTTGAGTCTTTATATATTGCAATTCTACATCTTTATTTTAAACTAGTTCTCGAATGAAATGATATTTCAAATCAAAATGCTTTGTCTTACTATCATGAACATGATTCTTGGCCAACTTGATTGTACTCATGTTATAACAAAAAATTACTATAGGCTGAATTTGTTTCACCTGAATTTCATCTAGAATTTTTCTAAACCATAATGCTTGTGTAGTTGCAGAAGTGACAACAATATATTTTGCTTCCATAGATGAGAGAATAACTATACTTTTCTTCTTTGAGCTCCATGTAATCAAAACTAAACCAAGTGAAAAACAAATACTAGATGTAGACTTTTGATCATATAAACTACTTCTTCAATCAAAATCACTAAAATCAAAAAATTCAAACTTTTAGTAGCATAATAATGAATACCAAAGCCAATAGTACCTTTCACATACCTAAAAATTCTCTTGGATTCCTTCATATAAATTTCAAATGGCTCAGACATATATCATGATACAAGAGAAACTGAATAAGTAATATCTAGTCTTATGTGAGTTAGAAACATTAAGCTTCCAACAATACTTTTGTAAGTTGTCTCATCAACTGTAACATTCCCATTGAGATTTGTCTAGAAATACATTATTTTTTTAATTAAAAACATATAATATAAATAGATTGTACCACAAGAATCTAATAAAAATCATACAAAATAATCTAAGTGTGATAACAGTAAATAAAGCATATTACATCATATGTCACTGATCTTCTAATATCATGAGAACACATAATAAAATGAATATATAAAATAATTATAATGAACCAGCCACAACTGATACATGTCTTAAGCCATTGTTGTTAATATATAATAAATAAATAATTATGACTCTTCATGATAATGTTTTAATAATAAGTACTATACAATACAATGTACATATATAAGATACATGGCTCCTCAAAAAAAAAAAAATCGAACTGTAGTATTTGTGGCAATCTCAAGTGTCATCTCCAAGTAAGTACTATTATAGGGAGGGAGAGCATCATTCAAATAATTTTCCACACTAACCATGGACTAAAGATCCCCCACACTAATTCTATCAGGGAATGCCCCTCTCTTCATGAATGAGTAGATAGTTATGGTGTAAAAATCTAGAGAGACAAGCTAGTACTAGTGTAATATATGATTTCTAAAACTAAACATATGATGTATCATAGAAAATATATTCTATTACAAAATATCATACAAACATGTAAATCATACTCTTGAAATGACAATGTCTCACTAAACATGATTTGACCAAAATTTTCAATAATAATAAATAATAATGATCTATAGGTAAATCAAAATTTATATAGACCACTTGATCAGATTAATTTTATCTAACATTATGATGCTAGTAAGCCAATGAAATTCATCTCACTCCTTACTCAATATCAATAATGCGAGGTCAGTTAACATAATATAACTAAAACATTAATACCATTTACATCCTACTAACAATCACATCAGAGAACATGCTAAGCATAGGAGTAAGAAAAAATCATACATTTTTTTCATCAAATGTATGAATGAATATCATATTATTATCTATCTCATACTAGAAATAATGGCTACAATTTATACCACCTTAGTAAAATACATAATTAACTACAGATTCTAATTACCACAATTTATTTTCAGACATACTACACCATATGATAACTCATATTACCATAGTCTAGTATTTTTAAGCATAACTACTAAGTACCACAACTAGTCGAATAAAGTAGTCATAATCATCTAAAAATATAAGATTTTATTCAAACAATCAGATATAACAAAACAAGTCTTAATTCATATAAAACATAGAGTACTCCATTTTAGCATTTGTTATATTCTCAGGGTTGTATGCATGCAATATATAAAGCTATGTTATACATAAGTCTATAATATAAATTATAACCATCTGTGGAACTATATTTAGAGGAACACACCCCTGTATTTAGGTATGAGCTAATAGGAATAAGTATACGTATGTTCATATTAATCATACCATTATTAATTTATAAATACATTGCTTATTATAATGTTATATCTATACAACAAGTTTTGTACAATAAACTACATCAATAAGGGATAACAAGCTTATCATATTATACCGAAAAGATACATTGAGTAATTTATTCTCTATATGCCTTATTAAATATTATTTTTAACATTTAAGTATATTAGAGCTATAGCCTTTTATATTTCATATAAGATTTTCAACAACCCTTTGTTTAAAAATAAATCAACTATCAATTTTATTATTGGAAGATTAATGAATAACTATCTAGCTCAAGTTTGGGATTAAATAATTTCCTTATCAAATTTTTATTTTGTTATGCCTCTCCAACTTCCATAGGTTCTTAATTATGATTAAACCTATGAACCCACATCTTATCATAAGATCAATTCCATTAATCCTTTGCATGAACTCTTATTCATATTTAAATATATATTTCTGTATAAGTCTATTTATATTATCCCACACCCTCATGTGCATTTATGCAACTTATTGTAAGCATTTTTAACCTCTTAATACATAGTCAAAGATAGACATTATTTTATCCTAAGCGTTATATCCCTTGTGTTTTCCATGATAAGATAAAAACACACACACACACACACACACACACACACACACACACACACACACACACACACACACACACACACACACACACACTCTAGTGATAGAGAATTGAGCTACGATTTGAGATGCTTATGATGTTTAGCATTGACTATAATTATAACTATTATAGTAGATCCTAGTGTATTATTATATCATAACTAGTATATTAGAATGGTTTAACACAGGTTTATTATAGTTTAACCCTTACTATATAATTGGTTTTGTTATAGTTATCACATCATATATGATGGGCTTATTATAGTTTGATGCTTATTATATCGTAAAATATAATTATTATGCAATCATGGATTTGAGATGTTTTGATGTTGAGTTTTTCATATAATAGTTATGATATGATTTTGATACCAAAGTGAATTTTTTCCTCACTGGTAAATTGATGTAGTACAAACTTTTTAGGTATAAAACATCTAAGACATTGCCCTATCCATTTTTGTTGACTATCAAAAGTTAAGTATTTACTGTTGCATTTCAATTCTATATAAGTCACCTAACTTCTTGTTTTTAGTTGGTCACCACACCAAATCTAATCTTGGCATCTATCTTTTAGGTACTAAAAACTAGTTATTAAGGGATCTAATTAGGTAGATTAAAATACCAAATAAGGCGTTAAGCATACAGTCTTAGAATGACAAGTTTAGTATATAGATTGATAAATGTTATGTAATGTTTGGAATCATTTTACTGATAGGTTAATTTATCCATGCTTCTTTTTATATACTAATATATTCTTTTATTCTTTTCCAGATCTGTTAAGCATGTTGGTCTGGATCAATGCCTATATATTGCTGGGAGAGTTTTAACATTTACTCAAATTACTTGGACGCCTAGTCCAATATCCTTAGCCAAATTTAATTCTATATCAAATAGATTATTACATAGAAATTTAAATATTTTGACATAAGCAAAAGTGTTTACCTAAAATTCTAAATAAATTCTCTCTATTGCCTATCCTTGCTAATTTTTTGGTGTGTTAAACCGTCCTTCTACCCTTCCAATCTCCTTTTGAAAACACTTATGATATTATTTTCATAATCTCCCATTCCCATTAAAAGGGAATAGCCTTTTTCCTTTGAAAGATTTCTCTTTATTGATTTTTTGGTTTTTCTTTGTTTTTGTTAATTTTTTATATAATTCTTTCTTTTTAGTTTTTTTCCTTATTTTTAGACCATTCTATTTTATTTATTTATTTAATATTTTTTTTAATTTTCTTTTTCTTTTTCCATTTTGTCTTCTCAAATAAAAATTCTCAAATTTTATTTATTTGTAGCATTAATTATAAAGATTCATAATTTTCTTAATTTAATTAGCATCCTCCTAATGTCATAGAATTTTAGTGATAAATTCATAAATTACTAATCTAGCTTTAATCTAAATATGCAAATCATATCTATGAGAATATAATGATCAACATCTTAATTATGAAAAACAAGTTTCATTAACCATTTAAAATATACTAGTAAATCATGACAAATAACTATTTAATGCAAGCAAAAATAAACATATTGTGAAAACCATTTACTATGTATTCTAACATGTGTTAGTTAATTTGGTGTGTGTATGGTTCTATCTAATTTTTATATCATCTTCTAACATCTTGATCTATGTCACCCTCTCCGATGATGCTCTCCCTCCATCACACTCTGAGAAATGAATTCTCATGCATCAACTTCATAATAAGTAGGTAGTTAGATACATCGTAGAATATAACTAAAATATTGAATCAACATGATCTCAATATAAACACTTATACTAAAGCTATACTAAAGCTAACTCATAATAATGCACTCATATAATCTAAGCAATATCATGTTTTCTCATAATAACATATATCTCAAAGCTTAGTCAAAAATAGATAAATCAATTGTGTTAACTATAAATATCTATGAATAATCAAATAGTTTATTTAACAAAGAATCAGGATGTAACATCCTTTCCCACTAAAACTAGTCATCATCTCAGAAGACTCTTATTTAAATATAAGTTATGAATTAAAATATTATTCAACAAATAAATAACATAGTATAATAGTATCTAATCAAATAAATAAATGTAAAAAATTTATGTAGAACTCATCATAGTCCTCTCAAGTAGAACAATTCTCAGAGTATTTATCCCACTTGACCTTGCACTGTGATATCTCTTTGTTGTGCAAATGAAGTTTGCAAGTGTCAATTATCCTGATTGGTTCTACCATGACCACACTAAGATCCAAAATCTACAAAACATTCCAATCCAAGACATGCATAGGATCAGATATATACTTCTTAAAATAAAAAATGTGGAAGACATTATGTAAAAGAGCCAAGGATGGTGGTAATGCAAGCCTATAGGACCCTATACACTATAAGATTGATCAATTCTAACACCTAGAAGGATCCCACATATTTTGATGACAATTTTATTGACTTCTCAAATTTAATCAAGATCTTTTACGACTTAACCCATAAAAATTAATCCAAAAAGATCCCCACAACTATTTCAAAACAAAGCCTTCAAATTATAGATTGATCATTAGCACACCATAGATCTCATTGAGAGATTTATAGTGCATTTTGAATACTCTGATTTGGAGTCTATATATACAAGTTATCACATGTTGAAGTTCCAGATCAATAGGTAAAACTTGATGTCACATGTTGACAAGTGACGTAATTTTAGTGTGTCAAGTGGCCCAATCCAGGTGTGACACATAGCAGTATAACAGTTTAAAAAAATGTTTTTGTTTTATTTTTCATTATCAATCTTTGATAACATATGTTAGTGGTCAAATGGGCCCCATTATTTACTAGCTGGGGGCCCTTAGCCAGGGTCAGCACATTTTTTGTGAGGGGTGCTTTGTCACCTTTCCTTCATGTAGCATTGTATTTAAGATTGTATATAATCACTTATATATTCTATAACCCCATGCATGTGGGATTTTTATCATGCATTTTAATACTCACAACACTATGCCAACTCGAGTTCCAAATCAAACATGTCACTGAGATCAAAGAACATGAATATCGCTGATAGACCAACCACATGAAATGTTCAATGCAAGATATTCTAAGTCAATAATCCAAACTACCGAGCTCAACATGAACCAATATATCCAACTCAATCCTATCAAGTCATGTCTTAATACCAATATTAGCCCACGTATACCCAAATTTAGATCGTGCCACATTGTCAACATAAAACCACCAATTATGTTTAGCCTTTGCCAACAAAAGGCACATCAGTGATAGAAACCATGTAGGTCAAAATGTATATAGATCAAAACTCATCCTTACTTGCTAAATGTGGGAGTAAAAAAATAATTGGTTGATATTCAAGCCCTGCTCACTTCAGTAAAATGATAAAGTTTTAACCAACTCGATCGTGGGTTGTAAGGTGTATATAAACTAAAAAATTTCTATTTGAAGTCAAGTTTTCCTAGACTATGTTATGTGTGAAGAGCATAGGAGATATAGAGGAGTTGATTCTAAAGCTAAGTGTTTTGGCTAGAGCTTGTTAAAAGGGTAGTGATAAGGACATGAGTAAGATTTAAAGACATCCAAGAAGAATTTGCAAAATCATCATTTCTACAAATTAATGGAGTGGTCCTCATTTGGAGTGAACCTAGTGATGATAAAGTGTTTTGATGAGTTAAGTTGTAAAAGAGATCAATTAAAATTAATAAGTCAAAAAAAAATTCACCAAGATATGTGAGACCATTCGAGGTGTAAAAAATGATCAATCTTGTAGCGTATGGTTTGCACTACCACAATCCCTAGCTCTATTGCATAATGTCTTCCATGTTTCTTATCTTAAAATGTATATATTTGATTATACGCATGTGTTGGATTGGAATTATTTGTATCTTCTATATCTCAGGGTGTTCATGGTAAAACCAATCATATTAATTGACACTCACAAACTTCATTTATGTAATAGAGAGATGCCATAGTGTAAGGTCCTATGGGACTAATATTTTGAGGATAGTGATACTTGAAAGGACTATGATGAATTTTACAAGAAATTTCCACATTTATTTACTTGATTTGATACATTATGCTATGTTATTTTTTTGTTGAAAAATATTTTTAATTCAAAATTTATGTTTGAATAATAGTCATCTAGGATGATGACTAGCTTTAGGGGAGAAGGATGTTACATCTTGATTTTTTGCTAAGTAAACTTACTTGATTATCCATAGATATTTATAGTTAGTAATTTGATTTTTTTATTATTTACCTAAGCTATGAGTTATATGCTATTATGGGACAGTTCAATATTACTTAAATTACATGATGACATTGCTACAAGTTAGTTGTAATATATATTTTTACATTAGGTTCATAATGAGTTGTTATTTTAGCTGTATTTTATGATTAATATATATATCATGATGTTAAGATCTAACTACCTACTTATTATGAGGTTGATGTAAAAGAGACTCATCTCTCAAAGCGTGATGGAGGGAGAGCATCATTGGAGAGGGAAACGTAGATGAAGATATTGGGGGACGATAGAGAAATCACCTAGAACATTTCACACACCACATTAGTTAGTACATGTTAGATGAATGAAAAATGGTTAGCATAGTTTGTTCTGATGTTTCTTGTATTTAAATAGTCATTTACACATAGTTTGATATCATAGTTTAATGGTTATATGGAAGTCATCTTTTGTGATTGCATTCTTGTCGTATTCATAACCATTAATGTTTTTGATTTATGTAATTAGAAAAAATTTGGATTTATTGATTAAATAATTTATCATTAAGTCATTATGACAATAAAGGTGCTAATTTAATTAACAAATATATTAATTATTGTAATTATAAATAAAATATGATAATTAATACTTAAGAGGAAAAAAATAATAAAGAAATAAAGACAACAATAATAATAAATAAAGAGAAATTAGAAAAGTTTAAATTTAGGAAAAAAACAAAAGAGGAATATATGGAATAAAAATTTAAAAAAAAAGAAAGGGTCCAAATTTAAATAAAGTTGCACCTTTTTCATGAAAGGAGAAAGATAAAGAGGTAAGGGGCACAATAGAGAAAGGATATGATAAGGTAGCTCAAAGAAGAGGAGGAATTGGAGAAGAAAGAGAGAAGTCAAGGATGAAAAAAGAACAACTGAGTATATTTCCAAGTAGCCAATATATTTGACTTATATGTTTATTCTTATTAAAATATGTTAATTTTATGATGTGTTTGGACTGTAAATGTTCTCCCAAACCTCCACCATAACCACATTTGGAAAGGTTATGCCACATCATTAACATAATCCATAAACCATGCCACATCATTAACAAAATCCATAAAGCATGCCATGTCATTATCATAATCCATAAACCATGTGATGTTATCAGTGGTTAATGAATAAGGGATAAGAGTGATAGAGACTTAACTTTTCAATTTTGTTAAAGAGATGGTAAGACTAGTATTTGTGTGTTGGTTAAACTCAACCAAAATAAAAGGGAGTGGAATATTTTGAAATTTGAGAAAGTGTAACCTCTATAATAGTAGGCTCAATTACATTAATCATAATTTGAATAGAGTTTCATTCATTCCTAAAGATTTTTTGATTCCTTTCCCATCATATGCTCCAAACCACAATCGACAGACTACAAACCCAAATTGTAGAGAATCAAGATGAATAAAAAAGTCTTGGATAGGATTGAAAAATTGCTTGGATTGACTCTAGAAATGCCCAAATGTAATGTAAATCTTTAGATATCTAATACTGCATTAGGCCATAAATTCTTAGTGAAAAAATAAATGATCTAGAGATTCTTCATCATTACATCATAATAAACATATGGGAGGTCCCTAGAGTCCAAATCACTACCCGCAAGCATGAGTAAGCACCCTTCATGAACATAACAACCAGGATAAAGAAAGATAGCACCCACTCTTAGACTACATTCATTTTCCCATCAGGTTTCCCAACAAGGATCCTTAGCCACAATAGTGGAGTTTATAGTTTGAAAGCCATCTCTAACAATGTATGCCTTAAAAGTTGAAGCCACCCATCTTAAAACATCTAGTTCTAAATTATATTACATAATTTTAAACCTCAGGAGAGTCGAGAGTCAAATATTGTGATCATCTAGGATGTCCAACAAAGTAAAATCTTTCCAAGAGACTACCAAACCACTTGCCACCTTTGACAACAACGAATAATTGTTGACCACAGAGACCAAAATTTATTCACACCTCTTTAGCTCTTTTTAGACCAAGATTCAAAGATAGAAAAGGCATCCCATTCTAAAAATTGACATAAAATTTTGTTTGAGATCCATCATGAATCTACGAGGATATATGTCTTATGATTATGTCCCTACATGATCTCATAAAATTCTAAATATATGAGCCAAGAGGAGGATTGCTATCAAGATTAGTTGTTTTAGATCAGTTTGACCTATATACTTACCACAAAGTAACCTGCACCACTTGGATTGAGGCTTGGAAATCATCTACTAGATTAATTTGGCCCCCAAGGCTTTGTTATGCTAATGGGGAGAATGCAAACCCACACCACCCCAATCTTTTCTAGAACATAACTTTTCCCAACTAATAACGGAAAAGTTATTTTGCTCTGAGACACCATGCCAAAGAAATTTCCTCATGACTTTCACCAATTTGGAATCAATACCCACAAGAACCTTCAAAATATACATGAGATATGTGGGAAGAGCACTAAAAATTGATTTAAAAAGAGTAATCATGCCTACCAGTGAAAGATAAACGCTCTTCCAAGAACATAATCACTTCTCAAAAGTGGCCAATAGGTATTTATACATGCTTATGATTACACCACCCACTAATAGAGGGACCCAAAGATGGATTTTAGGTAAATATTTAATTATAAAGCTCAAAATGGTAGCAATTCAAAGTTGGAGAGGAGGAGGCACATTAAAAAAGAACAAACATGATTTATCAAATTTCAAAATTATTCCAGAAGCAGCTAAATATTGTTCTAGAATTTATTTGAAAGCACGAGTTCTTTGAATGTTAGCTTCACCAAAAAAAACTTGTCATTTAAAAATAATTTTGATAGGTGATGCATGATGCCTCACCTCCATGTAACTCACCATTAGATTTAGTTTGCATTGAACTTATTTTTAGTTAACATTTTTTAAATATATGATTGTAGGAACATTTTTATATTTTTGAAATGATTTGGATGTAATCCTTTTTAAATGTTTTGTCCTCTCTTAATATGTAGCCTCTATTTTATTTTATAATAAAAAATAAAAAACAATGTCTCTTCAATTTTAGAGTAATAATATGAATGATTGATTTACAAATGGGCATCCAATTAATGTATGTTATTTTGGTAATTTTTATTTTGTTTAAGTTTATTGAGGGTGATGTATTTGAGATTGATTATTTAATGCTATAAGTTATTTTTTTTCTTGCTTTTATAATAAATTTTTTGTTGGTTTGAATAATAGGGCCTCAATAAAATCTTCATTTGGTATCATAGGAAGGTTTGGGTGGATGTTTTTTGTTTCAGATATTTTTAACAATTGTCATGTCAAACTCTAATAGTCTTTTTATTCCAAATTTAGTGGTAATGATTATGATTATTGGAGCATCAATATGATGACTCATTTGATAGGAAAATAATTATAAGAGATTGTAGAAACTAGTTATGATGAACCAGTTGATTGGGCCACTATTCTAGTTAATGATAGGCAAGCCAAGAAGGAAGCTAAGAAGAATAACTCACAATATTTATTTCATACTCAAACAGATCTAACAGGATCTTATTTCCAATAATTGTAGGTGTGAATACAACCATGGATGCCTAAAAGGCTCTACAAGAAGATTACCAAGGTAGTGAGTAAGTCAAAGTGGTTAGATTGCAAACATTGAAGAGATAATTTGAGAATTTGAAGATCCGAGAAGCTGAAAGTGTGGATGATTTCTATGTAATAGTAAATGATGTATTCAACAAGATGACTACACTTAGAGAAATGTTGAACAAAGTGGTTGTGTTTATAAAGGGGTTAATGTCTCTAAAACCAAGGTGGAGTCATGTTTCCATAATTATTGAAGAAACCAAAGATTTTACTACTCTTGAGTTTGATCACCTAGTTGGATCTCTTGTGTACCATGAAGAAAGACTAAGAAACACATTACATGAAAGTGATGAGAAGGCTTTTGCCTCAAAATTAAATATCACAAAGAATGAAAATTTTGAACTAGTAATAAGAATACCATGTACAAGGAAAAGACAATATCAAAAACAATCAAGGACAAGGAAAAGATATGAATTGTAGTTATTCAAGAGGATATAAAGGAAGAAGAGGTGGTTCAACTATAAGAGGTATAGGTCAAGGTAGATTTGATAAAAGCAATATTTAATAATATTTTTGTCATAGGTATGATCACTTTGATTTGGAATGTAGATTAAAATCAAGAAATAAAAATATAAGTGTTAATTGTGCTAATGAGGATGGTGATGCTTCATGTAATTTAATCATTTCATATTACAAAGCTGAAAATAGTCTTAATGTGGTTTGGATAGTCAATGCTCTCCCAAACCACCACCATAACCATGTTCAGTAAGCTTCTACCACATCATTTGTAAAATACATAAATCATGCCACATCATTAGCATAATCCATGAACCATGACATATCATTAGTAGAATCCATAAACCATGCAATGTTATCAGGGTTTAATGGATAAGGGAGAAGAGTGATAGAGACTTAAATTTTCATCTTCGTTAAAGAGATGGTGGATCTGGAATTTATGTGTGTTGGTTAAACTCAACCAACAAAAGGCTAGTGGAATATTTTAAAACTTGAGCAAGGGTAACCTCTATAATAGTAAGATCAATTACATTAATCATAATTTGAATAGAGTTACATTTATTCCAAAAGACTTTCTAATTCCTTTCCTACCAAAGGTTCCAAACCATAATCGACAGACTACAAACCTAAATTGCATAGAATAATGATAAATAAAAGAGTCTTTTCTAGGAATGAGAAAAATGCCTAGATTGACTCTGTAAATTCCCAACTCCAACATAAAGATTTAAATATCTAGTACCAATATTGGGTTAAAAATTCACAGTACAAAAATAAAGGATCTAGAGATTCTTCATCATTGCAGCACAATAAACATATTGGAGGTCCTTGAAGTCCAAATTATTGCCCAAAATATTGCATAACCACCCTTCATGAACATACAAACTAAGAAAAAGCACCCACTCTTGGACTACATTTGTTTGCCTAGTAGGGCTCCTAACAAGGATCCTTCGCCACAATAGTGGAGTTTATATTCTGAAAGCCATCTCTAATTATGTATGCCCTCAAAGACAAGGCCACCCATCTTAGAAGATATGGTTATAAATTATATTTCATGGTTGTAAATCTTAGTAGAGTTGAGAGTCAAGTCTTATGATCATCTATGATGTCTAAAAAATGAAAATATTTCTAAGAGACTACCCAACCACCTGCCACCTTCGACAATAGCCAATAATTATTGACCACAAAGCCCAAAATCTATTTTCACACCTCTCTTGCTCCTTTCAAACTAGGAGTCAAAGAAAGACAAGGCATCCTATTCCATGAATCATCCCAAAAGTCTTATTGAGATCCATCATGAATCTCTTAGGATACGTGTGTTATGATTATATCCCTAAATGATCTCATAAAATTCAAAATATAGGAGCCAAGAGAAGGATTTGTCACTGAGATTAGTTGTTTCAAATCAGTTTGACCTATATACTTACCATAAAGTAGCCTACAAGACTTGGCTTGGGGTTTTTAAATCATTTACCAAATTAATTTGGCCCCCAAGGCTCTGTTGTGTTGATGGGGAGGATGCCAACCCACACCACCTTAGAATGAGGAAAAACTTATTTTTCTCAAAGACACCATGCCAAAGGAAGCTCCTCATTAATTTCACCAATTTGGAATTGATACTGAAATAAACCTTCAAAATAGACATGATATAGGTGGGAAGAGTGTTATAAAATGATTTGAAAAGAGTAATTCTTCTTACAAGCAAAAGACTAATGCTCTATCAAGAACATAACCACATCTAAAAAGTGGCCAATAGGTCTTTCCACATGCTTTTGATTGCACCACCCACTAATAGAGTGACCTCAAGATGTTTTTAAGGTAAAGATACAATACTAAAGCCTAGAATGGTAGTAATTTGAAGTTGGAGAGGAGGAAGCACATTGAAAATGAACAAACAAGGTTTATATAATTTCAAAACTTTTCCAAAAGTAGTTGAATACTATTCTAGAATTTATTTGAAAGCATAGGCTCCTTGAATGTTAGATTCACCTAAAAAAAATATTGTCATCTGAAAATAATGTTGATAAGTGATGCATGATGCCTCACATACATGCAATTCATAGTTAAATTTAGTTTGCATTGAATTTATTCTTAGGTAACTCTTTTAAACTGTATGATTGGATGAACATTTTTTTTGTTTTTGAAAGGGTCTGGATGCGATCCTTTTTAAATGTTATGTCCTCTATTAATATGTAGACTCTCTTTTGTTTTATAATAAGACAAAAAATAATGTATCTTCAATTTTGGAGTAATAATATAATGATTTATTTACAACTGAGCATCCAATTAATGAATGTTATTTTAGCAAATTTTATTCTATTTAAGTTTGTTACGGGTGATGTATTTGAGAATAATTATTTAATTCTATAATTTATTTATTTTTTGCTTATTGTTACAATAAAATTTCAGATGGTTTGAAGAATAGGGCATGCATATAATCTTCATTTGGTATGAAAGGAAGGTTTGGGTGGATATTTTTTATTTCATATCTTTCTAACAATTGATCATATCAAAATCTAATAGTCTTTCTATTCCATAATTTAGTGCTAATGATTATGATTATTGAAGAATCAAGATGATGAATCTTTGATAGGAAAATAATTATGGGAGATTATAGAAACTGGTTATGATGAACCAATTGATTGAGCCACTATTCTAGTTAATGATAGGCAAGTCTTAAAGGAAGTTAAGAAGAAGAAATCATAATCTTTATTGCATATTCGAATAGCTCTAGATAGGATCCTATTTCTAATAATTATAGGTGCAAAGATAGCCAATTATGCCTACAAGAATCTACAAGAAGCTTACCAAGGTAGTGAGCAAGTCAAATTGGTTAGAGTGCAAAAATTTAAGAGATAATTTGAAGATGCAAAAGATGAAAGTCTAGATGATTTCTGTGTAAGAGTAATTTATGTATTCAACAATATGGATACACATGGAGAAATTTTGAAAAAATAGGTTGTGGTTAAAAGGGGGTTAAGATCTCCAACAACAAGGTGGACTCATGTTGTCATAATTATTGAAGAAAGCAAATATTTAACTACTCTTGTTTTTGATCACTTGGTTGGATCTCTTGTGTCCCATGAAAAAAGACTAAGAGACACATTAAATTAAAGTAATGAGAAGGATTTTTCCAAAAAATTAAAGATCATAAATAATGAAAATTCCATCACTAGCAATAAGAATACCATGTGCAAGGAAAAGACAATATCAAAAGCAATCAAGAACAGGGAAAATACATGAATTATAGTTATTCAAGAGGATACAAAGATATAAAAGGTGGTTCAACTATAAGAGGTAGAGGTAGAGTTAGACTTGATAAAATAAATATTCAATGTTATTATTATCGCAATTATGATCAATTTGATTGGGAATGCAGATTAAAAGAAAAAAATGAAAATAGAAGTGCTAATTATGCTAATGAGGATACTGATTCTTCATGTAATTTATTCATTTCATATGAAAAAACTAAAAATAGTCCTAATGAGGTTTGGTATCTAGATTCAGGTTGTTCTAATCACATGTTAGGGAAAAATGTGTTGTTTTCTGCAATGGATGGAAATTTCAAAACTAATATCAAACTTGGTCATGATAAATATTTTGAGTTTTCAGCAAAAAAACAACTATGAAGATGAATACTATAGAAGTTAATAAAAGTATTAATGATATTTATTACACCCCAAATTTGAAACATAATTTTTTGTGTGTTGGATAGTTACGTAAAAAAAACTATAAGGTTTTTTTGATGATAAGTAATGCATGATCTATGACAAGAATTAAGGAAATAAGGTTGTTACAATTGTACCTATGTCTAAGAATAGTATGTTCCCATCGATGTTTGGAGAGAAAAGTAGAAAACTTAAAAATATGGCATATGAGGATAAAAGTTAGTTATGGAATCTTAGATATGGACACTTGAATTTTCAAAGTTTTAAGTTACTAAAATCACATGAATTAGTTAATGGTTTACCAAAGTTTAAAGAGCATAAGGAATTTTGTAAATGTTATGTTAAAGGCAAAAAAGAAAGATAAAAGTTTCCAAAAGGTAGTACATGGAGGGATTATCATCAAATTCAGTTGGTTTACTCAAATGTTTGTGGTCCCATGCAAATAAAAAGTTTGGGTAAGTCATCATATTTCATTGCATTTATTGATGATTATTCAAGAAAGTGTTGGGTTTATTTTTTGAAGCAAAAAAGTGAAGCATTTGATACATTTAAGAGATTTAAATCCCTTGTAGATAATTAAAGTGATTACATAATAAAGTGTTTAAGGGCTGATCATGGAGGTGATTTTTTTCCAAATTATTTTATAAATTATTGTGATTTGAATGGCATCAAAAGGTAACTCACAACTACTTACACCCCTCAACAAAATGGTGTGTCTAAAAGGAAGAAATGTATAATGGTTGAATGGAAAGGATCATGTTACAAACAAAGGGATTGAATAACTCTTTTTGGGGTGATGTAGTTGCTATATCACTATATATTCTCAATTGAAGTCCCACTAGTACACTTGAAAAGATGACTTCATACGAACCGTGGTATGAAAATAATCTTAATGTCATTTTTTTTAAATTTTTTATGTTGTTTAGCTTATGTTTATATAGTTAATCATAAAAAGAATAAATTAAATATAAAGAGTGAGTCTTATATTTCTATTAGGTACAGTGAACAAAGCAAAGCTTATAGGCTTTATAATCCTATCACTAATAGTGTACTTGTGTCAAGAGATGTTATTTTTGATGAAAGGGGTGTGTATGATCATGATAAAGATAAAGACAATATTAAGAAGTCTAAATCTATTTTTATTGATGGAAATTATGATGATATTACTAATGAGTATCCCACAAGCACTTCAATGCCAAGTGATACAAGTCCATCAAGTAGCTCCTCATCTAGTATATATATTCCAAGCACAATTCAATCTTCAAGTATAATTCCATTAAATAACCCCTCATCTAGTGCATATATTCCAAGCATAGCTCTAGCTTCAAGTCCTAGTTCTTCAAGGAAGGTAAAAAGATTGAGTGAAATTTATCAATGTACAATAATCGAAACACATGAAGAATGTCTAAGAGGTCAGACAATAAATTATGCTTTAATTACACAAGCTAATTTTGAACCATCATGTAAATTGAATATGCATGTACTAATGATGTTTGGGTGAAAGTAATGTAAGAAGAGATAGATTATATTCATAAGAATGATACTTAGAATATTACAAAGCTTTCATATGACAAGAAAAAGATTGGTACTAAATGGGTCTAAAAGACTAATTACAATAGTGATGGAAGTGTTGAAATATATAAGGCAAGGTTATTTGCTAAGTTCTTCACATAGAGGTAAGTGATAGATTATGAAGAGATATTTTCACTAGTATAAAAACACGAGACTATTAGAATGATGATTTCACTAGAAGCTCAAAATAAATGGAGAATTCATCACATGGATGTAAAAAGTGCCTTTTTGAATGGGTACTTAGAATAAGTCTATGTAGAACAACCACAAGGTTTTGAACTACAAGGTAAAGAATGTCAAGTCTACAAATTAAAGAAGGCTCTATTTATGCCGTCAAACAAGCATGTAAAGCATGGTATGCAAGGTTTGATGGATAGTTTTAGCAGAATGGATTCAAAAGAAGCAAAAATGAGCCTACTCGTTACTAAAAGCAAGAAGGTAATGATATCCTTATTATAGGTTCGTATGTTGATGATTTTTTATCGATGGACAACAATTCTAAGATGAAGGATGAATTCAAAATTACAATGATGACTGAATTTGAAATGAAATATTTAGGTCTCATAAAATACTTTTTAGGGATGCAGGTTCATCAATGAAAAGATGAAATATTCATTTATCAAACAAAGTATCAAAATGATATGATGAATAAATTCAATATGGCTTATTGTAAACTATTCTCCACTCTAAATTCTCATATATTTATGCTATGTAGAGAAGATGGTGCTAAAAGAGTTAATTTTACATCCTAATTCCTTGTTAAGCAAACTATTTGATTATTCATAGATATTTATAGTTGACACATTTGAGTTGGCTATTTTTGACTAAGCTTTGAGATATATGTTGTTATGGGATAGTAGGATATTGCTTAGACTATATGAATATAATACTATGAGTTAGATGTATTAAATGTGTTTACATTACAATGATGTTGATTCATTATTTCAGTTGTATTCTATGATGTATGTATATTATGATGTAAATTTTTGTGTGTAATAATCTATTTGCTATGAAATTAAATTTGGAAAAGGATATTAAACAAGTAATCCAAGTAAACTGAGTATATTTCAAAACTCTCCCATCCATATATAAGTGTCAAGCCACACTAACATACTTAATAGATATGCAAAACAATTAAAAAATATATTAGTATGTAAAAAGAAGCATTGATAAAATGACCCATTAGTAAAATGATTACAAACATTAGATAACATTTAGAAATATATATACTAAAATTGCCATGATGAGACTATATTTTTAATGCTTTATTTGGTATTTTAATTTGCCCATTTAGATGCATTGATAACTAGTTTTTTGTACTTAAAAGATAGATCCCAAGATCAGATTGGGTGTGGTGACCCACTAAAAACAAGAAGTTAGGTGACTTATAAAGAATTGAAATGCAACAGCAAATACTTAATTTTTGACAATCAATGGAAATGGATAGGGCAATGTCTTATATGCTTTATACATAAAAAATTTGGACTACATCAAATTAGTAGTGAGGAACAAGTTTCTTTTAGTATCAAAGTTATATCATAAGTATTATATGAAAAACTCAACATAAGAACATCTCAAATCATGTATAACATCTCATAGTCATCACTGCATAATAGTTATAGCCAGTGATATAATAAGCATCAAACTATAATAAGCCCATCATATATGATGAGATAACTATAACAAAAACTACTATATAGTTAGGGTCAAATTATAATAAGCCTATGTAAAATCATTCTAATAGACTAGTTATGATATAATAATATGCTAGGATGTACTATATTATCTATAGTTTTAGTCGATGCTAAACATCATAAGCTCTCAAATAATGGCTCAATTCTCTATCAATGGATTATTTAGATCCTTATTTCTTTTTGGGTTATATATACATTCTTGTTTTTAGCTTATCAAGACAAACACAAGGGATATAATGCTTAGGGTAAAAGAATGCCTATCTTTGACTATGTATTAAGAGGTTAATAATGCTTACAAGAAGTTGCATAAATGTATTTGGGGGTGTGGGTTAATATAAATAGACTTATACAGAAATATATATTTAAATATGAAAAAAAGTTCATGCAAGGGATCAACGAAATTGATCTTATGATAAGATGTGGGTTAGTAGGTTTAACTAGACTTAAGAACCTATGGAGGTTGGAGAGGCATAAATAATAGTAATGATTTGACAAGGAAATTATTTAATCCAAAACTTGAGCTAGATAGTTATTCATTAATATTCTAATAATAAAATTGATAGTTGATTTATTTTTAAACAAAGGGTTGTTGAAAACCTTATATGAAATATAAAAGGCTATAGCTAAAGTATGTTTAGTGAGACATTGTCATTTTATGAGTACGATTTACATGTTTGTGTGATATCTTGTAATAGAATGGGTTTTCTATGATACACTACATATTTAGCTTTAGAAATCATACAACACACAGGTACTAGCTTATCTCTTTGGATTCTCGCACCATCACTATCTAATCATCAATGAAGGGAGGTACATTCCTTGCTGGGATTAGTGTAGTGGATAATTAGTCTATGGTTGATGTGTAAAATTGCTCAGATGATGCTTTCCCTTCCCACAGTAGTACTGACTTGGAGACAACACTTGAGATTTTCGTAGATACTGTAGTTCAAAAAACTATGCTCTGAGGAGCCATATATATATATATATATATATAGTATTATATTTTACTTATTATTGAAACATTATCATGAAGAGTTATAATTATTTATTTATTTTATATTACTAATACTGGCTGAAGACATGTATCAGTCCTTGCTCATTTATTGTAATTAAATTCTATATTCATTTTATGATGTGTTCTAATGATTTTATAAGATTAGTGATATATGATGTAATATGCTTTATTTATTTTATCACACTTAGAGTATTTTTTATGATCTTTGATTAGATTCTCATGGTGTAATCTCTTTATAGTATATGTATTTAATTAAAAAAAATATTTCTAGGTAAAGCCCAATGGAGATGTTACATGTGGTATCAGAGCTATGACTCGAACTCTAGGAAATAATGATTCCACTAAGGTTTTCATATCTTTCTATTAACATAAATAAGGATGGTGAAAGCTATATTTTTTCAAGAGGGTCTATCAAATGCTAATGACAATAACCCTCCATTTTATCCTAGCTAATTTTCTACAAAGCAATCAGTAAAGATGGATAAGTTTTTTGCAGCCATGAATGAGACCAGGGATTAGATTGTAGCTCTAGAGTAGGTGGTTCATGATCATGAAAAGGATAACAATAGGACATCCCTAAATAGCATCCTTCTAAGAAGTAAAATCCTTAGGATTCTAGAGCTCAAGTAGTTGTGGAGTTGGCTAGAGACATGAATAAGGTGAACCCACCTTAGTTCGATAGAACTATTTTGGGTGACAAAGATTAAGCATGGTTGAGAGAGATGGAGAGTTATTTCAAGATTCAAAACTACTTTGAGGTCACTAAGGTAGTTTGGGGAGCATAACAACCAATTGGTGAGGTAGCTACATGGTGGGACAACAAGAGGTTAGAAATGAATCTTAAATTGACCACCACTATATAGAATCCATTTTTAGCATTATTCAGGTCACAATGGCTCCTATGGCTTTATTTTGATTATAAAATCATATACTTACATAATCTAAAGTAGGGTGACTTCTTGATGAATGAGTACTAGAAGCAGTTCACCAAACTTTTGAAGTACGTACCTCAGTACTAGGGTGATGGGAGGTTCAAGATCAAGAATTTTATCATGGGTTTTAGGCCCCAAATCAATGGAGAGGTGGATGTTCATGGACCTTCTACCATGGACTAGGCCTTTGATAAGGTGGTCAAATAGGAACATAAGTTGAAGTTTATTCCTCAATCCAAGGACACATTCAAGAAAAGGTATGAAAATTATAAGTCAACCTTCAAGAAAAAGAATTGGAAACACAGGAGTGGAGACTCAATGAAGAAATTTAAAAGTTATAATTCCAAGTTCAATAATCATTTAGGCAACAAGAAACAAGGTAATGGATCCAAAGGCAGTTTCAAGGAAAACCAACCAAATGATAGGAAAGGACCACCTGGAGGTTGTTTCATTTGTGAAGATGACCATTATGCTCATGAATATCCTTAGGACAAGTCAAAGGGCAAAGGATCTAATACTCAATATGCTAGTTTTTAGAAACATATTCATGCAACAGTCGACAATTGACAAACCAAATTACAAGCATTACCCATAGAGCTATCAGGTACTTTATTTAACCATCTAGTTTCCATTTTGATAGATACAAGAGCCACTGAATATTTTATAAATCCTAAGATGCCTAGTAGGTTAACTCAAAGAGATATTGTAATGGAAAATGTATGGTCAGTATAGTATGGGATTGACTCAAAAGTCATGGTTGACAAGTGTTTAGTAGAAGTAGAAATTAGATTGCCTTAATTCACAATAGTATTGGATCTATATGTAGCTCCAATAGGGTCATATTATGTGATCTTAGGATTCAATTAGATTCCAAAACATAAATCTAGGATTGATTTCTACCTAAAGAAGGTTGAGTGTTTGGATGATTTTGGCAATCAAACACAAATTCAAGGTGAAAAAAGAGAGTTGAAGCTTAGGCAAAGTTTTGGAATGCAACTTAAGGGAACAAAAAGAAAAGGTTTTCAAGAATTTATCTCCATGATAAATAAAATGTAATAAACTAGGGAACCATATCTCAAAGATTACCCATTTCTTATAAAAATTTCATGATGTGTTTCCATAAGAGTTGCTAGGATGCCTCCTAGAGGTGAGTTTGATTTTTCTATTGACATCAACTTGGTTCAAAACCACGGTCTAAGGCACCATTCAAGATAAAAACCACTAATTTTTTTGAATTTAAGGCTCAACTTCAAGAATTTTTCACAAAAGGTTTGATCAGGCCAAGTGTGTCACCATGGGGTGCACTAATCATCTTTGTTAAGAAGAAGGATGGTACCCTTCAACTTTGCATTGATTATATAATGTTGAACAAAGAAACTATCAAAAATAGGTATCCACTACCTCATATAAATAACCTTTTTGATTAAATGTGGGGATCAATAGTATTTTCTAAGATTGATCTTAGAGCGGGATACCATTAGTTGAGGGTACGGGATGAGGATATTCCAAAGATAGCATTCATAACTTGCTACAGACACTATGATTTTTCACAGTACTACCATTTGGATTGATTAATGCTCTGATAGCATTAATGAATCTCATAAACAATGTATTCAAAGATTATCTTGATCACTTTATTTTGGTTTTTTTGGATGACATTTCTATATACTCAAAGAATGAAGAGGAGCACCTTTAGCATCTGGAACTAGTTTTGCAATAGTTATGAAAGCAAAAGATGTATGGTAAATTATATAAGTGTGCATTTTCTAGGAAAGAGTCCAATATTTGGGACATATTATCTATTCAGATGGTATTTCAATAAATTTGAGAAAGGTTAGAGCCATGATGGAATAGTCAACACTGAATAATGTGCATGAGGTAAGAAGTTTCATGGGGTTAGCAAGCTATTTCATGAAGTTTATTCTAAATTTTTTACAAGATAGTTAGTCTAATTAATTCTTTGCAATAGAAGAACCATAATTTTATTTGGATATAAAAGTGTGAAGTAGCTTTCTAGGAATTAAAAAGAAAGGTTACTTTTGCACCAGTGTTAAGAGTTCTTGACCCCAATGGTCAATTTTTAGCGGTCATGGATGCATCAGGGGATTGATTAGGAGGATTACTTATGCAATATGGTGCAATGGTGGATTATTAATCATATAATTTAAAGCCTTATGAGGTGAACTATGCCCCTCATGACTTGAAACTTAAAGTAATTGTGCATGCTTTGCAAGTGTGGTGGCATTAATTATTGGGAAAATCATTTTAGCTCAAGCTAGATAACTTTGGACTCAATAAATTTTAATCCAACCAAATTGGGATACTTGTTAGAGATGCTCACCTGAGTTCTTTTTTTATTAAAATTTTTGACATCAACTATATCAAAGGCAAGGAAAATAGAGTATTCAATGTCGTAAGTTGTAGAACATATATATATATATATATATATATATATATATATATATATATATATATAGGAGAAATTTTAGGGATCGAGTGATTTAGTTCTCAGTAGGAGATGAATTATATGATCAGATTATAAAATATTTCTCTAAAAATGCTTAGAATCTTTAGTGTAAAGGATTCATATTAGAGAGTGATGGTTTTTTACATTATTCAAGAAGGATGTATGTGTTATATCAAGAGAATCTACAAATTGTAGTGCTAAAGAAATTACACAATTCCCCATATTTGGCACATCTAGGAGTAACCAAGCTCATAGTAGATCTTAGACCACTATATTTATAGAAGGGAATCAAAAAACATGTAGCTGATCATATGTCATATTGTCTAGAATGTTAGTGAGTGAAAGATGAGCATGTGTATCCAGCTGGATTGTTATATATGCATGATATACAAGAATGAAAGTGTTAGGTGATCAATATGGACATTGTCTAAGGTTTATTGATGTCATAAAATAGACATAATAATGATCTTGGTAGTTATTTATAAACTAAGGTAACTCATTTTATACCAATAAATTTGATAGATGATGGACATACCCTTACAAAGAGGTTCATAAATAAAGTGTATAGGTTGCATGGATTTTTAGAGAATATTATTTTAGATCATGATCTAAAGATGACTTCTAGATTTTGGGTAACTCTAAATTTTGCTTTGTGTATGTAACTTAATTTCAGCATAACATATCACCCAGAGATTGATGGACAAACTAAGAGAGTTAATCAGGTTCTTCATATGTATCGCATGGATTAGCAATAAAAGTGGGAAGATTATCTTCCATTGGTTGAGTTTACATATAAAAACTCATACAAATTGGCTTTGAATATGACACCATTTGAGGTACTATACGAAAGAAGGTTCAGGAGACTAATCAATTGGGATAGGTAAGAGGACATGGTAGTCATTGAATGTGAGATGCTTTTAGAAATGGAAGAAAAAGTTAGATTGATCAAGTAAAGATTGGTCAAGGCCAATGATGGGTAGAAGAGTTATGTAGAATTGAAGTTATCAGAAAGGCACTTTGCAGTGGGTGATAAAGTGTTCTTGATCCATAAACAAGGATGAATTTTGATCTATATACACTTCAACCTACTGGTTTCCATTGTCGATGTGCTTTTTATTGGCAAAGGCTAAACATGGTTGGTAGTTCCATGTTGGTAATGTGGCATGATCCAAACTTAGGTATATGTGGGATAATATTAGCATTGAGACATGACTCAAGATGATTGAGTTAGATCTGGTAGTCCATGTTGAGATTGATAGTTTAGATTATTGACTCAACATATCTTGCATTAAACAATCGATGTGGTTGGTCTATCAGCCAGGTTCACATTCTATGAGCTCAGTAACATAGCTAATTTGAAAATCAAGTTGAAATAATGTTGCGAGTATTATAATTCATAATCAAATATCCAAAATGCATGGGGTTATAGAATATATAAGTGATTATATACAATCTCACATACAATGCTACATGAAGAAAATGTAGCAAGGCACCCCTCCTCACAAAACATTTGCTGACCCTAACTGAGGGCCCTCAGCTAGCAAAAAGCAAGGTTCATTTGACCACCACCATATGTTATCAAAGATTGAGAATGAAAAATAAACGAAAACTAATTTTTTACGCTATCATGTTGCCACATGTCACACTCAGATTGGGCTACTTGGTGTTCTATAACTATGCTACTTGTCAACTTGTGACACCAATTTTTTACCTGTTGATCCAGAACCTTAACACATGATAAATTGCACACATGGACTTGAAATCATCCCATTCAAAATGAAACAAAAATCTCTTAAAAAGATCTACATTGTGCTAATGATCAATCTAGATTTTGAAGACTTTGTTTTGGAATGGTTGTGGGGATCCTCCTGGATCAATCCTCCCCATTAGGAGCTTTTGGACCTCCAAAAGTTAAATTTAATTGGTAATGAGGTGACCATATTTTTCACTCACCTTTATGGTTTCTATCCATTTAGCCTTGTTTGAGTGCATCCCTTTTAGACCAACACAAAGATACTCAGCATCTCCCCTTCACGAGGTTTGAACCTTCTTATCAAGAACTATATCTTCTTGCAAATCAGTTAGATACTTAGGAGAAAAATAATTAATAGAAGGAATGGATACACTTTCATCATGATCAATAATCATTGGAGGCTCATATAATTTGAGATTTTCAACATTCACAACTGAATAAATTTGCATATAAAATGGTAAATCTAACTGGAAAGCATTTTTACCAATTTTCTCTATAATCTAAAAAGGACCATTTCGAATTGGTTTCAAATTCTTTCCTTCATTTGTCAATCTTTTCTTACTAATTTGAAGCCATACCAAATCACCCACTAAAAATTGGTGATCAACTCAATGTTTGTCATGTCTTCCCTTGTACTTTGCTTGACTTTTCTCCAACTAATCTCGGATGGTCTAGTGTACCAACTATATTTTCTCAATGAAATTTTTGGCTTTAGTGACATCATTATGTCCATCAAAAATTAAGTCTTATTCAAAAGAAACATCTAGAGGAGATTTAGGCAAGTAACCATAACATGTTTCAAAAGGAGATTTCATGGTAGAAGAAAGAAGTGAATGGTTATAAGCATGTTGTATGTAATACAGATGTTCATCTCATATCTTGAGATGTATCTGAAAATAGCCCCTAAGAAAATGTATGATTGTGAAATTTACAACCTCAGTTTGATCATCAGTCTGTGGATGAAATGTGGTGTTCTTTTTAATCTTAGTGTCCATTAAATCCCATAATATTGACCAATATTTTCCAATGAAATGAAAATCTTGATAAAAAATAATAGAAGTGGGTAAACCAAAATGAACCCATAAATGCTGAAAGAATAAGTGTGTAGTTCACTCTCTTATAATTTCTTTAGTGCAAGGAATCAACACACACATCTTGCTAAATCTATTCACTACCACATACAAATAGTCATGTTTTCTTTGTGAGATAGGCAAGCCCCCTACAAATTCCATGGATATACTTTCCCAAGGATGGGTAGGAACATATAGGGTAGTGTAAAGTCCCAATTTCATATTGATAGGCTTGTTGGTGGCACAAAGACCACACCCCTTAATATGTTTGGCAACATGTTCCTACATATGAGGCTAATAACGGTACATTTTCAAATGTGCAACCATTTTACCAACTCCAAAATGACTCAGAATAAGAGAAGTGTGAGATTTCCTATTCATGTGCACCTTTTTCTTTTGTGGAATGAAAAGTTTTCCCAAATGATACAAAAGCTCATTATTCACATAATAGTCTAATTCTTCCACCTGTTTACCATTCATCAAGTTGTCATACAAATCCTTAAAATCAACATCATTAACATATTGTTATTCGTAGATTTCATGAGACAAAGAACCATGTTGTAAAATAATAGATGCAACTACCATAGGAGGCCTAGAAAGCATGTCTACAACCATATTATACATACTTTTTTTATACCTAATTACAAGATGAAATTGATTCAAGAAACCCATCCAACAGAAATGCCTAGACTGTTGTAGCTTGGTTTGTGATTGGAGATACTGAAGGAGCTGATGATATGTATGGATTACTATTTCCTTGCCTATCAAGTAATGTTTCCATTTTTTCACACTTTTTATCAATGCATACAATTCTTTATCATAAGTTGGATAATTTCTTATCACATTTTTGAAGGTCTCAAAATGATAGCAGTCAGGTTTATTTTTTTGCATCAAGACATCTCCCATAGCATAATCACTTGCATTTATCTTGATCCTAAAAGGTTGTTTCAAATCAAGAAGTGTCAAAATAGGAGTAGTACTTACATTTTCTTTCAAAATGTCAAAGGCCTTTTGATGCTTGCCTCCCCACTGAAAGACATGTTTGATATTAGTCAAAGAATGAAAAGGTGATGTAATATATGAGAAATAAGTAATAAATTTTACCCAATATTGTACTTCACCAAGAAAACTCCTAACCTGAGTTACATTCTTGTGTTTAGGCCAATTAACAATGGCATTGACTTTCACAGGATCAATTTTTAGTTTACCATGTCCCACAATATAACTCAAATAAATTAAGGAGGTTTTGCCAAATTCACACTCTAACATTTTTAAATAAAGTTTTTCCATTCTTAATACATCCATGAATTTTTGAATATGCATGATATTATCTTCCTGAGATTGATTACAGATCAATATGTCATCTAAGTAGACTATAACAAAATCATCAAAGAATGGTTTGAAAACATCATTCATCAATTGCATGAATGTAGTCAATGCATTACATGATCTGAAAGGTATAACAAGCCATTCAAATAACCCCTATTTTATTTTAAAATCAATTTTTTACACATCACCTTCATTAATTCTAATTTGGTGATAACCACTTCTTAAGTCTAACTTAGTGAAATAAACAATATTTTTCAACTGATCTAATAAATCATCAATACGAGGAAGTAGATAATGATTTTTAACCATGATTTTGTTCAAATCACAAAAATTAATGCACATCGCCATGTGCCATATTTATTCAGCACCAAGATGATAGGTGAACCAATAAGAGATGAACTTGGATGAATAACTCCTTTTTCCAATAGTTCTATTACCTTTTTTTTTATTTCCTCGTTCTTAAACACAGACATCCTATACATGCCAATATTAGGGAGTGGATAATCCAGTAATAATTATAATTCATGTTGAAATCCCCTTTTAGAGGGTAAACCCTTTGGATCCTAAAACACATCATCAAAATTAGAAATTATCTCAATCAATTCATTTTTGTGCTTAGAATTACAATTTTCCAAAACCTGGGAGCATTCTTTTTTCTTAGCTTTAATCAACATGAGTACAAAAGTCTTGCTTCAATTTACAATTTTTTTCATTTTCCCTACGAAAAGCAAGGAAAGACTTGTCTTTATATGATTTGCCCTTACTATATATTCAATGCCATCTTTAACAAGAAAGTACTTATTATCCTCCCTATAGAAGATTTCTTTTTCTATCATAAAGATAAGGGCTTCCCAAAATAATTCCACAAATATCCAAAGGAACTACATCCAAATCAACCTCATCAATAAACTTGGTAGTGATGGCAAACCTTAATTTACAAGTTTTTGTTACTTGCAGTTTTGCATCATCACACACCCAACCTAGTGGATAAGGCTTAGGAAGTGGTTTGGTTTTTAAGCCCAATTTTTTAAAAACCTCCTTAGAAATTAAATTCACTTGAGATCCACTATCAAATAGATTTTCAATTTTTGTATGCTTGAAAACAACTCTAATGTGGAGCAATTATTTTATTCTCTTATCATCATGCACAAATTGTTGTTTTGAAGAAGAAGTAACATTGGATGACTTAGTGTTAGAAACAGAAAGAGAAGAACAATTTTTTAAACCCATGGCTATGATCTTAGTTTCATCCCTTGAATCTGAACCTAGATCCCATTGAACCATAGCATTTATCTTCTTTACTTTTTAAAAAAAATACCTTTTAGGCTTTAACTCAGGGTGTAATTTTCAACACTTAGATTCATCATGATTCTTTTTACAATGATTGCAAATTGGCTTTCCTTCTTCTTTTTGAATAGTAAAAGTAGATTTTTGTTTACCCTTTCCTAAACTTTACCCTTTTGAATGTTTAACATTAGATTACTTACTTTTAAATTTAGTAACTAACTCTTTAGATAGTTTTTATCTAGCCTCTAAATACATGGATTGTACACATACTACATCTAAATTAGTGGTATTGAGAAAAAGAATCATTTGTCTCAAATAACTATGCAACCCACCTATGTATTTTAGCAATGTATCTTGTGTATACAAAGAAATTTATAAAAGTAAAGATTTTTTTCTAAATTCTTATGTATATTCCTAAACACTTTATCCCTTAGCTTGTCTAAAAGTTTTCTAATCCATCATAGATTGTTGTAGTTAGCCTAAAGGATAAAATTGCTTTTTGAGTTCATCAAAAAATTGACTCCAATTAATAATTGAGTTACCTTTTTTAAGATCATTTTACTTCAACTTACTCTCTCACTAGATGAGTGTTGTGCTTCCCATTCAAAGATTAACCAAGTGAATTTTTACCTCATCCTCAATAATTTTTTGGACCCTATAATATACTTAGATTTGCTTTTTCCAATTATCTAGTTTCTCTACATTAATCTCACCAATAAACATTGGAAACTCGAACTTAATTTATAGATTTAATGAAGAAAGAGATTCAAAAACTTTCTTATCTTCACCATCATTTGAAGAGGAGGAAGGTTTATCAGATTATTTACTACCTTTTTTTTTACTTTATTCATCACTCTCCATTTTATTTCATCTTTCTCGATAAAGTACCTCAACCATGTCCTTCATTTCCAAGAAGGATTTTCAAAAATCTCATTCAAATTAAAAATTTTCTCCCATTTTAGAAGTACATTTTGAACCAATCTCTAGATCATACTCTGTCAGTACTCCTTCACCCTACTTAGATTTAGAACTTGTCAACATGCACTAGTAATCCACACTATTAAAATATTTTTTGGCATTGATACCAAAGTCTTATCTGTAAACTGAAACTTTTAAAAGTGTCACAAAATCAAAATCACACTATTATTTTCTATCGATCTAATTTTTTGTATATAAAAATAAGAACCTTAAAATTGTAAATGACTGAATTAGAAGAGTTAAAAAATTAGAGAAAATAGAGGAAAGGATATAAATAACCAAAGTTGATTTCATAACAGAGTTTTACTTTGTTAGCCTATATCTCTGGGTCCACTTCAAGTGAGGACCATTCCAATAATTTGCAGAAATTATATTTTTAAAAATTCTTCTTGGATGTCCTTAAATCCTACTTAGGTCCTTATCACTACCCTTTTAATAGTCTCTAGCCAAAACACTTAGTTTTAGACTCAACTCTCTCTATATCTCCTATGCTCTTCACACATAACACAGTCTACAAAAACTTGACTTCAAATTAAAGTTTGTTAGTTTATATACACCTTACAACCCATGATCGAGTTGATTAAAACCTTATCATTTTAATCAAGTGAGCAAGGTTTGAATCTCAATTGATTATATTTTTAGTCCCACATTGAGCAAGTAAGGATGTGTTTCTATCTATATACACTTTGACCTGCATGGTTTCCATCGCTAGTGTGCCTTTTGTTGGTATAGGCTAAACATGGTTGCTGGTTTCATGTTAGCAATGTCACACGATCCAAATTTGGGTATATGTGGGCTAATATTGGCATTAAGACATGAATCGATAGGATTGAGTTGGATATATTAGTTCATGTTGAGCTTGGTAGTTTTGATTTTTGACTTAGCATATCTTGCATTGAAAATTTGATGTGGTTCATCTGTCAACCACATTCATGTTCGTCAAGCTTAATAATGTGATTGATTTGGAACTCAATTTGGCATAGTTTTTTGAGTATTATAATTCATAATAAAATATCCCATATGAATGGGGTTACAAAATATATAAGTGATTATATACAATCTTACATATAATGCTACATGAAGAAAAGGTGGCAAGGTGCTCTTAACAAAAAATGTGCCAACCTTGGCTGAGGGCCCCCAACTAGTAAATAGTGGGGCCCATTTGACCACCAACATATGTTGTCAAAGATCAAGAATTAAAAACAAACCAAAACCATATTTTTAAACAATTATGCTACCATGTGTCACACTTGGATTGGGCCACTTGACACACTAGAATTACATCATTTGTCAACCTATGACACCAATTTTTACCTATTGATCTGGAACTTTAGCACGTGATAAATTGTGTATATAGACTCAAAATCAAGCCATTCAAAATGCATTATAAATCTCTCAATGAGATATATGTTGTGCCAATGATCAATCTTTAATTTAAAGGCTTTATTTTGGAATGGTTTTGGGGATCCTTCTTGATCAATTTTTATGGGTTAAGCCATAAAAGATCTTAATTAAATTTGGAAAGTCAACAAAATTGTCATCAAAATATATGGAATTATTTGAGGTGTTAGAAGTGGTCAATATTATAGCGTATAGGGCCATATAGGCTTGCATTACCACCATCCCTGGCTCTTTTACATAATGTCTTCTATGTTTCTTATCTTAAGAAGTATATATATGATCTTATGCATATCCTAGATTGGAATGCTTTATAGGTTCTAAATCTCAGGGTGGTCATGATAGAACTAATCAGGGTAATTGACACTTGCAAATTTCATTTGTATAACAAAAATATATCAAAGTGTAAGGTCCAGTGAGACAAATACTCTAAAAATAGTTATACTTGAGAGGACTATGACGAGTTCTACATGAAATTTCCATATTTATTTTCTTGATTAGATACTATTAGACTATGTTATTTATTTGTTGAATAATATTTTAATTCAAAACTAATGTTTGAATAAGAGTCCTCCGAGATGATGGCTAGCTTTAGTGGGGAAGGATTTTATATCTTGATGCTTTGTTAAGTAAACTATTTGATTATTCATAGATATTTATAATTAACACATTTGATTTGATTATTTTTATTAAGCTTTGAGATATATGTTATTATTCGACAACAGGGTATTGCTTAGATTGTATGAGTACATTGTTATGAGTTAGATTTAGCGTATGTGTTTACATTAAGATCATGTTGATTCATTATTTTAGTTATATTTTATGATGTATCTAACTACCTATTTATTGTGAGGTTGACACATGAGAACTCATCTCTCAGAGTGTAATAGATAGAGAGCATCATCAAAGAGGGTGACATAGATCAAGATGTCAGAAGATGACATAGAAACTGGATAGAACGCTACACACATCACATTATCTATCACATATTAGAAAACATAGTAAATAGTTTTTACAATATGTTTATTTCTACTTGCATTAAATAGTTGTTTGTCATGATTTACTAGTATATTTTAAATAGTTAATAGAACTTATTTTGCATAATTAACATGTTGATCATTAAATGCTAGTAGAATATGATTTGCATATTTAGATT
>JARHVA010005761.1:740000-830000 GCA_037957365.1 Torreya grandis
TGTTTTTTTTTTTTTGCTTCTTGTTAAAATAAAATTTCAGCTGGTTTGAAGCATAGGGCTTGTATATAATCTTCAAACAATTGGTGGGAGAAGCATTCATGTACTCCAAAACCTTTAAACTGTGACGAATTTGTTTACTTTCCATTGTTTGAGAGATCAACCCGTTTAGCACCTCTATCATTAGAATGAACATAAATGGTGACAAGGGGTCACCTTGATGAAAACCTCAAGACATTGCAAAATAGCCTTCCAAAGATGCAATAACCAACACTAAACAAATTGGTCTTGAAAAAACACTCTCGAATATGATCATACCAATCATTAAAAAACCCAAAACTAGATAAAATTCAAAGCAAAAAGGCCCAATTGACTGGATCATAAGCTTTACTTGTGTCCTATTTTTCTATAATACCTTTTTACCAATTATTCCTCAAAGAATGTATTACCTCCTGAGTAATAATCACTCCTCCAAAAATCTGGCAAACTTACACAAATCTTGCTTGCTAAGGAGAGATAAGATCCAGTAAAATCTGTCATAGCCTTAAGGAAATACCTTTAGAAATGAATTTATAAATAACATTGTAAAGGGAGACAGGACAAAAATCTATGAAAGATTTTGGCTAATCCATTTAAGGGATCAAGGATAAAAGAAGAGTCAAATATTTTTAGCATTTTCCTTGACCTCCTGGATTCTTCCATCACTTCCCAAACATCAACCCCCATAATCTCCCAAAATTCTTGAAAAAAGTAGCTAATAATTCATTCATTCCTAGAGCTTTATCCCTGGCCAATGAGAAAACCACTGATTTGACTTCGACCAGTGTGAAGGGTCCATCAAGGCAACATTATGCCTATCATAAAAAATATTTGGGATTTCTTAGATGAGGGAGTCTTGGGCTTGAATGGAGGAATTACCAAGATTCAAAAGATGATCCTGAATAAACCAAACTGCCTCATCATTAATGGTAGCCTCATCAAATACCACTATCCATTAGAATCAAACATGGAGGAGATTCTATTAACCATCCTCTGAGCATAAACCAAGTTGTGGAAGAAGGTTTTATTTTGATCCTCTTCCTTGATCCAACCTTCCCTTGATTTTTGCTTCCAATATATCTCTTCATTTAGCAATAAATCATCCAGTTTGGCCAAAAGGGATCTCTCACTAAGGAAATACGCATAGTCCTTTTTTTTTTGGAAAACTCTTTCATTTAGGACCTTCAGCTCTTTTTCCACCCTTACTTTTCAGAGAAAATATTTTTGAAATGTGAAACAGTCCAATCTCGTAGCTTACTCTTAAGAAGATCAAGTTTCTTACACAAGATGAACATCTTAGATCCTTAAATGTGAAAAGAGAACCACCAAAAATTCACCAAGCCTATAAGATATGGGTCCCAAAGAAATATTATTTCAAATTTGAATGGGCAACCCTTCGAAGTTAGATCACTTTCTAAGGACAAAGTGATAGGAAAATGATCTGAGCCTAAAAGTGGTAGAACATTACAAACCAACCTCCAATCCTCATTGAGCCACTCAATGCTCATTAGGAACTTGTCAAGGTGTTTCGAGGTTTGACTAAAACCCAACCTCCTTCCCTGGGAATCGCATCTAATAAACATTTCACTCCATGAAAGAATTGAAATCCTAAGGAGATTAGTTGGCCAAAAATCCCCCTCCATATTTATCTTACGCAGATAAAACTGCATTGCAGTCTCCTCCTAGCAAAAATTTTTTCCTTTGAAAATTTTGAATCCGTTCTATGATTTCTTCCCACAACTTTCTTTTGAAAAGAATATTGTTTGGAGCAAAGAAATTGAAAAGGATAAAATCTAAATTTCCTACAAAAATATGAACCTTGCAATTCTACCACTTAGTACCTTGGCTTATGAGCTCACAGGAAGCACTCTATGTCTTCCAAAAGATTCTAAGCCCCCCGATGCCCCTACTACATTGACCAAAAAACTATTCCAACCCCACCAAATTTAACTCCAAATATGCAAAGTAGACTTTGTTTCTTGGAGGAAAATTTCTCACATTTGAAAGTTGTTAAAACTTAAGGATATTCATGGCTTGTTGACAAGGTGTTTGAAGCTTGTAATCAAGGTATGTCTTATAATTGAGTTCAGAGTTTGTTTAAAAGGAATGTGTTTATTAGCTTGTTAAAAGTTGTTTTGAATTTTTTATGTAAATTTTAAAAAGACTTCTTATTTTGAAAGATTAATTGTATATTGACATGCTTAAAAAGCATTTTAAAGATAATTAATGTTAAAAAAATATGAGTGAAATCTCTAATGTAAAATAAATTTTATTCCCAACCAATGGTGGTTCCCAACCCCTTTTTCAAAAAAAAACAACAAATAAAACACTCGTAGATGAAGGAAGGGTAATTTAAGTAATCTCTACTTGGAATATGAGAACATGGTTTTTAGTAGATAAATTATTAGAATAGAATAAAATTTATCTATATGTAGGTTATGGACACTTGGATGACAACATAATAATGTTAGGTTTCTTATAAACATGTACTTAAAAAAATAAATAGTAGAGACATCATATTTATGTTTGATATTTATTAAAAATATCATTACAATGGAAATAATCTTTCACATAATAATACATGGTATTAAAAATGAGAAAGGTTAGTATATTACATGATTATGTTTAAGACTTCTTCAATTTTTTCTTTGACTGGTTTGTTTTTTTTGTTTTTTTGTTTTTTTTAAAATAAAGTCTAATTTTTTTATGATAGTTTAATTATGAAATGTTGAATTCTCAAATACTTAGTATTTTCACATTGAGTCATCATTTTTTATGTTGCAACATGATAATATTTTTTAAAAAATTGGACCATAAGATTTTAACTAAATCATTTTCATATTATAATTGATTGTACAAAGCTAGATATTATATATTATATATAGTTTAATTAAAAAATCTTGGATTCTAAAATACTTAAGATTATTTTCATATTGCATCACCATTTTTTGTGTTGCAACATGATAAGATTTAAAAAAGTTTTGACCATGAGATTTTAACTAAAATTATTTTCACATTATAATTGATTGTACAATACTAGATTATGTATATGATTTAATATCAAAGGGAATTCTAATGTTTTTCTAAAAAAAATAGGTGAAAAGGACTTAAATACAACAAATTAATGTTAGGTCTATAGCAAAGAGATATGCCTTATTTGATTAAAATTTTATGTATGTAGTATAATTTTTTAGAACCACTGATCAACACTTTTTGTGGAAATATTTAAGAGACTAAAACAAAGTGTATTAGACTAAAAAAATTCATGAATAAATTAAAATTCAATTAGAAATAAATATTTTCAATAAAAATAAATGGTAACATGAAATGACCCTATTAGACAGATTCAACAATTTCACACTTTTTTTTCGATCATTTTTACATTTCAATATATATATATATATATATATATATATATATATATAAAAGAGTTAAATGAAATTCCTATCTATATTAATTTCATAATGCATATAATCAAAATTACCTATCTATAGTATTTCTAAAATATCATAACCAAAGTATCAAAATATCATAGCTCTCAACTTTGTTTCTTGGAGGAGAATTAAATCGGTTTTCTAATACACCACAAAATGTCATAGAATACATTGCTTATAAGGCTATCAAGGCCCCTAACATTCCATGTTATTACTCTCATTTCTGGTTAGGGAGGATTTCCACCTCCTACTTTCTTAAAACTAAAAAACTAATATAAACACCTCCTACATTCTTGACTCCACTTCCCCTAGAGTTTTCTCCTCCTCGAATTTCTTTCTTCTTTGAACTTTCTTTCCTCCATAGTTTATTTTTGACAAAGCACTGAGAGTTTACTCCAGACCTAACTCCAGGATTAAATCATGTGATTGATATTGATAAAATTCTACCTTAGGCTAAAACAAAGAACCTTGAGCTACCTCCAAAACTAAAGTGGACTCAAGATTTCATCTCTGAATTTTTTTTGACAATTGATTTCATCTCTGTCAACATTCTGTGTGGTAAGAGAGCATGGAACTCAACTGCTACCACCTGTCCACACACACACACACACACACACACACACACACACACACACACACACACACACACACACACACACACACACACACACACACACACACACACACACACACACACATCAATTTTCTTCATTTACAATGTCAAAAAACATTCCATAATTTTTGAAGGCTCTGTGACTTGGTTTCTAACTTTTTCAGACAACACAGTTGGAAATATTGGTGGGAGGTATCATTATTAGTCCTTGTTTTATTTTTTTAGGTGATTAATATGAATCATTTAACAATTGTTTATTAATTAGTTAGTTAATTAAATAATTATAAACAATATCATACTTACAATTTTAAAGTTTTGATTAAAATATAATAAATTAATTTTAAAATATTTTGAAAAGTTTTATTTAGGAATATTTTTTTAAAAATAAATACTATTAATTTTGGAGGTCATTCCTCTATGTAAAGACAACTGTCAATGAACAGAGATGGTGTAGGGTATGTTGGTAGCCATTAGAGATAGCTATTAAAAAAATTAAAGTCATTGATGTGTTAAGGAGGAGGCTATGTCGTATAACGAAAAGGTCATTAAAATGAATAATAATGACCCTTCCAACATTTAAATTATAAACATACAATGTTGAATGCTAATATGCCATTTTTCAACATACACCCAAGAAATGTAAGCCATAAATAATGTTGTAGAACCTAAACAATTAGAAATTTATAATCTCAAAACTATCAAATACAAACTTAATTAATTGATCATTCATAGGTGAGATTTTCCAAAATATACATCCCCTCGACTCAGTGGGAAAGATAAGTGGGAGGTATCATTATTAATCCTTGTTTTGTTGGGGATTAATATGAATCATTTAACAATTATTTATTTTTAGTTAGTTAATTAAATAATTAGAAATAATATCGTATTTATAATTTTACAGTTTTGATTAAAATATAGTAAATTAATTTTAAAATATTTTGGAAAGTTTTATTTAAAATATGTTGGTAGCTATTAAAGACAGCTATTAAAAAGATTAAAGTGGCTGATGTGTTAAATAAAAAGGCTATGTCATATGATAAAAAAAGTCATTAAAATGAATAATAATGACCCTTCCAATATTTAAATTATAAACATGCAATATCAAATGTTAATATGCCTTTTCTCAACATATAACCAAGAAATATAATCCATAAACTATGTTGTAAAACTCATTTTTCAACATATACCCAAAAAATGTAAGCCATAAACTATGTTGTAGAACCCAGAAAATTAAAAATTTATAATCTCAAAACTATCAAATACAAACTTAATTGATCATTCATAGGTGAGATTTGCTCAAATGTACATCCCCAAAAAAATTAAGTTTTTTTTTATAAAAATAAAATGATTTCTGAAATGTATTCCTTTCTACCTTGTTTGGAGGTTTGGGATACTCGTTTTACTGCCACAACCTCATTTGTACAGGGCAAGATGCCTCTGTAGACGCATCCGAAGCCGCCTTCTCCAACCTTTTCATCGTCGCTGAAGTTTTTGGTGGCATCGAGTAGCTCAGCGTAGGAGAACTTGCGGGGTCCATGAACAAAAACGTCTTCCTGCACCACATCGCTTCCCTCACTTTCCTCACTACCACGCTTGATTCTTCTGCTATTCACATACCACCGTCTGCCAAGGAATATCATAACGCAAACAGCCAGAAAGCAGGCGCAGATCGAAATCAATATAGCTTTAAGGGAACTGCTGTTTCTCTTTCCGGGACTAGTTCCATTAGTAGCGCTATTCTCCGCGGAAATTTCCCACGAATATTGAGAAGAAAATTTCCAGAAGCTCACAGTGTTGTTGCCAACGGAGATACCGGTGGCAGAAGAGAGGCCCACCTTGACGTTCTTAGGAAGAACCCTGCGCAGGTCTATATCATAAGAAAAGATTGGGGTTCTGGGTTTAGAGACATTAGTGAGATTGGGATTATATAAAAGAAATACTCGAAGCTGCATTGCGCTGCCATCGTAATCTATCCATACATCCCAATTTCCCCCATTTTTGAGGTCTCTTTCGACAGGTTGATCGTATAGACTTGAGTTGCTCAAGGAAACATAGCTACTCACATCGATTCCCACATGGTTATCATCCGGATCCCATTCAGGATTCTGGTACGTGTCAAACTCTACAGCAACGATCGGATGCGATGATTTGGGATAGTCTGCAGAGGTTAACAGACCAAACCCTCCGCCAAACCATTGGACTGCATTTTGCCTCGGCAGATGAAAGTCAAGAGGTGCCAAGAAGAAGGCGAGTCCATCTCCTGCGCCACTAATGATGATTCGGAAATGAGTAGTGAAATTTGCAAGACCCTCGGAAAAGTCCTTCCACAGTGGGATAAATTGACTGCGAGCCACCCACCCAGAGCTATGTTGTTTATCTAGCTTAAGCTGTATGAGCTTATCCCCTTGCAATAAAGAAGCGTTCCCCTCTATTTGTAAACCAGTTAGGGGAGGAAACGTGAAATCAATGCTTCCTGCTGGATGCCCCATACAAAATAAAGAAGCAGTAACAGTACACACCATGGCAAGCATAATTAGAGATTGGTTTGCCATTTTCGCCGCTGTGTTGTGAGCAAGTATGATAGTTCAACCTGATAAATGAGCTCTGCCGAGTTAAAAAAAAGGTGAGGTCCATGATTCAAACATAGAGCCGCGTGAAGAAGGTTGAGTCCATGTTTGAATTATGGAAACGACCAAATTTACGCCGTGTCAGAATTCCTTGAATCAATCAATCGTAGAATGTATTTCCACAGTCAACTTTTCTTGTAGAATTCCAATATAATTGCATGTTCCAACTTTTACCGTCTTATAGGAGGGCGCCTAATTTTTATTTTTATTTTATTTTAAAGATATTATGAGTAAATTTAAGAATATATATTATGAGTGTATGTTGTGATTTTATATAAAATAATATTTAAAATTATTATAGTTTTATTTATAATTAAAATTTAAACAAAATTTGATCATTTATAAATAGAATATCTTTTTAGAAAATGGGAGCATATATGGGAAAGTCTCTTTTTTTCCAAATTTTAAATTTTTTCTCTTAAAAATTAGTTACCTCTTTATTTTTGAAAAAAAAATTTAAAATTTTATGTGGTTATGTCTTTCATTTTGGGAGGGGGGACCACACATACATTAAAAATAGGAGCAACAACCTCTTCCATAGAACCTCTACTTTAAAAATCAAAACCATGTTTTACCTTAGAAACTAAAACCATATTTGATTATCATAGTTTTCAATGAAAGGAACATTGCTTTTTCATCTTTATGCTTACCTAATAATTTTTTTATTAAGTTAAATTGTGACTGTCAATTTGTTAATAGTTATAGTCAATATTTATGGCTCCTTCCTTGTTTTAAGTGATTGAAATTTTTATAGTCAATATTATTAGCAATTATCAAACTCGTAACTTTATTTTTTCTTATTTATCATGATGAAAGGTAGGTTGCATTGTATTTATGTAGATGTTTAAAATTGATTTAGGAGTGGCTTTTAGTTAGATATTTATATTGTTTTAAGGTATTTATACATTTTTCAACTATCAGTTTATATTAAATTTGTATTACACTTTTTTTTTTTAATGTTATTTTATGTTTTATTTTATTTTTTATTTTTTGGTAATGTTTTCTTGGGTTTGGATTTTGTTTCTTAAAACTATGCAATGTATAATTGTTGGGCTCCAAGACCGTATATTGTATGGTTTTGGCATAGGCCCTTGCAATCCTTGTTTTATATTTCACATATTTTGTGTTCCTTTTTTATCGGTCTTTCCTTTCCATTGTATGTTAACTTATACACCAATAAAGTTCTAATTAGAATTTAAAAACTCTATAAATACACATGTATTACTGTCTATGGGATAATGAGATTGAAAGCAAGAGCAACACATTTATTAAACAAATTTATTGTGAAAGTATTTGAGTAAAATTCAATGACATTTATAGTGAAATTGAGCAAAGATTCAAAGCATTTATTTTCTTGTACCACTTATTCATTCTATCATAAAAAGTCATATAGGATTAGGTATTGCATTCACAAATTACTTGCTAAATTATATTGAGCATTGTGCTCTAATTTTTTTTTCAACCTAAAGGCTTGATAATATTGACTTATATATTGTTTGTTGTTGATTATAAGAGTGGATAATATCGTGACGTCACTAGGAAATCCATGTCCAACCCATGGAAAACATAACTTCATGAATTTTCAATAATCTACACACTTTGTTACTAAAAGAAACCCAAGGTTGTATTAAATAAATTTATACAATGACCAACCAATTATTATAAATATGAAACAAATGATACAAAGGGTTTAATTGCATATCTTCCATGCAATTGTCTATCTCTTTTCCATCCAGCCCTGCCATGTCAATACTTAGATGATAATCTATCTATAATAATGAGCGATTGGAATCCTTAATCCACAAGTGTCATTGATGTAGATATGAGAACATCAACCCATAGAGGCACCTGATGCATTGAACACTTAATAGTTGCATGGGTTAATGCTTGTATTTTCCATATATGATATATAACTATTTTAATTATAATAATGTATAATATAATAATAATATATTATATTATTAAAAATTATTATATAATATAACGTTTATATATATAATCAATCTTACAATAACACACACACACACACACACACACACACACACACACACACACACACATATATAATTTACAATATATTATAATATATATTATTAATATTATATGCTATTTTTTTTATTTATATATATAATAAATATATCTTAGATAAATTTATATAAAATACATTGATATATCTTATTTTTGAGGCACTCATAATGAATATGATATAAGTGTCTCTAGAATGATATCCATAGATGTATTTTACATAAATTTATCTAAGATATGTATCCTAGTTTATAAATTAGTTATGATTATCTAATTATTTGTAAATATAATGTACTAAAATTTATATATTACCTATAAATTAATTATGATTATTTATAAATATGATGTGATAAAATCTATATATTATCTATAAATCAATTACGATTATCTAATTATTTGTAAATATAATGGAGTAAAATTTATATATTACCCATAAATTAATTATGATCATCTATATATTATCTATTTATATATTTATTATGATGTAATATTTTTTATGATAATTTATTTTGATAATTTCAATGTTATGCCTATTAATAAATCAATGAGGAAAATTGTATAGGGAAAATAATGAGAAAAGAAGTAATCTTTAAAACATTAAATATAAAAACTTAGTCTTTTATCTACATAATATAGAATGATAGTTTAATTTACCTCATTTATTTTTTACTTTTTTTTAATATTTTTGGTTGTCACTTTAATTTACTTTTTTTTTAATTTGTTTGTATTTATAAATTTTTTAATCTTTTTAAACCATCATATTTGTTATTTTATTTTTTATTTAATCATGTTGGCTTCCAAACAACTAATTTTTTATATAATGTTAGCTTTCAAATAATTAAATGCTAACATTCATACACTATTACAACTCCTAACCACCACCTCCAAATGACATTATAGGAACACCTATATATATATATATATATATATATATATATATATATATATATATATATATATATATATATATATATATATATATATAGTAATAATAAAATGACTCTCATGATGTCTTTGTCCATCTTTGATAATATAAAATGGTCAATCAAAGATGATGACTTCATGTAAGTTGTGTATCCCTCTAAAATAGGTGCATACAATGCAATTCCACTATTTGCTTTGAATCTGAGTCTGGTATATGATATGGGCTCTATGGTGTATGATACCACCCCCAACACATTGTTATTTCTTTTCACCATCACCACTCATCTCACCTTAACATATTTCACCACTTGTATATTTTGTATAGCTTTTCTCTTCCACACTACTTCATCATTGTTCAAGCTCACTATAAAATAAAGAATCTCTTCCCCATACAACACATTTATACAATAAATAAATAAATGCACAACCTCATTTTCTATTGTCACTTTTACAAAAAATATGAGAGTATTGTTGCTTAATTCTTTATAACAAATTCTTAGATGGGGTCAATGGTCATACTAATTTACACTCCCTCACTTTACAAAACCTCACTATACAAAAAAAAAATAACCCTTTTCATTGATTTGATTGTGGCATGGTTCTATATCTGATGTATTGCTCAAATTAGTGTTGCATTATCATTGATGTAGGGACAAGATATTGATGTCCCGAAGTCTATCTTATAGCTTCCATTCATGTATTTTTGAGGGGTAATGACAAGGTATTTCATGTGGCATCATATACCAGGACCCATATAGTAATATAATATTATAAATACTATAATATTAGCTTTGATAAACATGTTACCTTTTTCTTGTGTGTGTATAAGTATAATGTATATTATAATATTATATTAATATAAATACATAATGTGTGTGTGTGTGTGTGTGTGTGTGTGTGTGTGTGTGTGTGTGTGTGTGTGTGTGTGTGTGTGTGTGTGTGTGTGTGTGTGTGTGTGTGTGTGTGTGTATATGTGCCATAAATACATTTCTTGTTGACAATGGCAACCTTTCCTATAAGGTAAGCTACAAATATGTCCCAATGCAAAAAGCTTTTTCATTATGGTGCTTGAGAACATAAAGGATAAAGAGATGATTCAAAATGGATTGTGGACCTTGGATCATCATCCCCTTGTGATGAAACCATGGTTCACAAACTTCAGTGACCTCACTAAAACTTTCAACATAAGAACCATTTGGGTTCATCTTATCCATCTATCATAGTAGTTCTAGTCAGACCTTTGATACACGGTAATAGGTAACTCCATAGGTGAGTTCTAGCAAACTGATCTTGCTATAACTTTATTCTCCCACACTACCTATGTTATAATTTTAGTTAGCATCAACACTTCCAAGTATCTACGTATAAAAATCAAGCTAAAAGTAGAAGACCACACTTGGACCCAACCCCTTGACTATGAGGGCTTGCCTTTTCATTGTCACAGTTGCTTCGAGATTGGCCATTTGTGTAGAGATTATAACTTATCCAAATTAGAAAAGGAAGCCACTTGGTGGAAGGATGCCCTTACCATCCATCTTTCTATGGGAAGTGCTAAAATCAAGGGTGATGATTCAAAATTAGGTTTGGATGAACTTAAAGCCTCAAGTGAGGACCTTGTAGCTAGTCTAAAGCAAGTAGAGGTATAAATAAAGGTAACCCCAAGCTCCCCATCTAGAGGTAAAAGTTTTTTTAAGCAAGAGTTATCAGGGAATTAGTTCAATATATTTACTATCTACCTATGTCTCATGTTTTAGATCTTGATGAAAAGGATGACTAAATTTTAGTTTGGAGGATGATAAAAGGTAGACTCAACAAAGGCCCTGCTTCAAAGGTTTTCCTCCACAAGGTCAAAATAAGAGCAAGGAAATGCATATTTTTTGTTGAACCCAAGTAGAAAATAATTGTGTTTGTGTTTGTTTATTGGCTGGTTTATGGTAGGTTTCATTCTAACAGGTTGAACATTGTTGGATGTTGGTTTTTTGGTTGATAGTTGGCTAAATCTCATTGGGTGTTAATTGTTTGTATCTTTATTTGGTGTATATGGAACAACAATTTATTTTTTATTTATTTATTTTTGTCCCATGTTTATTTTTGGTAAAGCCAACTTTTATGAGCTTAAAAGTTTTATCTTTATCTCTATTATACAAGGTTCTAAGGCCTTTCGAAACCCATTTTTACCCTTATAAAAAAAACTACATATATTAATAATAAATATTTAAATAAATACCTAATTATAATATACAAGTATTTGATATATTATTATGTATTATAAATAATATATTATATTAATAAAATAATAAACAATAATATTAAAAATATAAAATATAAAATATTGTATAAATAGTATGATATAATATATTATTAATAATATAAATAATAATGATATTATTATAGTTGATTTGTCACTCACAGTGGATGTTGCATAATTATAATTTATTGATGATGATGTATACAGTTGATGATAACTATATATTATATTATATTATTTATATAATACATTATATTTTATATTTTTAATATTATTGTTTATTATTTTATATAGTTGATGTTGCATAATTATAATAGGTACTTAATTTTTTTTTTCCGTAAATAAAAAAATTCAATAAATTTAATTAGTTATTTTATTTTTTTAAATCAATTGTTAAAATTGTAAATTATTTATTATTATTATTAGATTTTTTAAATGTAGATTTTGTTTTTATTAATATGTTTTTTAAGTCAAAAATATAATATTTTTAATTAATTGTAAATCTAACTTTATCATTTAATTAAAATCTTTTTAAAAATTATGATTAATTAGATCGACTCATACACTGATGCATTAATATATTCGTATATTAATTATTTTTAATAACCCGTATATAATACTAGAACACAACATTTTTAAATTATCACCTTTTTTATTTGATGTGTCGCTCGGAGGGAGGTTACAATTATATAAAGCTTTTTTCCTGAACATCATTATTTGATAAACACGGAAACCTATTTTTGGTGGACTGCTACTACTCAAATCACTCATTTCTACTTTTATCATCGAATATATTTGGGCGCTCCACTAGGAGTGGTGAATCACTTGGAAGGCCATTGAGAAGCGCTGTATTGAATGCACCACTACCAACAAACTCAAATTTTTGGCTATATTTTCATCTTCTTCATCTGCTATATTTCCTTCTCTCAACCTTCCAAATTCACGTACCATTTCTACTTTGATTGAATGCCCAATATTCAGGGTAGAAAAATTTGGTCGACCTGGTTGCTTGCATGTCGAAGTTCTTCCTTCCCCCGACAATCTCCATCATCAACTGTATACATCTGATTTGTCACTCACTGGTCCTTTATTTCTAGGGCACACCTCTAAAGCCACATAACCAGCGTTCACTCTTAGCACCTGTCAGGGAGACATGACTTTATTTTCTATCTATTAATTTTGCAAGACCAAAATCGGCAACTTTTAACGAGAAACTGACATCGAGAACATTATGAGGCTTTATATCAGAGTGCAAGATACATTGCTTCTTAATTCGTCATGTAAATATGCAAACCCGTGAGCTGTGCCCATTGCAATGGAATACAATTGTTTCCAGTCCAATACATTTTAATAAAATCGATGTATATATTTCCCCAGGAAACCATTGACCATATACTCATGGACCAAGGGCTCTTTTAGAACCTTCATAACAGTACCCAAAGATCCGCACCAAATGCAAGTGGTGGATCCTCCCCACAGTAGATACTTCATTCATAAACTGATTTATACTGTGTTTCGATTTGTCTGGAATTTTAATAGCTAACAGACATTCGTTTGGAAGCTTACCTTAGTAAACTGTACCACAACCTCTTTGGCCGAGTTTGTTAACAAAATTGTTGGTGTAGCATTTAATTTAGGAGTGCCTTAACTCCAAGGGGCATTCGCATTTCCAGCTGACGTGTCTGTAGGTCCCATCAAATCGGTCAAAGTCTAGATCGGTCAAAGTCTAGATCAGTCAAAGTCTAGCTTTCACAGTTGAGTTAATGTCTGTTAATAACACGTTAAGGCAAATAATAACGGTTAAGATAAATAACAATGGTTAAGGCAAAGGACAATGAATAATGCAAATGATAGCAGTTAAGACAAATGCTAGGGGTTAAAAAAAAATGCTAGTTGAAAAATAAAATGTTAATATCTGTGGAATGCTAACTGGTTACTTGCGCACCTTTCCCCTATTCAAAGAGCATATTAATTCTCGTTTACCATTACCTTTTCTACCTCTGCAGGAGTTTGTTCACTATTACCCGATTCTAGAAACATGATCCGTAGGACCATCCCCGATGAGGCATTTTACGATACAGGTTGGTTAGCTAATGAATTGTATTGTCAGCATTGTCAAATCTCCAATCCTTGAGCATGATATCAATTCAGTATCTTAGAAGAGCTATTGGTTTAGATTGCGTAATACATTTGAGTTTATTTTATGTTGACTATATTGTTGATTGTTTGAAGCAATTAATGATTAGTTATAGCATAATCATTCATGCAACACATAGTTTATAAATAGTTTGTATAATTAGGAGAACACATATGAATTCAACGCATAATTATTGTTGGATATGCTGCATATAAAGAAATTTGAACTTTATATGCTACCGATTTACACTCTCTCACTTTACAAAACTTCACTTTATGAAAACAAAATATTACATCCTTTCTGGTGATTTGATTGTGATATAGCTCCACATCCAATGTGTGGCTTGAGTCAGCATTGCATTATCGTTGATGCAGGGACAAGACATTAGCATCCCAAAATCTATCTCATAACTTCTATTCATCCATGTTGAAATTATATTAACACATAGAGCAATTATATTAGGCTTAAAAACATACAAAAATATCATGCTCAAATCCCTGGATGAAAGGGAAATGCCATACAAAATATGCAAATAGTGTAAGATTTAAATGTGTGTTACACAATGATAGTGATAGATAATAGCAAGGTATTTCAATTGATTTTATACACTAGGGCCCATATAACAATATAATATTATATATAATATAATGATACAAGATAATATTAGATTTGATGAACAACGTATCATTTGGAATTACACACACACACACACACACACAAATAGTATATAATATAATATGTTATTATTAATATAATTATATCAATAAAAAATATAATATAATGGTGTAATATATATTATAATATTATATATAAAAATACATAATATTTTAGAATATAAATAATAATATATATAATTATTACATATATTAATAATAAAATATTACATCCCATCCACTAATTGATTATGGCATGGCTCCATCTTTGATGTGTGACTCGAATCAACGTTGAATTATCATTGATTTGGAGACAAGACAATGGTGTCCGAAAGTCTATCTTCTAGCTTCCATTAATACATGTTGCCAATAAATTGACAACTAGAGTAATTACATTAGGATTAAGAACATATGGAAATGCTAGACTCAGACCCTTAAAAAAAAAGGAAAGGCCATACAGAACATGCAAATAGTGAAATACTTTGATTTCATATATTACACACACACACACACATGCACACACGCACACACACACACCATCAATTTATAGATATATTAAATATTTTACTCAAATATATAATATTTTATAGTTTATTTTATTTTTGCATAACCTTTTGTAAAAAAATGGTTAGATGGGGTCAATGCTCATCCTGAATTACACTCACTCACTTTCAGAAACCTCACTTTATGATTAAAAAAACCATCCACTTTACTGATTTGATTGCGACATGATTCCACATTTTTTGTGCGGCTTGAATCAGTGTTGCATTATCACTGATACAGGGACAAGACATTGATGTCTCAAAGTCTATCTTGTAGCTTCCATTCACCCATGTTGCTAATATATTGACACATATATCAATTAGATTAGGCTTAAGAATTCATGAAAATGCCATACTCAAACCTATGGATAAAAAGGAAAGGCCATACAAAACTTGCAAATAGTGAAAGATTTCAATATGAGCTATGTAGTGATGTGAGGGGAAATCATAAGAGATTTTAGGGGATATCATACACTAGAGGATCATATAATAATATTATATTACATATAATATAATAATAAAATATAATATTAACTTTGACGAACATGTTACCACATACATGCATATATCTTATTATTATTATTATTATTATTATTATTATTATTATTATTATTATTATTATTATTATTATTATTATTATTATTATTATTATTATATCAATACTATATATCTAATAGAAATAGTAATATATATCATAACTACATATATTAATTTAATAAAATATAGCATCCCTTCCACTGATTTGATTGTAATAGGTTTCCACGCTCTTTGGTTTCTCAAACCAATATTGTCTTATCATTGATACAAAAACAAAACATTGACATCCCAAAGTCTATCTTGTAGCTTCTATTCATATACATTGTCAATATATTGACACCTAGAGCAATTACAATAAGCTTAAGAACATACAAAATGTTGTACTAAGACCCCTATATGTAAGGGAAATGCCATACAAAACATGCAAATAGCAAAATATTTCAAGGTGAATTATGTAATGATGGTGAAGGGCAATGACATGGTATTTCAGGTGATATCATGCACCAAGGGCCCATATAACACTATAATATAATATAATATAATATAATATAATATAATATAATATAATATAATATAATATAATATAATATAATAATAGCTTCGACAAACATGTTAGCATTTGAAATTATACATACATACATATATAGGATGAGGGGAAAAATGGGCCCTTACCTAGAGAAAACAAAAAAGAACCAAAACAAACACAAAGTGAGGGTGCCTCGACACAGCGAGAGCTATCACTCGATGAGCCAAGAAAAGTAAGAAAGAACACCAAGAAGAAAATGAAAGAAAGGTAGGCAATCATTTAAGAGACTAAATCCAACAACACAAAGAAAAAGATTAGGGAAAGGGAAGTAGAAAGCTGGCTAATAGTTTGGCATGAATATTGGGCGATTTCGGATCTCACCTCCCCATCCCATAATAATGGGGCTAAAATCAAAAGTAAAAGAAAGAAACTAAATAAAACAAGTTGCTATATCCAATTGTCATCCCCACTAAACACATTCAGTCCCATCACCATTTCAATTTCAATACCTAATCTGGATCAAAATGAAACCAAATAATAACACTATAGCCAAAAATGGAAGGTTGATCAAAGCTTATAAAGAAGGAAGCGGGGTAAGCCAATGGTCCATGTTGGTTCCCAGTTGTACACCTCTAGGATTCATCCTTGCATACTTGAAAAGATGGAAAACATAGATGACAAACCTGAATTACATCATTATAGCCAGGGAAGGGATTAACATCTCGATAAAATGAACACAGACAATGACTAGAAGACACCAAAAAGGGTATGGTTAGTTCCCTACTACTTTTGGCTCTACCTAAGCCAAGGTGAGAGGAACTCCAGGGTAGCATGGTCACAAGAATGGATACTATAGTTTAATCTCTAGGGGATTATTGGCACATATACAGGTCTGACCAAAGCATAACCAAATTTTCACAGTCCACTCAAGAAGAGTTGTCACTCAAACTGAGTAAATGGTTTCAAAATCAAAGACATGCTACTAAAGATAGATAAAATATCATTACAATCTTTGTTTCTAAATAAACTATTGAAAACTAAGGGCCAAATACATATTACAATGCTTAACTTCAAGGATCAATCACTGACACATTCTAGATATACAACATTTATGCATCTGTAAGCAAATAATACTTAAAATGTTCAACATCATGTATTACTTGCAAGGGTAGGATAGGTAGGATCAGTTAGGTATATTTAAGTGAGTTGTGGTGGCTTTCAACACAAGTAATTCCTTCAATTGCCATAATATCATTCATTCTAGGATGTAAAAGCCTAGTAAATAGGGTAAAAAAAACTATCAGGAATGGTTGGCATTCATTGGTGCTTATTCAATACAAGCATTTAAATGACCCTTGAAACTCCCAAGCACACACTGTAAGTCAGGTCTCAAGTACTTTCTCTTGTCAACTCCATAAATCTAAGGTGTCCTTAAAATATAACCGACAAAATATTCCCAAATCACAATGCAAAAAGGAGTTTCTAACCTATGTTCATTCCCATATTTACTATCAATAAGAATCATAAACCTTCATGCCCAATCAACACTGCATGAAGAATGTGCCATTGAATTTCAACCCCAAGAAAAAGTAAAAATCATAGGTAGTTTCCATTAACTTGAAGGTAAATACACATACATCAATGTTCAGATTGCACAACAATGGTGAAAAGAATGGTGGATTTTCTCTCAAATAGGGGAGACATATACATTATGGTCTTAGAGTTTGTTAATAACTATACAGATGCAATCACCTTATCAACAGATATAAAAACACAATAGGAATTTGAGAATCAAAAAGCCTATTTAAAGAGGAGATTTATGAAAGTTGAAGAAGCCTAACCCCAAAAAGCCAACCTCTGTAAAGAGGAGAAGCCCTTTTTACATATACAAATTTCTCACCTAGAATATTCCTAAAAGATGTTCCATCTAGAAGATGCCCTTGCATATGCTTGGAGACTCTCATGTTTTGCAAGGTGATAATTCTGGTGATTTAGTTGTGCATGTAATGATGAGATTTTAATTTTGCTCAACTGGAAGTTTGTTACATTTGAGCTTGAGGGAGAATATTCCTCCTTAGTGCAAACAAACTTTGTCCTCTTGTGCAAATGTTTTGCCTTGCTCTCCAAATTAATCATTTGCCCACTCAGCTAAGGATGACCTACCAGTGAAAGATTTGGTTACCATTTTCAATACAAGTAATAAGGAATGAAATAATGAATGGAAGAATACATAATACAAATTCTATTACATTCTGACCAATCAATTTTAAACTCATGCCTCCATGATGGCTACCCTCCACTTTGTGCACATCAAGGAATGCCTTTAGCTTTGTCATGATAGCATCAAATGACTTTGTCTTCAATCATTTTCTTGCCTAAGCTGCCAAGAGACAATGTGCCCCAACTTTTATTATAGGTTATATGTCAGAAGCTCTTCCTAGTCAATGGGAAGGTCTTCCCTTTTTCTTTTGATTTTGCTCTTGCCCTTGCCCTTGCCCTTGCCCATTCACATTTTCTTTTTCAATTTTAGGGTTGCCACTAAATGGCACATGAACCACTTTTGCCCTCCATATTGCCTTGACAGGGTTTTGTACTTCACGTGCACATTTTCACTTTTCTATCCTTGGTGGGATTTCAGACCCCATTTGTAACTTTACACCCAATAGGACTTCAGACCTTAGCTACATGTTTACCCCTAACAGGGTTCTAGGACTCAGGGGCACATTTGTAAGTTGGTAGGATTTCAAAACTCATCATCACTTTTGTAAAAGTGAAAAATGTAAAACATCCTTGATTAGCCAAATTTGATTTTACTTTTAAAATACCCACTGCAGTTTGACTTCCACATTTGTGCTGAAGTTGAAAATTTTTAGGCTTCTTTTGTTGGCACATATAGCAAGCTGTGGACATTCAAGTGCAATCTGCAATTTTCAAGTTAAAGTTGTGGTGCAAAGGTGAAGAATATCCCCACATCCTTGGACTTGCTTTTCCTCTTAAAATACTATTATAGTTGGAAACTGGACCTCTACGTGTATTTTTGACATAACGTCTGCTGTAGCCAGTTTAGAACATTTGCACATCAACATCTTCGACAATATTCCATTAGTTTTTACCAAATGAGACATGTTGTGACAAGCCCCGTAAGCCACAAGACATGACTGCAAATCACTGTTATAGAAGAAATTCAGGTTTGTCAAGCTTTCTAAGTGTGGATGATGAAAAATGTAAATCATCTTGCATGCAGGCTAATGATTCAACTTTGAAATGTAGTAGCTCATCTAGTTCTAGAGAGCCATAAGTTAAATGTTTTTTGCCAAAATATCTACCTACCGAATGTAATAACCTTGATAGCAATGATTTAACTCTTAACAAGAGTAATTCACTAACACACTCAGTCTCAGTCAAACAGAATATGCAGAAGTCATCATCACCCAAAAGTCATAGCAGATAATTTGATCACCATGCACATAGTGCCACTACTGTTCCATTACAAACTAAATTCGATGAAATGTTGCAGGCTTCTAGTGTTCCTTTGATTGCTGCTGGCCCAAGATCAAATATTCCTATACTAGTAACTCCATTTGTGCCATTATTGGCATGCTCAGTAATGCGTAAGTGCATTAGGAAGGTTGGATGGTGGTGCTTATCTAATTCCATTGTGCTGCTCATCACTATCCTGTAGTCCTTCTATGAGCCCATCATACAGGAATGATGTTGTTGGGAAAATAAAAGGAACTTTTTCAAGTGGGTATTGCATGAGGATGTAAGATACTTTATGTGCTCTGCCTTCCATAGCTTTGGAGGATTCACCGCTAAACTAGATAATGACAAGTATGCCATCCTGCCTTCTCTGAAAGTTTGGAAACCATGTACATGTGTGCACTATGTCTCTATGGGTTTGGGGAATCTATGTGCACTTTTGCACATTTACGGGCTTTGAGTTTTTACAAGCACTTTGTAAATTTCCAGACAAATGTTACAATTTGTTATTGTATTCCCCTTCAAAAGTTTTGCTCCTTTAAAAATATGCGTTTGACCCAAGATTTTCTGTATTTACTCCAATCTTTAAGACTTTCGATGCTCCTTGTCAATGACACGTTGGGTCGGGCTTCGGGGCTTGATTTACAAAATGCAAGTTTGCAAGTTAAAATTGCATTATAGTATTGTATTTCCTGCTAAAACTTCTGTTGACTTCACATTTAAGTCGACGCCTTTTTTAAAACTTCTCCATGTAAGTTGTCCACGGACTTCAGAACTCTACTTGCAATTTGTAATTTTCATGAAAAAAGTTGCATTATGAATTTGTAATCTCCGCTGGGATCTCTGCTTTTTGCGTTTAGACCTTGAATCTTTGTTTTTGCCTTTTCCTTCACAACTTTCTACTTACTTTTGACCATGGACCTCCGCTTTGCTTTTCATTTGTGAATCTGTGTGGATCTCCATGTGGACTTAGGACATAAGACATTAGTATGGATTTCTTAAAAAATTAGCATGGGCATTTAAAACTTCAGCGGGCGGTGGACTTTTGGTTATGATTTGCAATTTGTATATTAAAATTGTTTTTCCCTCCCGGAGTCCCAAGACCTTTATTCTTTTGCAAACAAAATATTAAATTTAGTATTTTTAAATACTCAGTCATTTTTAAATTCTTCCTAGCTTGATATTTATCATAGACCCTGTTAATATCACATCAAAGAGATAAAAATTATTAAGCATTAGTGAAACCAATTTTTTAGGGTTTTCACAACATGATTGTAAATGTGGAGTTTTTGTTTTGGGTGAGCACTTCTTGCAGAATTATTTTAGAGGGAAACAATTATACTTTCAAATACTCATCTCTCAAGAAAGGGCACAAATTGCTCAAGTAGATTTGGGCACTAACACTGGCTCTCACTCGGGGATGTACACCCCTTGTAGGTGTGCAAAGAATCCCATAAAATAAGACCAGGTGCCTATCCCTTGGGCCACAGAGTTAGAATAATGATAATTTCATAATAGATACATTTGGAAAATCAATTAGATAAGGGTAGATAGAAAAAAATAGATCAGAAGGATCTAAGAATGAACACACAATGAAAACAACAAAAGAAGTGTAGAAACAAAGTCCAACATAGAAGGGAAACAAAATGACAAGACTATACATTGTACATTACTTTACACAATCAACAACTCAGTCAAATAAGGGCTTCAAATGTCTATCATTAACTGGCAGTTTCAGCCTCTCACCATCCAAATCTCTCAAGAAGAAAGTATGTTCCCTAATTCTGCAGTCAATAGAATAAGGGCACATCTACAAGACATCAAATTTTCCATGTTTGCCTTCCTCCTCGTGTTTTGGTATCCTCAGGTGAAATTAGATCTCATACTTGAAAATTTATTGGAGTGACCTTCTTATCAAATATCCTTTTGAGTTTTTCCTTCAACTTTATGTGTCTTTCATGAGCTTGTCTTCTAGTTTCATCAAGCTCAATAATCTAGTTCATTCTAATTTCATAGTGGTTGACTTCATCATCTTATCCTAGCTGTTACATGAATATATGGGTTGGCAACTATAGAGTCATAGGTAAAAAATCTTTAGCTTCATAAACAATCTCAAAAGAACTCTTACCTGTATATGTCTTAGGCATGACCCTATCAGCCCATAAGACAAATTTTTGTTATTCACTCCACTTATTCTTGTTAGCTTCCAAAGTTCTTCTAATGACTCTGATAAATTTCTTATTACTAGATTCTACTTGTCCATTTCCCTTAGGGTTGTAATTGGAAGCATAAGTCAATGTGATCCCATATTATTTACACAATGCCACTAAAGGTTTAGTTTTAAAGCTCATGGCATTGTCAACAATTATCTTGACAAGTACACCAAATCTACAAATAATATGATTCAATGGAAAGGCCATGATCACTTGATGTGTGGACTTCTTTGTAGAGACCACCTTAACCCATTTCATGAAGTATTTAGTTACAAGCAATATCCACCTATGTCCAACACTTGATGTATCAGTGATCTTTCCAAAAAAATTCATTCCCCATTGTCTAAATGGGATTTCAATCATTAAAGGTTACAAAGGGAGAGAACTAGAAAATTTCAACATTCTAGCAAAATACTGACATTTATCACATTTTCTTACTTTCTATGTAACATCTTTGAATAGTGATGGCCACCAATAACCAACTCTAAAATTTTTATGAGCTATCACTTTAGGTTCAAAGTGACCACCACATACTCCACTATGAAATTCTTCAATTAAATCAACAGTTTCTTGTTCCACCAGGCATCTTAAGAGAACCCCTTTTGGATTCCTCCATGCCTGTCCATTTTTAGTCAAGAGATACTTTTGGGATACAAGCTTAAGTGTCCTCCTTTGATTCTTATCCAAGCTAGATGGATAATTCAAACTTTTCAAGTAATGAACAATGTCCCTATACCACAGAGACATGCTAATTTGAATCAAAGAATCATCAATATTAAAAATAATAGTGTTTACCTCCACAACTTGCAGATTGGTCTCAGCCATGAGCTTGGCTAAGCCCATCCCTCTCACCAACTTGGTGGTTTGGATCTCCATGTCATACTCTTGCAACATGTTGACCCACCTTCACCTCTTAATAAATACTTCAATAAGATTCAAGATGTCCTTGACCATTGTATGTGGGACATATGCAAAAATATTTGAACTCAAAATGTAGGGTTTGAATGTTTTAATAACTTTCAAGAGGGAAAAACTTGCTTTTACATGATAGTATAATTTAGTTCAGATCCTTGCATAGATTTGCTAAAGAAAGATACAATTTGTTCATGACCATCATCATTATTTTGTAATAGAATAGTAGCTATAGTACTATGTGATGCAAAACAGAATATTTAAAACTCCCTAGTGTAATCAGGATTGGTCAAGATAGGGGTAGACTTCAAGGCTCTTCTGATGTCATTGAAATCTTGTATGGCCTTCTCCTACCACTTCATGGTTTGGTCCTTTTCTAACATAGAATTAATAGGCAAGGTGATCTCTGTAAAGTTGGACACAAACCTTCTTAGAAAGTTGATTTGTCCAAAGAATGGTTGAATTCCCTTCTTGGATTGTGGGACAGACACTTTGTGATTGGCTTCCACCCTCTTTGAGTCTATCATGAAACCATATTTAGACACTATATGTCCCAATAACTTAGCTTTTTGTACTCTAAAGTGACATTTCTTTGGATTAAGGTAAATTCTAAATTCCCTACATCTAACGAATGTTTTATCTAGATGTTCCAAATGTTCTTTCCTATTTTTGGAGTACACTATAATGTCATCCTAATATACAATAATAAACTTGTTAATCACCCCTATGAAAGCAACATTAATATCTATCTAAAATTTTGTACTATCATTCATTAACCTAGAAGGCATCTTTATATAGACATAAGTGCCACAAGACATTTTAAATGTAGTTTTGGTTCTCTCATATTCTTTTACCACAACCTGGCTATATCCCAAGAAAACATTGAATGTGTACAACATCTTTGATCCAGTAACACTCTGTAAGAGGTTATCAATATTAGGTAAGGGGTAGTTATTCTTCAAAGAAGATTTATTCAAATTTATAAAATACACACATATGTGGATGTCACCATTCATCTTTCTTATAGGGATTAATTTTTTCACCCATGATGAATACCTGATGGGCTAAATAATCCCACCTTCCCTTAACTTCTTTAACTCATTCTGCATCTTGGTGGCCAAGATGGGGTTAATAGGTCTCTGCTTCTGCTTGAATGTTTTATTGTTAGGCTATAATGGGATGACATGTTGAAATAGAAATTCTCTATATGCTTTCAATTCAGAATAAGACCAAGCCAAGTAATCCTGATATTTTCTTAACAATCTCATGTAGGCTTGCTTCTCTTCTATACTCAAGTGAGTACCAAGCCAAAATTTTCTTGGATTTTATTCAGAGCCTAAATTGTATTCAGTCACATCTTTTCAGATGAAGAGATCTGTAGTTTTAATTAGGTTTTCTCCATCAAAATATGCCTCTAAACTTAACAATCTTCTTCAAATAGTATTCATCTTTAGCTGAATGATATCTTTCCCAAACAAGGTTTCTTTTCCATCATAGATTTGAATCATGGATTCCAAGTCTATGATTTGATCCTAAAAATTCACTTCATAATTGAGAAACATTTTAATTTGATCATCATCATCAAATACTTGCCAATGATGAATGTTGTTTGAGACTGAAGGTCTAACAAGTACCCACACTTGGTAATGATAATGGGGGTTCATATTCTCACTTTCAAACTAAGTAAACAACCCTATAATTCTGTCATATTCCTCATTGAAATTTCTATCATGATAAAAAATATTTAAAGCATCAAAGAATTCTAATAAATCCCATATAACATTTATATATTGTCATAACCTTTTATTTTTGGTGGTATAAACATTTCAGAACTACTTGACCACTAATTTTGAATCACCCTTTACAATCAGACTTGTAATTCCATGTTCTTGATCAATCCCCAAACCAAGCAAGAGTGCCTCATAATACGCAATGTTGTCAATGCACTAAAAAGGTAGATAGAAAGAAAATTTAAAAGATGTTTTATTAGGGGAATAAAAGACAACCTCAACTCCGTTTCTAAGATTGGATCAAGCCCCATCAAAACACATTATCCAAACATCATCACATTCTTTGTCAAGTCCAACATCAAGAATAGAAGATTGTTCAACACAATCTACATTTCTAACAAAACTACCTAGCTCTACATCAGTGTACATAACCTCATTTAGAGCACATTTTGGATCTTCAAGCACATGTAACATTCTAGGATCCCTATGAAGTTTCACCATCTTAACCTCCAAAGGAATGGTGGCTTAAGATAGGTCCATCTAAACATTTCCACCCATGTTGGATGCCCACTTTATTGATAATAACATCCCTCACTTAGGAGGATAATCCACAACTACCATATCCATGTTCAGAATCTTACCCAAACGAACTTCCAATTACACTACCAATCCTTTAACTTGTCCAACAATTGGTATCTCTCTTGAATCCATTGCATAACACTTGCCAAAAATATATGTTTTTTTTACTCCAATCTCATTAAGGACACCCAAGGGCATCACATTACAAGAGGCTCCTAAATCAAACATACAATTGTGAACAATTAAACCACTAATCAATAGGGTAGTGTAAAAAGGGTCAACATCCAACTGACATTCTATCAATGCAGTCCCCTAATAAACTTTTGAGACTAGTTCAATAACCTCATGTGACTCTTACTTATCATCAAGGATTGTTGGGGGTGAAATAATCTCATTGGTAGATGCATTCTCATTAAACTCCAAATGTTCAAATGCCCTCCATCTAATTTTTGGTATTCTTAGAAGCTCAACAAGTGGGACAATGATTTTTAATTAGCTCAATACTTGGGCCATATCACACACATTGTATTGAAGAAGGGGAGTATTCGAAGGAAGGGTGATAACACTCTTAATAGGAATATAGTCATTTAAAGTCAAAGATGGAATAGGATGAGATGAACTAGCATTCCTAAAAACACTTTTCAAGGGTAAGTTTCTTTTTACATCATTCATACTCTTAGGAATACTAGTTAACAAAGGTTCTCTATTCTTGGTTGGAACACCTTTTTGTTTGATAGTTTGGGACATAGGTTGTAGTTTGGAGAAACCAAGGACATATTTGGTTTTCTTAACATCTTTAGTTTTATCCCCCACCATTGGATCTACAGTGGTAATCCCTTATGGAGAAACACCTTGTTGCTTACTTCTCATATTGTATTCTTTCTCTTGGGCAACTAAAACATTAATTAACAGTTTCCTATCCTCAACTAAAGGAAATCCCCCATCATATTTTTTTATCATCATAGATCTCAAAAATTCAAAGTCATGATTGGATGACTCATATTCTTATGTTATGTTTATATCACAAACAAATTTGAGAGTTGGGACACACTCCTATTTCACTGCACTCTAAACTTGATCAATGATAGTAGTACTCAACAATTATATGGACATAGACACTTTACTTCAAAGGATTTTACAATCAAACATCATAATATCATAATTTTCAAATGCAGACTCAAGTTCCTCTACATCTTCATCCTTTCTTTAGTAGTATCACAAGGAGGATGGGGAAGGAAGCACTTATCACACTAATCAATGTTAGGATTATAATCTAGAGTGTTAAGCTTGGCATTCAACGAATTAAGAACTTCTTTTCTAGCTCCTCTATTCTGATTTCTATCATTTCTCTCATCTTGAGTAGGTCTCTTCCCTTTAACATTATCTCTATTTTAGAAAGACAATATCCCTTGTGCTTGATTCTAGTTTGATTTCTCTCTTGACTATAAGATCCATGAGGAATCTTGTTTTTAGTTTTGGTCAACTTGTATGACATATCCTCGACAATAGTGGCTAATCTTTTAACATTTTCCTCAAGGTTGGTTATCTTCTTAGATTGAGACTTGTCTAGATTGGTCAGCGTTACATCAGTCCTTTTATTCAAAGGCTTTCCCACATCCTTTATGTTATTTTCAATTTAGATGGTGATGTTGAATGCCAACCTCATATTTTTAGGATCCTTATCTCTCAGGTAATATACTACTTTCTTATCAAAGGCATCATAATATTTATACAAGCAAGTGATATCACTTGACCTGATATTATCAAGGAATCTCATCATAGTATTTTTAAACATTGTATTAAATTCCTTCACACATTCATTTGGGTTCTTCTTTATGTTTTCAATTTCTTCTACAAGAAACCTAAGATCAACTCTATCACCATATTGTATTTTAAAATCATCCTTCATTTCTTCCCATGAATCTATGCATACATGGGGAATAGAATTGAACCATTCATGTGCATATTCTTCTAGTGTGTGCAAAAAAAAATTAATATAGACATCATCATGCTCAACCTCATAATCTTCAATTATAATGTGAAAAAACCCTTAAATGGTACTCTACAGTCACTGCATTATAATCCTTAAACTTAGCGAGTTGATTCCTTACCTCATTTGGAACTTCATTGGGGTAACCCTCCATTTCATCAAAGTTAATAATTCTAAATCTAATAATCTTAAATGCAAGACATTCATTGTCTTCCTAATCTATATGCCTGATGACTGGTTTTGTGGTGGACTCAAGATCAGATGGTAAAGGGTAGTGAGGGGGTGAGTGAGGTGGACTTGGGAGATCAAACCTAGGAGGAGATTCAGCTTGCTGAGAAGGTGATGGGTAATAAATAGGACTATAAGGCTTTGATTTATTAGGAGACCTATGATAATCTTCAATCAAAAGAATTTTAACAAAGAAAAGTTTAGGTGTACCAAAATTATGAATTTCTAAACACTCCTTTCTTGTAGAACTTTGTCCTTCAATTGGCCTTTAAACTTATCTCCTTATTTTATGATGAACACTTAACATAGAGACATGTTGCTTTGATGAGTCACATTTGAAGGAGGATATTAGTCCTTCCAATTTTTAAAATAAGAGAACACTAAAAAATGAAATAATTAAAATGGGCATTGATCTTTCAAAACTAGATGAAATGTTGGAGATAGCACTAGATGAAATATTCTAGGATAAAATAGATCATGAATAGATAGTGATACATTCTAAAATTACACTTTCTTGTAACTAGTAATGAGAGTTCCTGACAACGATTCCAATGAAGTGTTGGTTCACTATTGTACACCTCTAGAATTCAGCCTTGCATACTTGAAAAGATTGTAAACATAGATGATAAACCTGAATTATGTCTTTATAGCTATGGAAGGGTTTAACATCTGGATGGAATGAACATAAATAATGACTGGAAGATACCAACAAAGGGTATGGTTAGTTCCCTACTACTTATGGCTCTTCCTTAATCGAGGTGAGAGGACCTATGAGGTAGCTTGGTCATAAGAAGGGATACTATAGTTCAATTTTCATGGGATTATTTTCACACATATAGGTCTGACCAAAGCATAGCTAAACATGCACAGTTCACTTAGGAAGAATTATTACACAGACTAAGAAAATGATTTCAAAATCAGAGACAAGCTATTAAAGACAGATAAAATGTGATTGTAATATTTATTTCTAAAGAAACTATTGACAACTAAGGGCCAAATGGAAGATGAAAATGCTCAATTTTAAGGATTAATCATAAACACATTCTAGATATACAATACTTATGCATTTATAAGCAAATAATATTTAAAATTTTCAACAACATGTATTACTTATAGGGGTAGGATAGGTAGGATAAGTTAGGTATATTTAAGTGAGTTGTGGTGGCTTTCATCATAGGGAATTTCTCCAAATTCCATGCTATCATTCATTCTAGGATGTAAAAGACCAGTAAACAAGGTTAAAAAAACTATTAGGAATGGTTTGCATTCATTGGTGCCAATTCAATGCAAGCATTCAAATTACCCTTAAAACCCCAAAGCATACACTGCAACTTAGGTCTCAAACACTTTCTCTTATCAAATCCATAAATCTGGGATGTTCTTAAAATATTATCAACAAGACATTCCCAAATCATAATGCAGAAAGAAGTTTATAACCTATGTTCATGCCTAGAATGACTACCATTAAGAAGCACAAAATGTGATACTCAATCAAAAATGTATGAAGAATATGCCATTGCACTTCATCAACAAGAAAGAGCAAAAATCATAGGTAGTTTCCATTAACTTGAAGGTAAATCTACATACATCAATGTTCAGAATACATAACAATGGTGAAAAGCATGGTAGATTTTCTCTCAAATAGGGGAGACATATACTTTATGCTCTCATAGTTTGCTAATGATTGTATAGATGTAATCACCTTAGCAACAAAGACAAAAACACACAACAAAATTTTGAGAATCATGAAGCCTCTATAAAGAAGATATTTTTGAAAGTTGAAGAAGCCTAACCCAAAAAACCCAACCTCTGTAAAGAGGACAAACCCTCTTTTCTTATACAAATTCCTCACCTAGAATATTCCTAGAAGATACTCAATCTAGAAGATGCCTTTGCATACACCTAGAGACTTTGATGATCTACAAGGTGGTCATTCTAGTGATTCAGTTGTCCATGTAATGATGAGATTTTAATTTTACCAAACTAGAATTTTGTAGAATTTGAGCTTGAGGGAGAATATTCCTCCTTAGTTCAAACAAACTTTATCCTCTTGTGCAACAATTTTCCCTTACTTTACAAACTACTCATTTGCCCACTTAGGTTGATGATGACCTACCATCTAAAGATCTGATTACCATTTTCTATATAAGGAATAAGGAATAAAATAATGGAGGGAAGAAAAATGAATAAAAAATTTGTTACATTCTAGCCGATCATTTTTAAACTCATGACTCTATGATGGCTGCCATCCTCTTTGTGCACATCAAAGAATGCCTTTAGCTTTATCATGATAACATTAAATAACCTTATCTTCAATCATTTTCTTTCCTAAGCTACCAAGAGATAACATGCCCAACCTTTCATTATAGATTATGGATTAGAAGCTCCCCCTGGTCAATGAGAAGGTCTTCCCTTTTGCCTTTGCTTTTTCTCCTTCCCTTACCCATTTACATTTTCTTTTATGCTTTTAGGTTTGCCACTAAATGACACATCAACCACCTTTTCCCTCCATTTTAACTTAGTGGGTTGTTGGACTTCACGTGCGCATTTGCACTTTTATGTCCTTGGCAAGATTTCAAACCCCATTTACAAATTTACACCTAGCAAGATTTTGGACCTTGGCTACATGTTTACACCTAGTGGGATTCTGGGACTCAATTGCACATTTGCAAGTTGGTAAGATTTTAGAACTCATCAATGCTTTTGCAAAAGTGCAAAAATGCAAAACATCCCAAATCTCTGAATTTGCTTTTCCTTTTAAAATACTTACTACAATTGGACTTCCACATTTGCATTGACTTTGAAATTTTTGAGGCTTCTTTTGTTGGTACATATAGTGGGATGTGGACCTTCAAGTGCAATTTACAATTTACAAGTTAAATTCATGGTGTAAAAATGAATAATATATTTGCATCCCTGAACTTTTTTTTCCTCTTAAAATTCTCTATTGTAGTCAAGAACTAGACCTTTGCATATATTTTTGACATAACATATGCAACAACTAGTATAGAACATATGCACGATAATGACAATGTCAATAATACTCTGTTAGTTCTTATCAAAATCAAATAGGTTGTGACAAGCACTGTAATCCACAAGACATAACTGTAAATCACTATTATACAAGAAATTTAGGGTTATCAAGCTCTCTAAGTGTAGATGATGACAAACATAAATCATCTTGCATGCAAGTTGATGATTCAACTTTGAAATGTAGCAACTCATCTAGTTTAAGAGAGCCAAAAGTTAGATGTTCTTTGACGAAAGATCCACATACTAAAATTAGTAACCTTGTTGTCAATGATTTAACTCTTAACAAGATTAATTCACTAACACACTCATTCTCAATCAAATAGAATATGTAAAAGTCATCATCAACCAAGAGTCATAGCAAAGAATTTAATCACCATTCACATAGTGCCACTACCACTCCATTGTAAATTGAATATTATTAAATGTTGTGGCCTTCTAGTGATCCTTTGATTCTTGCTGGCCCGAGATCAAATTTCATGTGCCATTAACTCCATATGTGTCATTGTTGTCATGCTCAATAAGTGTAATAAGAAGGTTAGATGGTGGTGTTGATCTAACTCCATTGTACAGCTCATCACTGTCCCATAGTCCTTATGTGAGCCCATCATATAAGAATGTTACTGTTAAGAAAATGAAAGGAACTTCTTCAAATGGGTATTGCACGAGGATGTAGGACACTTTGCATGCTCTTCCATCCTTAGATTTGGAGGATTCACCACTAAACTAGATAAGGATATGTATGCCATCCTGCCTTTTGTAGAAGTTTGAAAACCACATAAACATGTGCACTATGTCTCTATAGGTTTGGGGAATCTATGTGCACTTTTGCACTTTCACAGGCTTTAGGGTTTTACAAGCACTTTCTAAATTACAAGACAAATGTTGCAATGTGTTTTTGTATGCCCCTTGAAAACTTTTGCCCCTTTGAAAATCTATGTCCCTTTGGGAAGGGCTGTCTTAGGTTAGTATAGATTTTTAAATTATAATTTCTAATTGGCTTGTTCGCTAGGAAGTGGTGAAATTGCTCACTTTCACAATACAATAGGAAGAGGTAAAGCACAACTTCCACCTGTACCACCTATAGTGATGGAATCATAAGTATTTTATTTTACCCAAAATCAGAGGAGGAGATATATGGCATTCATCAAAGGGTAATAGAACTCAGACAACTCCAATCAAATGGAAAACAGCTCCACAAACATGAATTCCATCTAAGCCATCTATAATTTCAATATAATGGTTGTATGTATGTTCCTCATTAACCTAGAATCCTCAGTGTCCAAAACCACAATACTCTAGTTTTAACCTGAAACAGATATGCTCTGGACACAATCCAATCCTTGAATAAAAACAATATTCATTGCTGCATCTAACACATGATACAATGTCTTACATGAAATCAAGAGTATGATAAAGGCCAAAAAAATATAAAATTAATCAAATTATAACCTCGTTATTAGAGAGCGATATGGCTACTGATTTATTCAATTAAAGAATAACCTACCAAATGACACAAAGTTTTGCACAAAATCAACATCATGACAAAGTGCTACAATGACAATATTGGAAAAATATAACCTTGTTTTGAAGGTTATTTAGTGGAATGATATCGCAAAATGAAAAAGATAGAAGTGTACAATTCTTGTAAAGGCACAAAAATGTAAAGGGTAAAAGTGATGACAAGAATCATATCAAAACATACCTTAAAACAAATTTATTTGCATCGTCTAAGAAATGACATAATGTCGTATACAAATCAATATCACGGTAAAATATATCGAAGATAATATTAAAAAATTAAAACTCTATTTTAAAAGACAAATAAACAAACCATTAGAATTTGGAACTTTTAATCTAATATATTTAAGAAGATATGATTATTGTTAAATTTAGAATAAAATTGAAAGGTTGCTTATCCGATGAATGTCGATGATGGTAAGTTTTTTCTATTGCACTATTTATCAAAACAAATTTTCAAAGATAGCAATAAAAAGTTAAATTGACAAATAATTGATGTGATCTGTTGATAAATTCTGCAGACAAATTTGAAAAAGATGACAAATTTTGAGAAATAACAATAAAAAATGAACTATTAAACTCCAATTATAACAAACAATTATAAACTCCTTAAAAAACAGAAAAAATTACAATTAAAAATGATTCTTAATAAATAATTTTTTATTCTTATTTTTAAATTTTCTTTCTGGTTTTTAACTTTACTTTTTCCAATATATTTATTGTTCTTCGCAGACAGGAATTAAATGTCCTAACTACTAAAGCCCAATTATAACAAGCATTACTCTTATAATTATTTTCTTATTTCTTAATCTTTTTTATTAGAAATGATGCTGATAAAGTAAGGGGGGAAGTAAAAATTATGATTGGTGATGGTTTTTAGTGATTTTTTCTTATTATTATTATTTTCTTCTTGTATCTTTACTATTTATTTATTTATATATTTATTTATTATAATTTATTATTTTGTTGTAAATCTATCCTAATTTAGAATAACGTTTAATCTATTTTTAACAATAGTTCATATTATTTAGATTTGAATGTTTAATTTATAATTTATTCTTATAACAAAAATAAATCCTTTTAAAAATTTTTTTTATTATTATTATTATTATTATTATTATTATTATTATTATTATTATTATTATTATTATTATTTAAAAATACTTCAAACTGTAATCATTATAAGCTTATGCACATTTTCAAATCCAATTAAATCACAATATTTAAAATCTAAATCTATATATATATATATATGTATTCTCTCAACAACAAAAATTTCCATACCTGCAACAACTTTTGCAAAGGAAAACGGCCTTCATCTGCTTCCAATTTAATAAAACTGGATAGAATATCTCCATGAGATCCTCCTCCTGCTTTGACCTCCTGAATTCTGGTCTCAACCATCTTCGCTGCAAATGCTTCTATTATTATCGAAGCTTTGCTGAGCTTTTTCTCAAACCCCAAATTAAAAAATCTCATAAATTTCCACATTATAAATGGAGGCAACTAACACGGTACGTGCACGATTCAATGGCTTCGTTAAAAGCTTTGCCAAACGAAGCCGCCGGAAGAATTTCCGGACTCAGACAAGCGGCGTCTCGGCTAAACACGGTCATAAGATATGATCAAAATTCAAGTGAAGCAATATATCTTGCAAATCAGCTTTGGCCTTCTTTTGTTCTGCTTGTTGGAGCACAAGAATAAGCTTGTGTTGGACCATTTTATCCAACATAAACGAATTCCGGTCCCGGAAAGTGGCGTTGTCGAGATCTAATCCGACAGCTTTGCAGTGGCGCTTCCATAGCTCGTCGTCTGCCGTAAACAAACCGTCGCCAAAAATTTCGAAGAAAACGTCTTACAAGTAGGGGCCACTGGGGAAATTGGAGAAATCCATCTTCAGAATGTACTCTAAATTATCCGGAGAACAAGTCACTACTTCGAACAAATCTCTGGTCATCCAGGGGCCTCTGAATTTAAAGGTCCGGCCGTTTTCAATGACTAATTTGGAGGCATAGTCGTACGGAATTTTTATAATCCGTAGTAGCGCCGACATCATTCCTACCACCGGCCAATTTATATGTCCGCTAGTCTTTCTCTGAGTACAATGCCATGATAAAATGGTTATTACTACCATCGCCACCACAGCGGCCACTGCACTCATCTGAAAACTCCATCGCTTCAGTTTCTTGAGAGAGATAACAAACATGCTAAAGCAGGAGCACAACTGGATAATCTGTGAATGAGTGTTATATATATATATATATATATATATATATATATATATATGGCTTTAACTTATCTCATTTGTCTTCTATGTTTCCTATAGTTCTCCATAGTTCTCCAGGTATTTTCAATCTGATGTGCCCATCTCGCAGTACAACTGCTCAGCGGATTGTAGGAACCATGGATTTAAAATCCAAAACGGAAAAGAAAAGAACGGAAGCCTTGGGCACCTGAGCGCATCTGACCGTTGGAAGCAGAGATATTCCTAGCTAAAATTTGGTGTACACCGATGGTATGATGCATGTTATGAATTTTATCAGTTATATTTCTGACTGACAGTGCACTATACATGATGATGACGTATGTTAAAAGATTGTCCAACAAAGCAAAGACAGGTTAAATTTGAGGATTTAACATCTGGCAAATTAAATCAATTATGACTGCAGTAATTATGACTGGTAGCCCTGCCTCTATTTATTAGAAGACAGAAACAGCATATCGTAATTGCAACCAAGATATATAAAGTAATCTTAAATAATGAATGAATTAAAACCCTTACAACTTACTTTGTCAAAACGTTTACATATTTCTAACAGATTGATCAATGTATTCTGATTGGGTGGAAGAACAGAGATTAATTACAAATTAATGCAGAACGAAAACTAATAGATTCCTTCAGGATTAATAATTAATAAACAAATCTTTAAATAAGATTTATAATATAGTAGCTAAGAAAAGAGACTTAATGATTTAGTAGCTAAAGAAAGAGATTTAATAATCTAGTACACGTGATTTTGTTTTTTATTGTTTGTATTATACAACTCTATAAATTAAAGGGAGAAACATTTCAATAGAATAAGATCATGGAGAAATCCATTTCTAAAATAATTTGGGCATTATTATTATTTTTATGACAAAATTTTATTTAAAAAATTGGTTTTAATTTATTGAATATTTAAACGTAAATTTAAGTAAAAGATGTGAATGCATTTCATGACATTGTTAATTATTTATTTCTCTTTTAAAAAAAAAAATGTATTTAAAAGTGGTCATCGATAAGATGATTAATAATAAGTTTTAATAAAAAGATCTTTATCAAATCACAAGAGGCAATTATTAAGAAGACTAATTTTTAAAAAAACATAAAAAATGTGAAAGCATTCCAGGGCATTGTCAATCACTTCTTCCTCAAAAACAATTTAAGAAAATAATTTTCTAAAAAATGACTATTTATAAAATGAATAAAAACATTGTGTAGGAGAAATATTCCCTTCATCAAACCATAAGAAAAAGTCATTAAGAAGATAGAAAAATATTTATGTGAAAAAATATGAAGAAAAAGAGCAATAAAATGAAAGTTTTGAATGAAGTGAATGAAATCAAATTTCAAAACTATTGATTTCCAAGCATGAAGAGGCATCACTATCTCTTTCTATATATATAATAAACAAATCTATATTCAAATTGTAATGTTCTCAGCTTGAAAAAAAATGAAATCATTAAATTATTTGACAAGTTTTATCGAAGTCAATTTTAATAAAAATATATTTCTATTTTGTAGTACAAGCCCATTACATGCCATGCCAAATGACAATAATACCATATGAAATATAATAGTGACATATGAAGCCATTATACTTAGGCCAAATAATGAAGAGTAATAGTTGACTAATTTATTGAACAAGAGAATTTGGAAATTATCTTATAAAAAATATTGAAAAGTGTAATGGGTTTTCAATTGGTGATGAGTTTAAAGTTCTTATATTTGAATATGAATTTGGTATTTTTTTTTGGTTAAATAGTTCCTCCAATAAATTTTTTTATATGGTTTTTAAATAAAATTTATAAATATTTAACTTAAAATTATATAAAAAAATTCAATATTCATAATAAAATTTAATAATATTTAAATTTTTATTATAAATTACATATTAAATATCATCAATAGTGAAGATCCTATCAAATATTATATTTTAAACTTCATAAATATCACATACATATGAAATATTATCAAATTTGGGAAGGCTATATATACAAGGCCTTTTAGGGGCATTTAAAAAAAGTATCAAGAGGAATCATCAAGAATTTTTAACTCCAAACACATTCTACACATATTTACTCTTGATCTTAAGGACTTGCATCAAGGTTTAGCTATATTTTGTAACAAAAGAAGGATTATGAAAATATAATGTAGTTTCATTTCACTATAAGAGAAGGTAAAGATCGTATACTCATAATTCCATTTATATTATACTAGAACTACATTGAATTTGATTTCTATTGTGTAGGATATGTAGTTGTAACTCTTTGGATGTTTCTTGATCTAACTAACTATTTTCTTGTTCTCAATTTACTCTTGGAATCATATGGGGAGAATTAGGTCAAGAAGACAAAGAGAAAATGAAATATGACATGCTATCCATGATTTATGGGAAGCAAATGCACAACATTATATGACATCACTAGAGCATGTCTATAAAGTTACATATCTTGAAACTGAGTGAAGTATAGATTTGATGCCAACATACATATTAGATAATTATGGAGGTGAATATTTGACTGGCCATTGAATTCATCTTTGGAATATTTGACAGTATATAGTGAAGCATCAAATACTTCCTTATTTTAGGTGATAGTTAGATTTGTGGGACAAAAATATAACCAATTCTATATTATTATTTTAGTTTTAGAATTTATGTTTATAAACTAGGTTTATTTTATTTCATTATTTTTTCTCCCTTTTTCATTGCTTTAGCTTTGTTCATGTTTATATTGCTTCATTTTCCACTATTTATGGTTATGAGGTAAATATAAGTACTAATTGCAATTGTGTATTTAGTGTTATTCGTTGTGAATCCATTTTAGCTTATTATGAATAGTTAAGTTATCATTGTGAGCAGAATAGTTAAAACACTATTATAGTTGGAAGAATCTTGCTTGAGTTAAAAATGTGTTATATGGTAAGAAAGTAGATGGCCATTTTTTTTATCAAAGGATATTTAAAAAACATAATTAAAGGAATTAATCTTATTTCTAAGAGTTTGGCATGTTTAATATGATAACATTAGTAGCACATAACTTCTATTTATGGATATTAAAGACAACCCACATAAATGGTTGATTTCCTATGGTAATTGAAAGGTCTAAATAATGATTGAAAATGAGATTAAAAAAATTATATATTAAACTATCAATCCTTTAAAACTTACACATTTGGATAAGTTTTATGGGGTATGGTAATAAAAAACTACTTACAATGTAGAAGAGCCAATCTTAACATTAATTGTCAATGATTAAAACAAAAAAAGCAACCTAACTTTAGCCAATAGAAGACTTGTTTAGTTTTAAAAAGGATATTATTATTACAAGTTTTGAAAGGATATTTAAGTAAAATTTATAATTTATATTTAACATTAGTAAAATTTCAATCCACTCAAAAAGTTTCATTATGGTTTCAATGGTTGTGTTTCAAATGTCTTCTATTACAAAGTAGACTTTTGAGATAACAACATTCAAGTTATTAGGATGTGAATTAACTTTTAAGGGTTTATGTAGTGCAAGCCCTAGGTTGTTAAAGGGTTTAAGTATAGTAAATTAGGGTATAAAATATGCAATAAATAAACCCACTGACTTGTGGAATAATTGAGCTAAACTAATATTTCTAATAATAATAATGAAGGAGACAAATGAATACTTAACTAAAAATTAACTAAGACAAAAGATCCAAAGGTTTAAAACTAGTACAAGAATTGGTCTGAGTTTCATAAATAAGATTTAGGTGTAAAAACCCTCTTGGACAATAGTTTCTTACCCTAGAAAGTGGCACTATGGTGATAGTGTCCACTTATGGCACTAGTGTCCTATGTGTAAGAACTATTCTAAGCTTTTAAGAGAACCTATGTCTGAGTCTACCAAGCTTGTTCTTATTTAGACAAACCCTAATTTTCTATTTGTGACATTTGTGACTAATTTTGTAAGCAAACCCTAGACTTACATATGATTAGGGAATTTTAATTACCATAAGTAGTAAACATGTGGTGTTAGTTGTGTCAACTTTTCTTGTAGAATTCCAAAGTCAACTTTTCTTGTAGAATTCCAATATAATTGCATGTTCCAACTTTTACCGTCTTATAGGAAGAGGGTGCCTAATTTTTATATTTATTTTTATTTTATTTTATTTTTAAGATATTATGAGTAAATTTAAGAATATATATTATGAGTGTATGTTGTTATTTTATATAAAATTATTATAGTTTTATTTATAATTAAAATTTAAACAAAATTTGACCATTCATAAATAGAATATATTTTTAGAAAATGGGAGCATATATGGGAAACTCCCCCTTTTTCCAAATTTTTAAACTTTTCTCTTAAAAATTAGCTACCTCTTTATTTTTGAAAAAAGATTCTAAAATTTCATGTGGCTATGTCTTTCATTTTTTGGCGGGACCACACATACATTAAAAATAGGAGCAACAACCTCCTCCATAGAACCTCTACTTTAAAAATCAAAACCATGTTTTACCTTAGAAATCAAAACCATGTTTGATTATCATAGTTTTCTATGAAAGGAACATTGCTTTTTCATCTCTATGCTTACCTAATAATTTTTTTATTAGGTTAAATTATGACTGTCAATTTGTTAATATTTATAATCAATATTTATGGATCCTTCCTTATTTTAAGTGATTGAAATTTTTATAGTCAATATTATTAGCAATTATCAAACTCGTAACTTTATTTTTTCTTATTTATCATGATGAAAGGTAGGTTGCATTATCTTTATGTAGATGTTTAAAATTGATTTAGGAGTGGCTTTTAGTTAGATATTTATATTTTTTTAAGGTATTTATATATTTTTCAACAATCAGTTTATATTAAATTTGTATTACACTTTTTTTTTTGTTATGTTATGTTTTATTTTTTTTCTTTTTTTGGTAATGTTTTCTTGGGTTTGGATTTTGTTTCTTAAAACTATGCAATGTATAATTTTTGGGCTCCAAGACCGTATATTGTATGGTTTTGGCATAGGCCCTTGCAATTGTTGTTTTATATTTCACATATTTTGTGTTCCTCTTTTATCGGTCTTTCCTTCCCATTGTATGTTAACTTACACACCAATAAAGTTCTAATTTGAATTTAAAAACTCTATAAATACACATGCATTAGTGTCTATGGGATAATGAGATTGAAAGCAAGAGCAACACATTTATTAAACAAATTTATTGTGAAAGTGTTTGGGTAAAATTTAATGACATTTATAGTGAAATTGAGCAAAGATTCAAAGCATTTATTTTCTTGTACCACTTATTAATTCTATCATAAAAAGTCATAAAGGATTAGGTCTTGCATTCACAAATTACTTGCTAAATTATATTGAGCATTGTTCTCTAATTTTCTTCAACCTAAAGGCTTGATAATATTGACCTATATATTATTTGTTGTTGATTATAAGAGTGGATAATATTGTGACATCACTATGAAATCCATTTCCAACCCATGGAAAACATAACTTCATGAATTTTCAATAATCTACACACTTTGCTGCTAAAATAAACCCAAGGTTGTATTAAATAAATTTATACAATGACCAACCAATTATTATAAATATGAAACAAATGATATAAAGGGTTTAAGTGCATATCTTCCATGCAATTGTCTATCTCTTTTCCATCCAACCCTGGCATGTCAGTACTTAGATGATAATCTATCTATAATAATGAGTGATCGGAATCCTTAATCCATAAGTGTCGTTGATGTAGATATGAGAAGAACAACCCAGAAAGGCATCTGATGCATTGAACACTTGATAGTTGCATGGGTTAATGCTTACATTTTCCATATATGATATATAACTATATTAATTATAATAATGTATATTATAATAATAATATATTATATATTATTATACTATTAAAAATTATTATATAATATAACCTATATATATTATTATATACTATTATTTTTATATTTTTATATATATTATAAATATATCTTAGATAAATTCATATAAAATACATCGATATATCTTATTGTTGAGGCACTCACAATTTAATATGATATAGGTGTCTCTAGAATGATATCCATAGATGTATTTTACATAAATTTATCTAAGATATGTATCCTAGTTTATAAATTAGTTATGATTATCTAATTATTTATAAATATAATGTACTAAAATTTATATATTACCTATAAATTAATTATGATTATTTATAAATATGATGTTATAAAATCTATATATTATCTATAAATCAATTATGATTATCTAATTATTTGTAAATATAATGCAGTAAAATTTATATATTATCCATAAATTAATTATGATCGTCTGTATATTATCTATTTATTTATTAAGATGTAATATTTTTTATGATAATTTCAATGCTATGACTATTAATAAATCAACGAGGAAAATTGTATAGGGAAAATAATGAGAAAAGAAGTAATATTTAAAACATTAAATATAAAAAGTTAGTCTTTTAACTACGTAATATAAAATGATAGTTTAATTTACCTCATTTATTTTTTACTTTTTTTTAAAAAATTTATGGTTGTCACTTTAATTTCTTTTTTTTTAATTTTTTTGTATTTATATATTTTTTAATCTTTTTAAACCATCATATTTGTTATTTTATTTTTTATTTAATCATGTTGGCTTCCAAACAACTAATTTTTTATATAATGTCAGCTTTCAAATAATTAAATGCTAACATTCACACACCATTACAACTTCTAACCACCACCTCTAGATGACATTATAGGAACACCTATCAATATGATTAATATATATAGTAATAATAAAATGACTCTCCTAATGTCTTTGTCCATCTTTGATAATATAAAATGGTCAATCAAAGATGTTGACTTCATGTAAGTTGTGTACCCATCTACAATAGGTGCATACCATGTAATTCCACTATTTACTTTGAATCTGAGTCTCATATATGATATGGGCTCTCTGGTGTATGATACCACCCGCAACACATTGTTATTTCCCTTCACCATCACCTCTCATCTCACCTTAAAATATTTTACCACTTGTATATTTTGTATAGCTTTGCTCTTCCACACTACTTCATCATTGGTCAAGTTCACTATGAAATAAAACATCTCTTCCCCACACAACACATTTATACAATAAATAAATAAATGCACAACCTCATTTTCTACTGTCACTTTCACAAAAAATATGAGAGTATTGTTGCTTAATTCTTTATAAAAAGAATCTTAGATGGGGTCAATAGTCATACTAATTTACACTCCCTTGATTTACAAAACCTCGCTATACCAAAAAAAAAAATTAACCCCTTTCACCGATTTTATTGTGGCACGGTTCTATGTCTGATGTATTGCTCAAATTAGTGTTGCATTGTTATTGATGTGGGGACAAGATATTGATGTCCTGAAGTCTATCTTATAGCTTACATTCATGTATTTTTGAGGGGCAATGACAAGGTATTTCATGTGGCATCATACACCAGGACCCATATAATAATATAATATTATAAATACTATAATATTAGCTTCGATAAACATGTTACCCTTTGGTGTGTGTGTGTGTGTATAAGTATAATATATATTATACTAATATATTAATATAAATACATAATATTATAAAAGTGTGTGTGTGTGTGTGTGTGTGTGTGTGTGTGTGTGTGTGTGTGTGTGAGTGCCATAAATACATTTATTGTTGACAATGCCAACCTTTAGTATAAGGTAAGCTACAAATCTATCCCAATGCAAAAAGCATTTTCATTATGGTGCTTGAGAACATAAAGGACAAGGAGATGATTCAAAATGGATTGTGGAGCTTGGATCATCATCCCCTTGTGATGAAACCATGGTTCACAAACTTCAGCCCCCTCACTAAAACTTTCAACGTAAGAACAATTTGGGTTCATCTTATCCATCTCCCATAGTAGTTCTAGTCAGACCTTTGATACACGGTAATAGGTAATTCCATAGGTGAGTTCAAGCAAAATGACCTTGCTATAACTTTATTCTCCCACACTACCTATTTTATAATTTTAGTTAGCATTGACACTTCCAAGTATCTACGTATAAAAATCAAGCTAAAAGTAGAAGACCACACTTGAACCCAACCCCTTGACTATGAGGGCTTGTCTTTTCATTGTCACAGTTGCTTCGAGATTGGCCATTTGTGTAGAGATTATAACTTCTCCAAATTATAAAAGGAAGCCACTTGGTGGAAGGATGCCCTTACCATCCATCTTTCTATGGGAAGTGCTAAAATCAAGGGTAATGATTCAAAATTAGGTTTGTATGAACTTAAAGCCTCAAGTGAGGACCTTGTAGCTAGTCTAAAGCAAGTAGAGGTATAAATAAAGGTAACCCCAAGCTCCCCATGTAGAGGTAAAAGTTTTTTTAAGCAAGAGTTATCAAGGAATTAGTTCAATATATTTACTATCTACTTGTGTCTCATGTTTTAGATCTTGATGAAAAGGAGGACTAAATTTTAGTTTGGAGGATGATAAAAGGTAGACTCAACAAAGGCCCTGCTTCAAAGGTTTTCCTCCACAAGGTCAAAATAAGAGCAAGGAAATGCATATTTTTTGTTGAACCCAAGTAGAAAATAATTGTGTTTGTGTTTGTTTATTGGTTGGTTTATGGTAGGTTTCATTCTAACAGGTTAAACATTGTTAGATGTTGGTTTTTTGCTGATAGTTGGCTAAATCTCATTGGGTGTTAATTATTTGTCTCTTTTTTTGGTTTATATGTAGCAACAATTTATTTTTTATTTATTTATTTTTGTCCCATGTTTATTGTTGGTAAAGCCAACTTTTATGAGATTAAAAGTTTTATCTTTATCTCTATTGTGCAAGGTTCTAAGGCCTTTCAAAACCCATTTTTACCCTTATAAAAAAAACTACATATATTAATAATAAATATTTAAATAAATACCTAATTATAATATACAAGTATTTGATATATTATTATGTATTTTAAATAATATCTTATTTTAATAAAATAATAAACAATAATATTAAAAATATAAAATATAATATATTGTATAAATAGTATAATATAATATATATTTATCATCAACTGTATACATCATCATCAATAAATTATAATTATGCAACATCAACTGTGAGAGACAAATCAACTTTTACCTATATTTTTTTTTTAAAAAAAAACTTGTTACCTATTATTATAATTTATTGATGATGATGTATACAGTTGATGATAAATATGTATTATATTATACTATTTATACAATGCATTATATTTTATATTTTTAATATTATTGTTTATTATTTTATATAGTTGATGTTGCATAATTATAATAGGTAACAAGTTGTTTTTAAATAAAAAAATTTAATAAATTTAATTAGTTATTTTCTTTTTTTTAATCAATTATTAAAATTGTAAATTATTTATTATTGTTGAATTTTTTTAATATAAATTTTGTTTGTGTTAATATGTTTTTTAAATCAAAAATATAATATTTTTAATTAATTGTAAATTTAACTTTATCATTTAATTAAAATCTTTCTAAAATTTATGATTTATTAGATCAACTCATACACGGATGCATTAATATATTCGTATATTAATTATTTTCAATAACCCGTATATAATACTAAACACAACATTTTTAAATTATCACCTTTTTTATTTGATGTGTCGCTCTGAGGGAGGTTACAATTATATAAAGCTTTTTTCTTGAAAATTAATAAAACATCATTATTTGATAAACACGGAAACCTATTTTTGGTGGATTGTTACTACTCAAATCACTCATTTCTACTTTTATCATCGAATATATTTGAGCGCTCCACTGAGAAGCGCTGTATTGAATGCACCACACTCCCAACAAACACAAATTTTTGGCTATATTTTCATCTTCTTCATCTGCTATATTTCCTTCTCTCAGCCTTCCAAATTCACGTACCATTTCTACTTTGGTTGAATGCCCAATATTCAGGGTAGAAAAATTTGGTCGACCTGGTTGCTTGCATGTCCGAGTTCTTCCTTCCCCCGACAATCTCCATCATCAACTGTATACATCTGATTTGTCACTCACTGGTCCTTTATTTCTAGGGCACACCTCTAAAGCCACATAACCAGCGGTCACTCTTAGAACCTGTCAGGGAGACATGACTTTATTTTCTATCTATTAATTTTGCAAGACCAAAATCGGCAACTTTTAACGAGAAATTGGCATCGAGTACATTATGAGGCTGTATATCAGAGTGCAAGATACATTGCTTCTATAGTCGTCATGTAAATATGCAAACCCGTGAGCTGTGCCCATTGCAATGGAATACAATTGTTTCCAGTCCAATACATTCTAATAAAATCGCTGTATATATTTCCCCAGGAAACCATTGACCATATACTCATAGACCAAGGGCTCTTTTAGAACCTTCATAACAGTACCCAAAGATCCGCACCAAATGCAAGTCGTGGATCCTCCCCACAGTAGATACTTCATTCATAAACTGATTTATACTGTGTTTCGATTTGTCTAGAATTTTAATAGCTAACAGACATTCGTTTGGAAGCTTACCTTAGTAAACTGTACCACAACCTCTTTGGCCGAGTTTGTTGGTGTAGCATTTAATTTAGGAGTGCCTTAACTAGGAGGGGCATTCGCATTTCCAGCTGACGTGTCTGCAGGGCCCATCAAATCAGTCAAAGTCTAGATTGGTCAAAGTTTAGCTTTCATAGTTGGGTTAATATGCGTTAATAACACGTTAAGGCAAATAATAACGGTGAAGTCAAATAACAATGATTAAGGTAAAGGACAGTAAATAATGCAAATGATAGCAGTTAAGACAAATGCTAGGGGTTAAGTCAAATGCTAGTTGAAAAATAAAATGTTAATATTTGTTGAATGCTAACTGGTTACTTGCGCACCTTTCCCCTATTCAAAGAGCATATTAATTCTCGTTTACCATTACCTTTTCTACCTTTGCAAGAGTTTGTTCACCATTAACTGATTCTAGAAGCATGATCCATAGGACCATCACCGATGAGGCATTTTAATATACAGATTGGTTAGCTAATGAATTGTACTATCAGCATTGTTGAATCCCTAATCCTTGAACATGATATCAATTCAGTATCTCAGAAGGGCATATCGATTTAGATTGTCTAATAAATTTGAGTTTGTTTTATGTTGACTATATTGTTGATTGTTTAAAGCAATTAATGATTAGTTATGGTATAATCATTCACGCATCGCATTGTTTATAAATATTTTGTGTAATTAGGATATGATATATATAATTTAATGAATGCATATGAATTCAATGCATAATTATTGTTGGATATGCTACATATAAAAGAATTTGAACTTTATACTTTATATGCCACCGATTTACACTCACTTTACAAAACTTCACTTTACAAAAACAAAATATTACATCCTTTCTGTTGATTTGATGCAATATAGCTCCACATCCAATGTGTGGCTCAAGTCAACATTGCATTGTCGTTGATGCAGGGACAAGACATTAACATCCCAAAATCTATCTCATATCTTCTACTCATCCATACTGAAATTACATACAGAAGTACCATACTCAAATCCGTGGATGAAAGGGAAATGCCATACAAAATATGCAAATAGTGTAAGATTTAAATGTGTGCTACATGATGATAGTGAGGAATAAAGGCAAGGTATTTCAATTGATTTTATACACCAGGGCCCATATAATAATATAATATAATAATACAAGATAATATTAGATTTGATGAACAACGTATCATTTGGAATTATATATATATATATATATATATATATATATATATATATATATATATATATATATATATATATATATATATATATATATATATATATTATATAATATAATGGTGTAATATATATTATAATATTATATATAAAAATACATAATATTTTAGAATATAAATAATAATATATATAATTATTACATATATTAATAATAAAATATTACATCCCATCCACTAATTTGATTATGGCATGGCTCCACCTTTGATGTGTGACTCGAATCAACGTTGAATTATATCAATTAGATTAAGCTTAAGAATATATGAAAATGCGATACTCAAACCTATGGATAAAAGAAAAAGGCCATACAAAACATGCAAATAGTGAAATATTTCAATATGAGCTATGTAATGATGGGAGGGGAAATGATAAGAGATTTTAGGAGATATCATTTACTAGAGGATCATATAATAATAAAATATTACATATAATATAATTTTAACTTTGACAAACATGTTACCACATACATACATATATCTTATTATTATTATAAATATATCAATACTATATATAATATAATGACAATACACACACACACACACACACACACACACACGTGTGTGTGTGTGTGTTGCCATTATATTATGTATAGTATTGATATATAATATAATAGCAATATATGTGTATAACATAAATACATACATATGTATGTATGTATGTATGTATGTATGTATGTATGCGTGCACGCACACACACACACAGATATATATATATATATGTGTGTGTGTGTGTGTGTGTGTGTGTGTGTGTGTGTGTGTGTGTGTGTGTGTGTGTGTGTGTGTGTGTGTGTGTGTGTGTGTGTGTGTGTGTGTGTGTGTGTGTGTGTGTACGTACATACATACATACATATATTAATTTAATAGAATATTGCATCCCTTCCACTGATTTGAGCGTAATAGGGTTTCATGCTCGAGGGTTTCTCAAACTAATATTGCGTTGATGTAGAAACAAAACATTGACATCCTAAAGTCTATCTTGTAGCTTCCATTCATATACAATACCAATAAATTGACACCTAGAGCAATTAAAATAAGCTTAAGAACATACAAAATGTTATACCGAGACCCCTATATGTAAGGGAAATGCTATACAAAACATGCAAATAGTGAAATATTTCAAGGTGATTTATGTAATGATGGTGAAGGGTAATGACATGGTATTTCAAGTGATATCATGCACCAAAGGCCCATATAACACAATAATATTATATTATATATAATATAATATAATATAATATAATATAATATAATATAATATAATATAATATAATTTGATGAACATGTTAGCGTTTGAAATTATACATACATACATATATAGGATGAGGGAAAAAATGGGCCCTTACCTGGAGAAAACAAAAAAGAACCAAAACAAACACAAAGTGAGGGTGCCTCGACATAGTGAGAGCTATCACTCAATGAGCCAAGAAAAGCAAGCAAGAACACCAAGAAGAGTATGAAAGAAAGGTAGGCAATCATTTAAGATAAAAAATCAAACAACACAAAAAAAAAAAGATCAGGGAAAGGGAGGCAAAAAGCCAACTAATAGTCTGACATGAATATTGGGTGCTTCTAGATCTCACCTCCTCAGCTTGTAATAATGGGGCTAAAATCAAAAGTAGCTAAAATAAAGAAAACTAAAATACAAAGGCACGATAACATAATCACTTACCAAATCTACATATTTATAACATAATTATAGTAGTTTCCTATGACATAATTGATAATACTTCACAAAAAATTTAGATATTTATATTTATTATTAATGTATTATATTTTATAATGTATTATTATATTATATACAATTATTTATTAAACTATTATTAATATTTTAATAAAAATTACACTCAATTTTAATCTTTTTATTTTTTTGATAGGTATTCACTTTTGATAAGAGATCCAACTAGATACCACTTTTTATTACCATAGCGACAACTAGTCTAAGACACAAAAAGGCCCCTAGATCCCCATGAATACTCTTTTTTTTTTAAAAATACCACTTTGATGGGATGTTAGAGCCCATAAACTGCAAGCTGATCCAACCGTCAAACCATATTAGCTTTTGACATTGCTAGATCTACCATAAGACAAGATGATATAGCCCACCAACTGCAAGCCACTCAAACCATCCAACAATACTAATTTATCGAATACACCATAGTTACCATAGATCCATCTATACGTTCTATGGACAACAATACCACTATTAATGGCCACATCTAGCCTCACATGCCTTAGTGGGAATTGAACCTTGGTGGTCTTGGATACGTCCAAGTGACCTCACCAACTCACCCCTACCTCATTGGCTAAAATGTTAGGCATAGACATTTTTGTAACTAGAATGCCCAAACTAGTGGTGATTAGTATCCCTAGCCATGGACTACGAACTTGTCTCATTTCATTAAACGTAGGTTTCAAGCCACATGATGACCCCCTTTGTGTTGAACACTGAACTGGTAGCCCCTTTCATTGTGGATACTTTTTATGAATAACCCATCGTAGCTTAGTATGGGAATGATGCTAAAGAGTGGTCATCATAGGGAATGGACCCTATGATTCAAAACTCAAAAGATTTGGTTGAAATATAATTCAAAAAAATAAGAAAAACACAATTAAAATAATGGTATCTCTGAAAAGAGATGTTTTATTTATCAAAATTGGAGACCCAAACATATGCTTATCTCTGAGAAGAGATGTCTGATTTCCTTTTCAGGTTAAATCTTCATTTATACATGTTTTTGAAGGTATGGGGAGGATGTGGAAGGTCACCAATATCGAGGGAGATGAATTGGTTTGACTTCCATGATTTACAACAATATAGAATTCAAGGAATTACTATTTTTAGAAACTTACTATTTTTAGACTACACGACTAAAATTGAAATTTAGGACACTTCCATTGGGTTTTAGGGGGTCAAACTTCATTCAGTAGACCTCTATGAAATTTCACAATGTTCCACTCATTATTAGCTTTCCAATGGTTCAAACGGTGAGTCAATTGGAGCTACAGTGCAAAAGTTATGGCTCCCAGAAGTTTCGCCATCAAATGGGGTGGACCCATCACCTGAATTGTCATGTGAATTATTGTTCGGATCATTCCTCCCTCCTTGAGAATTAATGGTCCCCATTGCATCAAGAGTTTTCATCAAGTGTGGTAATTTTACTTTGATTTAATTCCCGTTGCATACTTGATTATTCACCATTTCTATCCGACCATCAGTCTGTGGTGGAAGGTTGTGAACTTCTTCAGCTTGATATCTATTTTCTTCTATTGTTTTGTTGTTTGTGTAGTCAAGGCTGTAGCATCGACCCTTTTAGATTCCTTTGGCTGGACCACCATGAGAACAAATTTCTTGGCACTAATCAGAGAGATAGATGTAGAAGGTGGTACTTTTGGTACCCTGTAGCACTGTGTTCCAAGAGTGAGAGTGATCCTTCTAGTTCTTGATTCATATATACCATGTCGATCATACATGAATGGCTGACCAAAGAGTACATCACAAAAATCTAGATTAACCACATCATGTAAGACCTCATCTTGGAAAGGTTGTATTGCATATGAGAGAAGACATTGGTGGGTACATGAAGGTTTCTCCCTGGATTCAACCATCCGATACTGTATGGTTTTGGGTGAGGCTTCATAGACAGATTTAGGCTTTTCACAACATCAGTAGAGATTAAATTATTTTGAATTCCACTATCAAGAATGAAATGTAAAGGCTTACCTTTCACCCATAACTTAGAGTGAAACAACCTTTCCTTGTCATCTAGCATCTTGTCATGTGTCTGTGATGAAGCAACAATGGCTTTAGGATCAGCATCTATAATTTCTTCTTCAACCTCTTTGACTGTAGGGTCTGTATGAGGTAGAGCAGAGGATTGTGACTCAGAAAGTAGTGATATGATAGCTCAACATTCTTCTTTGGAGTGAGTTCTAGATTTGTGATATTCACACCACTTCCCAGTCTTTCCTTCCTTTTGCTTCTAATTTTGGCCTTCTTTGTCACTTTTCCATTTTGAAGACTAATTCTTTATATTCATTCTTCCATGCTTCTACTCAATATTCACTATGAACTTATATGCCTCACGAATGGTTTCCAAATTGAAGAGTTCCATTTCTCCTCGTATGTACCATTGTAGTCCACCATGATATTTGAGAACCTTGTGTCTCTCACTTTCTTGGATGCCTAATCTCATAGATAGAGAATGAAAAATGTCAATATAATCTTGAATAGATTGTTCCTTGCCTTGGCGAAGTTGTTGCCATTGTATGTAGAGATCATCATATGCTCCGATGGGATAGTATTCTTCTTTCACTGCTTCCACAAAATTATCCCAGGTAGGTTCCACCTCAAGGCCAATGTCATCTATACTAAACCTCTTTTTGTACACTTCCCACCAGTTTTTCATTGGCAATGTTGATTTCAAAAGAGCAAAAGTAATCTTTTCTCCATCAGTGAACTTATTTACAGAGAAGTAGGAAGACAATTGATCCAACCAATTTTCTACTGCATCGACATTGATTTTGCCTTCAAATGTGGGAATATAAAAATTTACCTAGATCGAAGGGTGTTGGGGCATTGAAAGGATGTTCCCTGGTTGAGGAGCCAAGAAGTGGAGCTGCAGAGCTAGGATTTCCCATCAGAAGTGTTTAAAGAATTTGGGCAAACTATTGTGGCATCTGTGCTTGTTGTCATTGGAGGGCTTCATTTACCATTTCCTTGAAAGGATCAGGTGTCTCAATGTCGTCTGCCATTTGAAATCATTTAGAGTGAATAGGTGGAAAATTTGGAAGCTCTGTTGTTTCCCACCCAAGCTTCTTGTAGCCTGACCTCGTCCTTGGGATCATACACTCTCAAGACAAATTGCTCTGATACCACTGATCCAAAACTCAAAAGTTTTGGTTGAAAGATAATTCAAAAAAATAAGAACAACACAATTAAAATAATGCTATCTCTGAAAAGTGATGTTTTATTTATCAAAATTGTATACCCAAACATATGCTTATCTCTGAGAAGAGATGTTTGATTTCCTTTTCATGTTACATCTTCATTTATACATGTTTTTGAAGGTATGGAAAGGATGTGGAAGGTCACTAATCTCGAGGGAGATGAATTGGTTTGACCTCTATGATTTACAATAATATAAAATTCGAGGAATTACTATTTTTAAAAACTTACTATTTTTAGACTGCATGACTAAAATTGAAATTTAGGACACTTCCATTGTGTTTTATGGGGTCAAACTTCATTAAGCATATCTCATGCCATCTCACAATGTTCCCCTCATTATTAGCTTTCCAACGGTTCAAACGGTGAGTCAATTGGAGCTACTGTGCAAAAGTTATGGCTCTTGGAAGTTCTGCTATTAAATGGGGTGGACCCATCACCCAAATTGTCATCTGAATTGTTGTTTGGAACACCCTAAGACCTCCCACTTCTAATTCTCAGCTCATTCACTACTAGGCTATCATCATCGAGTATTTTTAATATTTTTGTTATCATTTATTAAAAAGTATTAATAATTTTTGAAAAAAATTATATTAATTTACATATTTTAAATTAAATAGCTTAAAAAATGATGTTTTATATGATTTTAATATTTTTATTTTCATTTATTAAAAATTATTAATAATTTTCTCTAAAATTGATAGGATATTACATATTAAATATATAAATACAATGTAAATGAGCATGGAAACTAGGTGTTGAGGTAAATCAACTTTGGTTGGAAAGAAAAGTTGTGACACACCTGTCTCAAATGCAGATCGGTAGGGAAATTGATGAGAACTTTACTTTGGTTTAGTTCTAATAGTGAGTCCTTTAGATCCATCTAGTGGAACCTCTTTATTGGCATTTTCTATATACAATTAGAGGGTGTTCCTCTGTAAGAAGGATGAAGTAAGGTATTCATTCTTCTTCAGTGTATCTGACATGGGCATGAATTATTTAAAAATAATTATAGTCTAAAATTTATTTGAGAGATATTGTCAGAACTTAATGGGTTGTTAAGCAAAGCCTTGATTATATCTCACCTAATCCTTATAACTTTTGAATTCAGGACAATCACATAAACTTCTTCCAAACATCTAGCAAGTCATTGAGTAGATATTGGCAATGTGAATTTCTTTGATCTTAGAAACATCTAGTTCAATTTTAAGTATAATTTAATTTTGTTTGGTCAATTGAAATGCTTTTGAAATATTAGAGAAAGAAGAATAAGAATGTTTTCATTTTTATATGAATCAATAGAGGCCTTGCCAAATTCAAGAGTAATGTCATGCTTTTATTTGTATTTTGTAGGTCATTATTTAATTATTGGTACTAAAAGAAGAACTCAAAAGATTTATGAGAATGGGTATTAGAGAGTTAATGGATATAGAGTTAGAATTAGGAGGAGATTGCACAATGTTATTCCACCTCCCAAAATCAATCAAGGTTACCCTATAAATCAGAATAACTGTCCATAGATATTGTTACTTGAGCATATAGGTAATTTCTAGTGGTGATTATTTAGTCCTTATAGCAGTGACTAAGAAAGTTTTAAACATAATTAGATAGAAGATGAATAGTTTTGTTTTCTTAAACCATACAATGGATAGAGAAATATTGACATTAGATTCTTATTGGTTTATACTAAAGACAATACTAATATTACTAATGATTTCTTACATTATTCTAGTCTTATGTCATTGGTGAATCTAACTATGCCTACATGCTTGATATTAAAGCCAATTTGATTTATAAGGAGTTAAGGGGCAAAATGATAGAATAGTTAATAAATAACCTAGTAATTGGCATGTTAATACCAAAGTATATAAAAGTAGTCATTAAAATCTTGTTAACTGATCAATGGTTGTACTAAGCAAATGATTCCCCAAACTAGAAGGCCTAGATGTATATATATTTCTCCATGATATGTAATGATATCCAAACAATTCAAAAGTAACCAAATTAAAAATAAATGTTGTTAGTTCTATTATTGAATCTTCACTCCTGGGTGCTTACTCATTAATTTTAAACCTCATATGAACCAAATTGTTGACTTAAGCCTTAGAAAAGGTATCACATAAGTAGGTTAATGGTGAAATGCCATGCCTTAAACAACTGTTATAGTGGACACTTGCCACAAAGAAGGAATCAAACACAGAATTGAATTGCACCATGCAGTTAGTGGTTGTAAATCAGTGGGCATACGTGACAATTAAAATATACCATGCGGTTAGTAGCGTAAATTATATAAGAATACATGGTAATAAAACCACATTGCATTACAAAGTTTATAGTCAAATTTTTTTTGAACATCTGGTATGCAAAATGCACCACTACAAATTGATTTACCTAGCAAAACCACCCTACATGTCACCAAAATAGCCAAAACCTTCACTGTTGAAAATGATTGGGCATCTACAAAACCATGAGATGAACATTCCCTCTTTTTTTCTCAATATAATGCCTCTAATGTAATAATATAGCATATATTTCTAAACATTGCATGAAAAATGTCAATCAATAATATTATTTTATTATTAATTTTTTATTTTTATTTTAGATGCTAATTAAAGGGAAAAGTAGATTTTGATTAAATTTATTACAAAATTAATTGATCTAAAAACATACAAATAATATTCCAATACTTATGTACCATATTTATCATGTTTTAATTCATTGTTGCACACAATTATTGAATATAAGTTGAAAAACTATTAGTTCAACTCTGTTTTAAAATCGATATTTTAAGAACATCTTATATTTCCATATATTAGTGAACACTAGATCTCATTAGCATATTTAGATAGGGGAAATAAAAAGGAATAGTGTTTTAAAGAAACTATTTTTATATGCATTATTTTTTTATTATTGGAATACTTCATATTATATTAAATAATCAAAATTTAATAATAGAATGTTACAAAGTAATATAGTCGCACAAATCACAACCCAAACTACATACTGGAAGAAGTAACCGACTCAAAATATCCAAAAACAGCCAATCAAAATACATCGAGAATAACTACAAATAACCAACCAAATAATTAAACACATATCGCCATCCAAAAAAATAGAGTAAAAAAATCATCTTTAAAAGAACAAAATCACAATACCCACCTAATACAAAAGGTGAGTAGGATGAAAGTATGCCCATTCATTTATACTGTATGCGTTTTCTCTATATGAATCTTGAATTTATTGGTAATACAAATTGAGATTTTTCCATTCACATAACAAAACGGCAACAACCACACAAAATAATAATAATTATAATTATAATAAATTTTGATATTATCTTGTGCTGATCAATAGGCCGATTGGCACTTATTTTGACAATCTACGAAGTTGGAAAACTCTGATATTTCGAGAATTTATAAAGTTGGAAAACTCTGTTATGAACTCTGCAGATCAAAAGTTTGATTAGGATTTATTTTTACAATCTACGAATTTGGGAATCTGTTATGAACTCACATACTATCTTGTGTAGATCAATAGGCCCGATTAGCACTTATTTCGACAATCTACAAGGTTGGGAATCTCTGTCCCTGCTACCATCGTTGTGTGGGACGTTGCTCGATCCGGATCTACGAGCCTTGCCAGACCAAAATCACCCAGCTTTGCATTGAAATTGGAATCCAATATTACATTGCTGGCCTTGACGTCTCTGCGGACAACCCTCTATTCCGAATCTTCGCGAAGATAAACAAGAGCAGATGCTATGCCACATGCAATGTTGAACTTTCGCTCCCAGCCAAGATGACCACTCTCCTCTCCAAATATATATTTGTCCACGATTCCATTGGGCAGGAACTCGAACAATGGAAGCAATTCGCCTTTCTCACTAAGTTACGGTGCCTCAGCCTGTTGATTATGCTAATTTCTGAGACGTATTCCTTTCTACCTTGTCTGGAGGCTCGGGATGCTCGTTTTACGACCACAACTTCATTTGTACGGGACAAGATGCCTTTGTAGACGCCTCCAAAACCGCCATCTCCCAGCGTTCAATCATTGCTGAAGTTTCTAATATTACATTAATTAATCTTAAAGTTTATTAAGAGATATTGATTTTAAGTTTTATTTTAGATTTTTAATATATTAGATTAATTAATACATCAATTAATTTTAAAGTTTATTAAGAGATATTAATTTTAAATTTTTATTGTAGATTTTTTAATATATTATACTAATTAATAATTTTATTACTTTTTTTTATCATTTTTTTTATTGACTAATGTAAAATGGTATCAGCTTAGTTATATTTTTGTAAAGAGACTCTAAAATTTATTATATAATTAATGTATTATAATTTTTAATTGACTTTTCTAAGAAAAAAGAATAAACTTCTAAATTATACTTAAATAAATATTAAATGTAAACCTAAAATTAAATCAAATAAATGTTAAATTTTAAAATCAAATATAATTATGAGAAACTCATTCATTACACTCTACCCACTTGTCATTTTAGAATGCATATCAATATAATAATGTTTAAACACTATATGTTTTTCAATAATTTAACACTTATAATTATTTTATTATTATATTGACAAAATGAATGTTAATAATACTAATCATTAAATCCTTCTTATATTAAATTCTTCTTAGTATGACTATTCGCCACCTTGAGGTGATGTTTGAGAGAGGCAGCGAGCCTCTATAATTATATGTTGAAAGGATCAGTCATGAGGGAGGTAGAGACTAATTTAAATTCCTTGAGCGTGGCCTCCATTGAACACTTATGGATTCAGGGGACATATTTGCCATGATGGCGAAGGAAGGAGGTGGCACAAAGAATGGCCTCATTCCACCATGTAATCCAACTGGCAACATATGGGGGTTGTAGGGTTAGGGTCTAGATCTACAGGTTGAGTTAGATAGTGTCAACATGATTCAACATACAGGTATTAAGAACAAACTAATTACATGGTACATTGTATTCCCCGAAGGTCATTTCAAATTTACAGGGGATGGGTGAGTGGTCTGACAAAATAATACCTGACTAGATGTTGACAAGGTAGCCATCAATGCTAGAAAAGAAAAGAAGATTTTGCTCTAACATCATAAAGAGTTCAAGTCATTTGAGCATGTGGTGATCCTCATATTGGTAGTTGGACCATGTAAACCAACACATGGGATTTAATGTCCATTACCAGAGGAGAGGGTCTGTCAAACCCCATTTTTTTTTGAAATAGTATTAAGCCTCACATTCACCGACACACCAATGCATAGGGAGGGCCACAACTTTATCTTCAAGGTGTTTGATCATATTTAAGTCACAACACATAAGCCACATGGTAGGAGGTAACCAGTCTACCAAAAATAGCCAAAGCAAAGAGCAGTCAAGGTCATGATTGGGAGCATAAATGTTTAGAATACCAAATGGATGGCCATAAATGTCATGAATAATCCAGACTACCCAATGTGATGGGCCCTCCCCCATGGCAATGATGCTAGAGGAGACCTTAGAAGTAACTAAAATGAAATCATTCCCATGTCCTATCTCATGCAAGGTGGTGATCTAGGTGGCATCTGGCCAAATGCTGTGCAGGGATGTCTAGAGGAGAAAGTCAAATATCTTAACTTTCTATAGATAGAGAATGTTTGGAAAACCAATTGGCTAACAAGAAACTTTCACAAAGTATTAACAAGTAGAATCTGTAACATCCCTAACATTCCATGATAAAGTATTCATAGGGATGAATCATGTAACAATCCCATTAGGTTTGACTTAGAAAAAATAATTTTTTCTTTAATTTAATCAACATATTATCTCATTAGAATTCACCATGAGAATATAATTAGTAATTTAGATATAACACTCTAAGTATATTAACTATAAATAATCATGTGACATCTAATTGCCATTGATCACTACAACATATGAAACACGTCATAACCAAATATGAAAATTAATTACAAATACCTATCCAAAATTGGTAAAATGATATAGCTATTGCTAAAAAATAAAAAATAAATAAATAATTACATCTCATTAGATTAATATCTCAATAATAATAAATATAATATAATGTAGAAGATACAAGATAAAAAGCTCTATAGAGCATGAGTTTTCAAACTCCAGTATCTTTGACAATATCAAGTGTCATCTCCATGTAAATGCTACTATGGGGATGGAGAAAATCATCCAAGTGATTTTTCACACTAACCATGGACATTCAATCCCCCAGACAATTCCCCATCAGGGCCCAAATGGCTCTCCATTCATAAATGATTAAATAGTGATAATACGAGAATCCAAAGAGATAATCTAGTACTCGCATGCTATATGGTTTATAAAAAATCATCTAGTGTACCATAAATAAACTCGTTCTAACAAGGTATTGCACAAACATGAAAATCATACACATAAAATGATAATATCTCACTAACATTACTTTGGTAAAAGTTTTCAAATAGTTATTGATCTCTAAGATCAATCAATTTGGGGCTATTAGATGGTGGAGATGAGTTTCAGGTGTTTTCACTCTGCTAGGTTTTTTTTCATGCATGCCATTGAGTCAGCCCTTGGTTTCTTACTTGTTTAGCCTTGGTTCATACCACGGCCTTAAGTGCCTATGAGACTTAGCATTAATTTCCATTTAGGGTTTCTCACCTTTGATCGAGGATAGTCTTTATAATGTCCTCCCCCCATTCTATCTCAACTATTTAAGCTATAAAAAAAAATGGAGGAACACCAAACAATGGCCACCTACAAGCACTCAAGGAAGTTTATCCTAAAATTATAACATGAGGTAATGTTTCAGACCCTGATGTTATACTGCCTATTCTAAAATTTAATTCTGCATGTCAATGGTTAGAGCAATTTTGTTTAATAGGTTATTTTGATGGGATAATCCCCTCTAAAAGTATGCTATGCCCCTGGGTTCAAACTCACTAGGCATCTCATGAAATCAAGATGGAGAGCATCCATAACATGACTAAGGTTTTTTTACTCTTTTCCTTCTCAGACCCATCCCGTGTTAGAAAAATACTCCATAAGTCTACCACTTGGTATGTAAAAAACTTGTTCATGGTCCTCTCCCCCTAGACATGAGACTATGTAGTCTTAGAGCACACTACTCATAAAGTCTCAGTTCGAGTTAAATTCCAAGGCATCCCACTCTCATGTTGGCACTTTATTCACTAAATAACATTCTCCATAGGCCATGTGATTTGTCATAAACAAAACTTGTTCTACTCTGCTAGACCACAAAAAGGGGTCTGTGTAGAATTAGACCTATCTTAGGACTTCAAGGAGTGTGTGTAAATCCAAGTAAGGATGTGAAGTAATCTTAGTGAGTCCTCTATATCAACCTAGCCAATACTTGTTTTTACTGCCAAGCCACAAATCACAAGATACATAATTGTCTCCTTCAGTTGGATCACAATAATTTGGCCAACCACTCACCCTCACCACCTAAGTCCTCTCTTGAGGCTAACAAAAACTAGTTGAATATGGATAGACAATGATAGGGAAGAATAATTCACATCGCAAAGCATCTAACATAATTGCTTCCCCTAAAGGAGGTAAGTCATCCTTGAGCATTGGCATACAAGAGTATACTCTATTGAAAAAGAGTCTTTACCGATTAAATCCCCGAAATTGGTTGAAAATCCTAGGGTGTTTAACGCCCCTTTGGCTACAAACATTTTATCTCAAGGTCTTAAGGCCTTTATGCCCAACTCTCTCAAATTTTCACGCTCGCAGGTCACCACTCTTCCACTTCCTTCTTAGTGGGATCTACCCAAATGCTCTTGTAGACCTCCTAAGAGGAATGACGAGGTGGAGGAAGGAGAGTTTTTGGATGAACCTAACTTAAGGAAACAATATAAATGATTGAGTTTTAATAGTGGGAATTTTTTTTAGAATCGATATGATGTCCTAGAAGGGTTGGACTTAGAGGACATGTCCCTTGACTCCTGTCATCTATGAATTAATTTTCATGGAAAGTTCAAGGTCTCATTGGCCCAAAACATAAGTTTATCATGCATGATTTTAGAAGGAAGTTTCCCAAGATGGACATTCTCTACTTGTAGGAAATCAAGGTGGGAGATTTTTTAATGATGGTTGTCAGTAATTCTATCTGGTATGATAGTATCATTTTGCATAGTGTCCATGCCGTGGGATGTGAAGGGATGATCACATTCATTTATCTAAAGTGACAGCCACACTTAGTGCAATCTGGCATGGACCCCATCAACCAGTTAGTATGAGTTTTTTTACATTAAAAGCCATTCTTTTGGATTTAGTAATATTTATTCCTTGAAGGAAATGTTGGAGCATACCCATTTATGATAATAGATTTTGGATAGTCTTTCGAATGCTCATTGGGTATTATGTGGAGACTTTGATATGGTGATAACTCCTGAGGACAAAATGAGCCACATGTGCACTAAATGGGGTCTTTATGACCCTAATAGTTTGTGTTAGCTTACAAATGGAGTTTGGTATACTTGGAGTAACTTTACGGAAGGCCCCAACCCAATTCTAAAGAATCTTGACAAGGAAATGATGTCTACCCAGTCATATTTCTCTTTTGATAATGGCTTCTTCCCTTCAATGTAGGCATTGCTGAATTTTGGGCTTTCCAACCACTCTCCCATTTAGTTTTGTGCGATTGATGAAGCCCAAGGTCCATAAAACACAATTTTTATTAACACCTCTCTACTCAAACATGAGCCCATGGTATCACACATTAGGAGACTCCTACAAACCAAAAGACCACTTGCTTCTTACAAATCTATGGCTACTAACTTGCCAACATTCAAAGACACTCCTACTCTAGTACTTCCTTAGAGCTGGCCCATGTGGCCCTAGTTCTAAAAAATATCCACTTAATTAGATCTATCATCTTGCAGGAGAGATTTTCTTCCTTATGGTACCATATCCAAATCACAAACAACTATAATGCCCACAAATCCCAAGTCAATGCCAAGATTCATTCACTAAATATTGGGGATAAATCTTCTAAATGATAAAATGATATGAGCTAAAAAATCAAAAAAACAAATTCAAGTTATTACTGCGGCTGGTAACAGACTCTGAGAAATGCCATAGATAGTGAAAGCATTTGTTCACCACTATTAGTAAGTGTTCCAAGCTCAAGCTTCCTTGACTAAACAAGAAACTACCCTTCAAAAATATCTTTCAATTATGCCTTGCAAACTCACTCCCACTCAACGAGTGATTTGTGATAGGACACTCATTATAGATGATTTACATGAAGCAGTGACACATATGGCTAATGACAAAGCCCGTGACATCAATGAATTTCCTTATGAATTTTACAAATCCCTTTAGGATCTTATGGTTAATGATTTGCTCAAAGTCTACTAAGAAGAATTTTGCACACACTCACTAGATAAAAATATAAATAAATTAAATATCAAATTCATACCTAAGTAGGGAGACCTGGAGTTGATCTACAACTGATAGCCCATCACCCACTTTAATATCTCCTATAAAATCATAGCCAGGCACTAACGATCTAGATGTGTAATATGCTACCTCTCATTATTCATCTATTTTAGATAGGCTTCATCAGAAGTCACTACATCTTGGACAACATCATTGATATTTGAGAAGATATGGACTAGGCCAGATGATCCAAGCAACAAGCCTTGTTCATAAAAATTAAATTTGAAAATGCTTCTGATCACATTGAATGTCCTTTTATCATAGCCATGCTTCATGCTCTGGACTTCAGACTCATTTTCATTCAAAATGTTCAATTTTTTTTCATAGATGTCTGAGTTATTCTCTCCATTAATGGAGTCACGTATAAGAAATTTGGCCTATACCATTCTATTCACCAAGGGTACCCCATAGCATCAACCCTTTGTGTGCTTGTAGCTGAGGTTTTTGGATACCTTTTTAGCAAAGCCCAATATTGTGGCCTTGTTAAGGGAACTTATGCCCCACCTAATGTAGCCAATATTCATGAGGACATGTAATTTTTTAATGGCTATTTTACTGATGATTCCTTCCTTACCCTCATTTAATATGAAGCCAACATGGACAATGTCCATCGGAGTCTTGACACCTTTTGCTTGGCCTCTAATTCCAACATCTAATGGCAAAAAACTTGTTGCTACAAATAGTCATACCTCCCTTCGTCTCTATGGGTAGCTAAATTTGGTTAGAATTGGATCCAACATGATGAAATTTTTAAATTTATTGGCATCCCCTTTGATTTTGATGCTTCACCACCTTTATTGTGGAAGTATGTTATTAATAGAGTTACTAAGAGTTAGATTACTAGATGACCAAGTCTCTTTCATTAAAAGGGAAATTTCAAATCTGCTCGAAGATCCTTGTGTCCACCCATGTTACTATTCATCATGTTGGGTTTCTTCAAACAAATCTTACTATAATTTGTACAAATTGTTTAGAATTTCCTTTGGGTCAATTCTCCCCAAGGTAAAGGTTTCCATAGGGTGACCTAAGAATATTGTTGCCTCCCACTTGAAGCTAGAGGGATGGGACTTATCGACATAACTAGGAAAGGATCCGATTTATGTTCCAAATGGGTTGTGAGGGTGATTGAGAGCCCAGAAGCTTGGAAGATATTATTCATATATTGTATCTCCTCAGGCTTGCCTAAGGGCAAAAAAGCTTAAAAAGGACACACCTTCCCCAATTTTATCTTCATCCAATCTTTTGTTCAAATCATTGGGTCCTTCATGGCCAAAATCATCTGGAAAGCTTGGGAAAAGATCATGCCATGGCTCCTCTAGAATGGCACTACTTTTTGTAATGGCCTCTCTACTAATTCCCACTCTCTTTGGTGGTCCCCTATATTTTATCAAAATGGGTTTCCTTTGGAAAAGGTTCCCTAGATTAATGCCCTCAAGATGTACCATAGAGGAATCCACTCTATCTAGGATATCTTCTATAGATGCTCTCGCACTTGGCTACCCTAGGAAGATGTGAAAGCAAAATTTTGTCTAGCCAATGTAGACCAAAAATCTTACCAAGAAATCCTTAATGCTATCCCTACCTCTATGCTCCATAAAATCTCAGTCAGATTTACCAGACCATGGTGGATGGACTATAAATGGTATGTTAAAACCCCCTTTTGTAATTACACTCTTCGACTTGGCTATAATTGGCTCACCCCACATTTGCCCATGGTTGACAAGCTTAAAAAATACTAGGGTTTACACTCATCTATGAAAACATTGGAGGTTTCACTTTAACATTGTCTAGGGTGGCTCTGTGGAGCCCAAGCTTTCCCATTTTGTCTATTTTATGTTGTACCAAGGCTTACCTATTGACAAAAAACTCATTCAACTTGGAGTCTAATTTCTTACTTGCCCCTTCTATGGACATCTTGAGACATTGCCTCATCTCTTCTGGTACTATTCCAAAGCTCAAAGGGATTAGTCTTGGATCTGTAATCCCTTTAAGCCCTTTCAGCCTAACTTCTTCTTTTGACAACACATCCTCTTGGGAGACAAGCCCATAATCCCTGTGAAAGTAGCACAAGTCTGGCATAATTTCAAATTGGAGATTCTCTTCTAGGTTTAGAAAGAAATAAATAATTTTGTGTTCAATCATATTTCTTCTAATTATAATATTTTTGCTTTTCATAAATCTTCTGTTATCTCCAATGTTCATTTACAGATACAAGTCCAAGATGATAAAGTGGCCATGGAGCTTGGTTATATTCAAGACCTCCCATCTCACTAGGGAGATGCTCCTTGTGTTATATCTCATGTTCTACCTTCTTCAACTAGGGATCCCAAAATATATGTTAGAGTGCCTAGGCCACCTCATGGAAGACATCATAATAGTCATTCCAAGCACCACTCTCATATCGACACCCTATACCAACATGTTTCCCCTCTTAGGCAACAGTGAGGGTGGAAGCTACTGCCTTATTCCCCTATTAGGCAGGATGGTTAGGGCACTCCTCTATGCCTATATGCTTAAGGGGCACCACTTAGAGGTCATGCTGACATGTCATACAAGTTTCCCAAGCTCTCACTAGTTATCTCACCCACTCAAACTTAAGTACATGATGAAATGGAGATGACTTAGGCTATTATTTGGGAGCCTATTCTATATGGCAATGACTTGTCAAGTTTGGGCTGGGATCTGGATGATATGGATCCTCTACTTTCAGGCCTTAATTTTTCTTCTTGATAATTTTATTTATAATTTTTATTTTGTGACTTGTCACTAGGCACTGTCTAGATTTGATACCTTGCTTCTAGGCTTTGTGTAGTGTTGTGGCATGCTTTCATACCACCTTAATTTTTTGTGAATTGTTTATATATTTATATTAAGCTGATATATAGATATATTTCATCCAAAAAAAAATGTAGTCAATTTTATACACACCACTTGATCGATTACCTTCATCTGGCATTGTGATACTAGTAAGTTAGTAAAGTTATCTCACTACTTACTGAGTACCAATAATACAAGATTTGGTTAACACACACACACACACACACACACACACACACACACACACACACACATAACCAACAAATTCATACAGATTACTATCTATGAACAATCATAAAACATGCTTAGTACAATTATAATTAAATGCATACATTTAGTCTGTCAAACGTATGAATGAATCTCTATAATATCATTTATTACATAATTAATTAGTAAAAAAATATAGATTATACTAAGTATAAATATATATTAGTTTGCATATTATAATTTGTATATGTAGATATAATAAAATACTTTTTACTAGCTATCACAAAATATATTATTCATAGAAATAGCCAACACACATATATTTAGTCCATCAAATTTATGATTAAATTTATACATAATAATTATAGTTTGAACCACCTAGGTATGACATACATTTAGATTATAATTTTCAAATAAAATACGCTCTATGACATCTCATAATATCATTGTTCATTTTACATGAGCACACTTACTCAATTATGAATAACTAATCTTATAATTTCAAGAATCAAATATCTCATAATCTTAAATAACAAGAATGCAAGTATAGTTTTAACCAATCAGGTATATCCTATATTTAAACTGCATTAATTATTCTTCATATGTAAATTAAAATATAGTATATTACATGATTAGCATTGCACATACTACCCAATTTCAACAACCAATAATAATTCTCACGAATACATAATCTTTCATTTTACAATTTTTATATTTTGAGGGGGATGAAGTCCTATAGTTATAGTTTTTTTATCCATCAAAATCCTATAACTTATTATTTATAACTAATATAGGCACACCTTAATAAATTTCTCTAAATTATATTTATAAATCTAGTTATATTAAAAGTTTTATCTAGATGTAGTATCTTAGTAACATCCCTATGGTACATCTAGATCCATAGTTTATTAATATCAATCATTTGAATACTGTGATAACTACTCCAAATAATGTAATAAGTAAACTATCTATATAATCTAGATCCATTATCTAATTACATCCTTAACATGTACTATATGTAAGTACTCAAACAACTGTATAAAGATGTCACCAGTGATTTTTCACTTTTACTCAGTGTGTAACTATGAACTTCAATAATTAAATAGTTTAGTCTAATATGCCTTTCAAGTTCAATTAGGCATTCTATTTTATTTACACATATTTTCTTCCTTAAGTTCAAGCTCATTACTAGTGACAAATAAATAGATCATATAAACATAGAGGGTTATATTCATCATCCACATCTTAAGAAATTGTGTGGTTATTTTGTCAATCATCCTTTTACGATTATTACGGACACCCCCTGTTGGTCGTACAAACTAAGAACTAAGGAGATCTCAGTGCAAACTAGCTTATACACTTTTAAAAATAAATAATTACTTTGAATTAATGATTGTATATCCTATTATGGATCACTATTGCCAATTATAACATCCCAAGTTACTTTGAAGTCATACCCTTTTAAATTATATCCTTTCAGGATATACATCAGTAATTTTGGTATATCTGTTAATATCCACATGATATTTTGTATCCTTAAGTACTTTCAGGATATAAAAATTTACCAGATAGTAGCCTATTGCCTTATGATAGCATTTATTGAAGATTATCACTATTGACATTTTTCCGCCATTTGTATCACTTTGAATTATTGCATAGATATCCTATTGTATTTCTCATCTACATATTACTTCGCTATGAATTTTTTCATATAATTATAAATGTATATAATTATCATAGCACTGTCATGTGGCCATGTTTTAGCATTAATATTGATCAGGATATATTATACAAAACGCTGTTGTTTTTTCCAGCGCCATATATTATGCAAATCTTTGCATGAATCTATTAATATATATTCAATGTAAATCATTGTTTATAACGCGGTGATAGTATCTGCAAATATAGATTTTATAAACTAGATTACATACCTAGACCACTGCTATAAGTTGTGATAATTAATAAAAATACAAATAGTGTACTTCATGGCATTAAAGTCTATATATCAATCTTTATCAAGTCATCATTCTTTATGTTATATCACTGCAATTTCTCATATATATATATATATATATATGTATATATATGTGTATATATATATATATATATATATATATATATATATAACTGTTAGATCACCCAGTATATGCAAATCACCCAACATATACAAATCGCTTAGTTTAACTGGTATACTCATGTTTTGTTACTTTTACAAATTTTACCAACCCCAGACTTTGAAATCAGAGGATAATTCATTATTAGTGCTTAGTCATTATATTTATATCTAATATATGAGATGCTTTGATATTAGTGCTTGAACATCAGAGTTCCATATTGTATAAACTTTTGGGTTAAACTGATGTCCGAAAATATGATTTTTTGAGTTATATACTGAGTTAATGACGTATGTTTGTATGTATGTAGTCTGTTCATATTTTATAAGGCACATTGATCCTATTTACCTAGATCTTTGCATTAAAATTTTAGTTCACTGCCCCCACATATAATTAAATCATTGATTAAATTTGTAAAAATATCATTTAACAAGTCTCTCACTATATATTTCAGTTCACTGCGTCATAGTGTACATATTTTCGTCGCTGCATACTTCTTATGCACAATGTCTATTAATTTTAATGTGCTATTTTTTGGTTTACTCGCTTTATCCTTCTTTAGATCATTGTTGAATACTTTTATATTATTTATTGTATATTCTTCACTGTTATATATATATATATATCCCATAGTATACAAAAGAAGAATTCTAAAAGAAAGAACATAGAGATAAAGCATTTGAGATCATGAAATTTTAATCCATATTATAATTCTATCTATGAAGGATCTAACAGTGATAATACAAATCACTATCATACAGAACATAAATATACAAAATTTAACTACATTGCCTTCCTAGCAAAATGCTCCACTTGAAAAACGTTCTTCCTTCTATGCTTCACAAACCTCTCTCCTTTTTTTTTTTTTTTGTGTTGCACCCCCATCTCCATTCTTTAATCTTAATTTGTGAAGGAGTATGGCGCTTTCTTTTAAGATTTTTTTTTTTTTTTTTTTTTTTTTTTTTTTTTCCATTTTAATGTTTTTATTTCCTTTTTCTGATAATATACTTTCCATAATCCCCTTTTGGTATAAATATATTTTTCTAAGTATAAAATATAATTACTTTATTTATTTTATGAGGTTTTTCATTTTCTAATTATTTAACAATAAATAATTACTTAGTACAATTAATTTATCATAATGACTTAGTAATAATGCTACTAATATAAGTCATTAACATTCTAAATTAGTAATGAATTAAGTAATAAATCACACGAAGTTTATTCCACATAAGAAATAAATTTAGATAACACACAATTAATCATTGTCTAAATGCAACATCGTTCACACACTAATGTTAATAATTCAAATCATGCATCTAATATATTTTATTTAATGTGGTGTGTGTAGTGTTTTATTTATTTATTTGTCATCCTCCAACATCTCCATCTATGTCACCATCTCTGATGATACTGTCCTTCCATCACACTCTGAGAGATGAATCTCTCATATATCCATCTCATAACAAGTAGGTAATTAGTCCATACTATCATGACATGTATGTCATAAAATACTGTTGAATAGCATGTTAACATGATCAAAAAGTAAAATATATATACTACATTTAACTCATAAAAATGTAATTATATAATTTAAGCAACATACCATTGTCTCATAATAGCATTTGACTTATAACTTAGTAATAATCAATCTAAATTATTAAATATAGAAAATCTATGGATAATCAAATAAATTTTCTTAGTGAGAAATTAATATGTAACATTCTTCCTCTCTAAAGCTAGTCATCATCTTAGATGAAACTTATTCAAACATAAGTTCTAGATTAAAACCATTGTTTAGAAAGAAAATAATATAGTATGAAGTATCAAATCAGTCAATTGAATGCAGAATTTTTTTATAGAACTCATCATAGTTTTTTCAAGCAGTACTATCCTCATAGTATTAGTCTCACAAGATCTTGCACTATGACATCTCTATATTATGAAAATAAAGTTTGTGAGTATCAATTATTTTAATAGGCTCTATTATGATCACCTTAGGGTCTTGAACTGGGAAAACATTTCAATCCAACATACATGGAGGATAATCTATACACTTTGAAGATATGTAACATGGAAAAAAACTATGAAATAAACGTATTGATGGTGGTTTTGCATGCCTATATGCTACAAATTGATCACTCCTAACACCTATAAGGTTACCACATATCTCTATTATAATTTTTGTTGTCTTCTCAAATTTAATATTAAAAAAGGTACATAAAATCATCATAAAAACTAAAAACAAATGACCAAAGAAAGTTTCACAAAATTTCCTAGTCCCTATGTACATCTCTCTAACTTAACAAGAATAATGTGTATAAGTTAATACCGTTACTACTCTATGTAACCTCTAATAAGTATGACATGTCAATAATGCCGTTACTCCATGTAGCTCAAGTATGATGATGAATAATAATTAAAAATAACACATTATTAATGTATACAAAACTAAGAAATATTCATTCATCAGTATATGTGCATATAATCATGCGACTGAATTTGACAAGTCTTGATTGCCAAATATTAGATTCAACCTTAATAAATATGAATTCAATTTTAGAATAACTAGGGTCCACTCGCATCTCTTAGTACTCACATCCCTGATTCACCACTCATCTCTTATGTCTCCACAACTTAATGATCTTCAAAATGTGCACAAGTTACAATGAATCATAAATCTATACTAACAGATCATAAAAAGTAATGATAAATGCTAAATAATTCATGATGTACCAATATACATTACAATAAGAATTATACAATTATTCCATAATTATATTAAGTTACCATTAACCTAACATAATTAATATCAAATTTCATAGCTTAACCCATATCTATTTACTCATCATTAAGGAAAAATAATGTTAAAATTATCATATCATACAAAGGCTAAGGATACACCATCCTTACAACCTTATAAAATGAACAAGCAAGACTATGCCTTTCTTGTTGCTCGGTTAGTTACACAAGTTATAAGCTTATCTCAATCCCTTAAACTAACAAAATGTTTTGTACATCCTATTACATACTCAATCTAAATGAAAGTTACATAAATGACTCAACATGACATATTTTATGCAAGACGAGAATAATATCAATCTAATCAAGGGTGAATCATAACATAATGATTATAATCAACTTATAAATTTTAATTGAGAACCAACATAAATTTAAGGTTTGCCACTCTATATGGTCATTATTCAAAAGTTAAGTTAAAGTAGCAATGGAATGTGTGACTCTAAAAAACCACAAGTGGAAATTAGTGGACTAACACCTCAACAAAAAACTCTTAAATACCCTCACATGGTATAAATAATATACCGCAACCTCAGTAGCCAAAATCACTACACACTTACCAAAACTTTAAGATTAGTATCACAACTTATTTCCACAACTGAAAGGAAGAAAAATATTATTCACATAGAAGAAATAATCCATTCCATTCTCATAACTTCTCTATCAACAAGTAATTATAAGACGCTATCCCACAAACTCTAGGAAATATGATCAAAACAACATTTTAGAAATAATTTTCCATTTAAGGAACACTAAATTAATATAAAAAAATATGAATCCACTAACTAGGATTATAATGATGTCAAAGGAGAGTGAGAGAGTAACAAATAACCTCTAAGCTAACTATGTGAGATGACACCTTTTCCCATTCTATATAAGCCTATGGGGTGCCAACTCATGAGCCAACCCCAACGCATTGAAGTCCTCAACAAAGATAACTACACTTCACTACAAGAAAAATTCCTATCACACTAGGTTATATAAATCCATAAGTGATATTTTAGGTTTCCCTGCCTAGGGTTAATGTACATAAGACACAAAAATCCATATAAATTCACATATTCTTAAGTGCGCAACATCTCATACTTTTTGAACACTCACACTACAAAACAAGTGGTGGTGGTGATTTGATTACTAAGTAGGAAGGTAATCATTCTAGAGGTGTTCAATCTAAGTGATCAAAACATTGTAAGAATCTCTTATTTGTGAATCATGAACTAAGTTATTCACTTACCAACCCAAATATAATATACAACCATCACCATCAAGACACCTAATAATCCAACCCTTTAACAATACTTAGAGGGTATGAGTGCTCCTATGGTAATGCACTCAGTGTACTACACAACATTCTATCCACATAGGTAAATATAATTCCAAAAATCATGGATATATATTACCTATAATAATCATCAAAACATACATGAGGATCTATTAATATCACAACTCCAGTCATGGTGTAGCATGATTCTACATTGAGACACTACAAGTCTAAAATATACTTCACTTAACTAGTATAATACTACATATCACAAGGTCCTCCATACATGGGTAAAACCTATGATCTTACATCTCGAGGTTTTTCTATTCAATAGGGTGCTTTTAAAGTACATCCTAGTTCATTTCTTCTTCATGGCCATAAAATTTCTATTCTGGGACTGAAATTTGATCCCTAGTTTCAATCATGGTTGTGAGAATCTAATTTAACTTTACTATTTGTTTTGTGGCAAATCTGTTAAAATAAAATAGAGGGTTACTATCATTGACATTTTAAGGACCCTTTTTAGATACTCTAGTTTTCACCATTCTATTTTCTGGTAAATAGAAGGATGCAAAAATGCTAGTGGATTTATTAGGTCATAGATTTTGAAATATAACTCTGATACCACATGTAACAACCCCACTGGGTTTCACTTATAAAAATGAGATAATGTTTTATTTAATTTAATCAATACATTATTTTATTATAATTCACCACAAGAAACTAATTAATGATCCATATATAACACTACATATTTTAACTATAAATAAGCATGTGGCATCTAACAGTCATTGATCACTACAATATGTGAAACACATCATAACCAAAAAAGTAATTACAAATACCCAACCACAGTTGGTATAATGATATAGCCAATACTATCAATGTACAAATAAATAAATAAATATCATCATATTAATGTCTCAATAATAATAAATATAATATAATGTACAAGATACAAGATACAAAGCTCCATAGAACAGCAGTTCCCTAACTCCAGTATCTCTGGCAATCTCAAGTGTCGTCTCCAAATAAGTAGTGTTGTGGGGAGAGAAAACATCTTCTGAGTAATTTTTCATGGCAACCATAGACCATCAACCCCACCTCCACCCCCCGCCCCCCCATAATTTTTTATTAAGGAATGGCCCTCCCTTTATGGATGAGTAGATAGTGATGGTGCAGGAAGCTACAGAGAGAAGCTAGTACCCATGTGTCATATGATTTCTTAAAAAATATGTGATGTACCATAAAGAAACTTGTTCAAACAAGGTATTGCATAAATATGTAAACCATACACATGAAATGTTAATATTTCATTAACATTATTTTGACCAAATTTTTTAAATAGTTATTGATCTCTATGATTAATCAATTTCATACACATCACTTGATTAGATAATCTACATTTGACATTGTGATACTAGTAAGTTAGTGAAGTTTGTCTCACTACTTACTTAGTACTAACAATGAAGGATTATATATATATATATATATATATATATATATATATAATTTCCTACTAGTAATCATAAAATATTCTTAATACAAGAATAGTCAAATGCATATATTTAATCCATCAAACATATAAACGAATCTCCATAATATCATTTATTACATAATTAATTAAAAAATAAGTGCATATATATATATATATATATATATATATATATATATATATATATATATATATATATATATATATTAGGTTGCATATTCAAATTTATGTAATAAAACACAATATAGTACTTTCTACTTATTGGCACAAAACATATTATTTATAGAAATAACTAACATGCATATATTTAGTCCATCAAATGTATAAATGATTCTATACATAATAATTATAGTTTATACCCTGGGTATGATGTATATTTAGACTATAATTTTTAAATAAAATACAATCTATGGCATCCCATAATATCATAATTTATTGTACATGAGCACACTTAATCAATCACAAATAACCAATCTTATAATTTCAAGAATCAAAAATCCCATAATCTTAAATAATAATAAAATAAGTACAATTTATACCAACCAAGGTGCAAGAGGAGGCCTTTAAAACATTGAAGCTTAAGTTGGCTAGCATGCCAATTTTATAATTTTTAGATTGAACTACTACTTTCCACATCTATGTCGATGCTTTAATCTCTATAATTTATACCATTTTGGTGTAACCAAGCAATGGAAAGATAGACTACCCTATCTCCTATACAAGAAAGGAATTGACGTAGGTAGAGTAGAATTACGCCACCACCAAGTGAGAGGCATTGGAAATGGTCTATGCCTTAAAAAAAATTAGGCAATAACTATTGGAAACCCCATTCATATTTTTCACTGATCATAGGGCACTCAAGTGTCTTTTGAATAAACCTATTTTACATGGTTATATATGCAGATGGATTTTTATATTCTAAGAATTATAGTTCTCTGTTATTGTTAAACTTTGAAAGCTAAACTTGGGGCCATACCATTTATCTCACATCAATTCTAGAAATGTGATGGCACCAATTGAGAATAATTTGTTGAAAACAAAACTATACATAGTCTCATTCATCCCTAAAGACTTGGTAGAGATTGCCAACTTTCTCACATCTGCGTTTGTACCCCAAATCATGTCAACTAAGGAAATTAAGTAACTCATGATTTATGTCACCACCTTCTAGCTCATTGAGGGGGATTTGTATAAACTAAGTAGAGATGAAGTCCTACATTGGAGTGTTTTGGAACATGAAAGTAAATCCATCTTACAGGAAACACATGAGTTAATCGTAGGAGGCCATTGTGCTAGAGATGCAATAATGTGTAAGGTATTGTAGTTAGGCTTGTGGTGTCCAAGCCAATTCCAAAACATAAAAGAGTAGACCAAAGCATGTGACATATGCCAACACACTAGAAAACCCAACCACCAGGATGAGATGCCTATCATCTCCATTATTGCCCAGGCACCATTTGATAAATGGGCCATTAATTTCATTAGTCCAATAACTCTCATATCATGATGTAAGCTATATTTCATAAAGTGGGCTGAGGCCACATTGATAAAAGACTACACAACCATGACATCCACATGCTTCATATGGGATAACATCATAATATGGTATGGGTGCACATTAAGTTTGACTAGCAATAAGAGCACTAATTTCATCAGTGATATGATATGGGATAACATCATAATATGGTATGGGTGCACATTAAGTCTGACTAGCAATAGGAGCACTCATTTCATCAGTGATATGGTGTACATCCTTTTGACTGAATACATAGTGGTGCATTATAAGACCATAACATATCATCCACAATAAAACAACATAGCTAAATCATTCAATAAAATCTTGAGAATATGCCTAACAAAGAAATCTAATATTGGTCACAAATATTGGGATGATTGCATTTCAATGGTACTATGGATGTTCTACACAACATACAAGTACCTAAACAAAGTTATACTATTTCAATTGGTATTTGGCACTGAAGTAGTTTTGTTTAAATAAGTCATGGTGCCCTCCTTATGCATTTCTCATATTGATCACTTATATGACTAATAATATTTAAGCACAAGGTTGGAAGACTTGGAACACCTAGATTAAAAGTGCACCCAAGCAAGATGGAGTCAAAAAATTAAAAAGGCGTGTCAGAAGTGCTGGCATAACAAGTATATCAACCATAAGGAGCTAACTGAAGGAACATTGGTGTTTTTCTATGATTATAATTACTTTTATCACCCAAGAAAATTATAAATAAGCTGGATGGGCCCCTACATCATCCACCACATATTTGAGATAAATGTATACAATTTTCTCACATTGTCCAACAAAATGCTTCTTGGGCATTTCAGTGGTAACTAATTAAAGCCATATAGGTAGCAGGATGGCACTTGTGCCATGAGAAATCTGGCTCCTTGGTCACTAGTTGGTTTGAAATTATGCTAACTAGAATATAGTTTAGTGTAAGCCAAACTATTCTTTTTCTTTTTGTTTTATTCCTTGTATAGTGTAAAGAGGTAATAATCAATGCATGGTAGTAGTTAGGACTTATCTACTAGCACTTCATGATTAATTCCAATTAGTTGAGTTGAGTACTTGCACCATCTATGTTCATAAGGCTAGACATCTAAGTGGTGGGTACGTGAAGCTCGCCAGATGCAAGTAGAAGATGCACAAGATGCATGTAAACAAGATGAATAGTGTAGGGAAATTAAAGGCCTAAGAATGAACTATTATAGCATTAAATTTATGCCAAAGTTAAAAGAAGGCACATCAAATGATCATTTGCTAGAGACCTAAGAGGATAGGGAAGACATTTAACGTGATTGGGCATAGGAAAGAAAGTGAAGATGCTCAACATGGTTTAGCGCAAGGAAGAAAGTGAGATGTATAATTTGATCATGGACAAGATAGTAAAGAATATAAGACAAAATGCTAGATCCTAGTGTAAGGGATTTTTATGGGGTAGGACAAACCAAGGAAAGATGACCTATAAAAATTTGACAAAGATAAAGAAGAACACTTGAAATAGAAGGATAACTATTAAGAAAGGAGAACTGAAGAGGTTAAATCATGTGCATGTGAAGCACTACACCCAAGTTACCATAATGAAGGCAAATATTACACCAAATGAATAAGAATAAAAGGAAATCATCTAACATCGCTAGTTTTCAGCCATAAATGAGTGGGAAGTGACCATTTGAACCACACATCACTTTACCAAAAAATCCATTAGCAACATTGAATGAAGTGATAGTAGTGGAAAAAAGATACATAATTAATGTATTAATGATAAGGGATTCTAAAGGATTTCATAGATTTTCACATTTTCAAATAAATTAAGGCACCTATGCCATAAAGCTAATATTAATGATGGTAGTTGAGAGAGAAGGGTAAAAAATAGCAAATGATAGACTTGCTTAAGTTACAAATTTTAAGTTAATTCAAAACTTAGAGCGAACCTAACCTAAGATAAAACCAAAGAGCCAAATTAAAAAAACCCTATCACAATGAGAATTTGACCACTTCAGGCACCAAGAGTGAATGATAATGTATAAAAAAGGATTTCATTCATATTGATATTGATTTAAAGAATTGTGGAGGGAGATTTGTGTAAAAACAAGATAGTGGGTGTAAGAAGTTATCATCCACGATAACAATAATGGCCAACTAAGCTTGGGAGCTGAAGGTGTAGTCACAAATCTAGCAATTGTGCAGCACTGATAACAATTCAAAGCTTTGACAAATCACACATCCCATGCTTCAACATAAGTCGATTCAGGATGGTGAAGAAGCACAAGGTGGTGAGCTCCACATAAGCACAATAGGAACATAAGTAGGTTAATATTTTAGAAGATATGATGGTTTCTAAAACCAAGCCATAGCTAATCAAAGTAGTTAACATCATAGAAATTGGCATCGAAGTGCTATCAAAGATGTCATATCAATTCATGTAATTTCCTCTAGAGGTTGCAGTGGGGAAAGATTCGTACTCATTTATGCATAACTATTAGCTAAAGGAGTATAACCATCAGATGTTAAGTCACTTATAGGACTTAATGCAAGATTGGATGGTATACCATGGCACAAGATGGTATAAGGTGATGCCCTCTTCGATGTCTCAATTCGAGAGTTGATAGTCTTTGGTGCAACTCAACTCTATGATTTTCCCTACTTTAGGAAGATAGAAGAACTTTTATAGTTCTTACTCTCTTACATCCATGAGGACTACATGTACTTTATAGGTAGATACATGAAGACTTTGGTGTAATTGATCAAAAGAATTATCAAGCTCCCAAAAGTCGATAAAGACATCCTTGAGATGATGGATGATGATGAAGAGGTAAAGCACTTAACTCAACTCTTTAATTATTTCAAGGGGGTTTCAATTCCTTATCAATAAGTGTGAGGAACCCAACATGAAGATGGTGACGTGCCTTATAAGTTACAAACTGTGCCTAGGTAGTTGATGTACCGATGTGTCAAAGGCGTACCTATGCATCATATACCACATAGTGTAAGGCGTGAAATTCAACATCATAAAGTTCATCATCAAAGAGTTAGTGAAAAATGTGCTAGAGTGTCATAGTGCGAAGGGGACCTTCAAGTGCGATCCATCCTTATTCTAATTATCATATAGGAAAGTGGGATCCCATATGGGAATGAGGATAATATCTAGGTTTTCCTAGAACACAATGATTCCCTAGCATAAAAATATCAAGACCTTACTTGGCCCACCTCCTTCAATGCCAAATATAAAATGCACATGATATGATGATGTGAGAAATACATAGAGGCCTTAGGGATAGAATGATGAATTCCTCAGGCGCTCCCCCAAAGTATATTTAGAATGATAATTTTTGTTGTCATGTAACATTATTATGTTATATGCTTGGAACTAGTGGATGGAAACAAGTCAGGATGGTTAAAGATCCCCTAGGCCTTCTCAATAGATTACTTCAAATAGACACTATGGTAGATCCTCATTATGTAGCAAATAGACATTCTAGTCAAAGAACTGAATATGGAGAGGCACAAATTAAGGTGCCAGTTGGTTCACACTGATGGAAAGGCCACCAAAGACAAAGAAGATGAGTTAGATCACACTGACATTGATCCCCTCCTAAAGGCAACCATAGTTGGATTCAATCATAGGCTTTGCTATGAGATAAATCCAAGGAAGAAGGTGGCCTAAGGAGAAAGCATAAATTAGAGCACCAATCATCCTAGCTAGATCAATGATAATAAGACCTTGATGCCACCAAAAAGAAAAAGTTTCCCTAGAAGAAGAGGGGGGATACTTTGGAAGAAATAAAAGAGATCCTAAGGCTCAAGATCAACTTAGAATGATAAGCATGTCCTTTGGTCTCATCTAAGAAGCACATGAAATTCATGTTGAAGACTTATTCCAATACAGAAAATAAGGGGAAGGTTCCTCTTGTGGTGCCTATGATAAACTTATCTGACATGAAGGAGGAAGAAGATTCAGAAGAAGAAACAATGGGGAGGGGCATATAAATCATGCCCAAGAAGGTGACTCCTCATCAAGTGAATAGAAACTCTCCCATTCCCTTAGATTGAGTTAAAAAAGAAGACACGAAGATGGAAGAAACTCAACTTCAGTGAAGCTAAAATATAGATGACACAAGAGCTGAAGGAATAGAGAGAAGAAATGACGAAGGTAGAAATGTTTAAAGAAGATATCAAGATGATTGAGGATGAGTAAAAAAGGAAAGAAGTAGAGAAGCACAAGGCATATAAGGAAGAAAAGAGGAAGGAAGGGGAAATAGGAGAAGGGCCCAACAAGGTGGAAGTACATGAAGAAGCAACTCATTCAAGCACACCAAATGAAGTAGAGTTGAAGCAAAAATGGGGGGACGTGGGCATAAATCAAGATCACATCAATGTGGCACTGAAGTTACTCCACAAGTAATAGGCCATGAGGGCCAAGGGCATATCCCAAGCTAAAATCAATCGTATAGAGGCCAAAGAGATAGAGGCAAGAGAAAAGAAATGTGCAACATAAACTGCATAGAGGAAGGTTGAAAAGGAAAAAGGTAGGAAAGAGGAAGCAGAGAGAAAGACCAAGGAGGTTAAGGCTAGGAGGAAGGAAAAGAGGAAAAACTAGCACAAGTAGAAAGGGCCAGGATGGTGAAGAAAGGGGAGAAGAAGAAGGTTGTTGCTAGCACAAAACCTAGATAGGAAAAAGTACCAAAAAAAGCACCTAGTGTCTCCACCAAAATGATAGAATAAGTTGCATATCAGGTGCACCATAGCCTCGAAGGGGCACCTAGAGATAAAGAAGTCAATGTTAGCACCTCAAAAAAATAAATAGAGAAGGGAGCAGAGACCCTATTGGGGTAAGAGGAGAGAAATGTTGGCACTGAGGAAGCTTGTGCCAAAGAACCATGACAAGAGGAAGAAATGGACAAGGGAAAAATTCCAATGAAAAAAATATATGAGAGGGAGAACACGATGGTGATTCTAGTACCCAAGAAGAAGGAGGAGAAGAAGAAGAAGAAGAAGGCATCAGTAGAAGCACCAACACTAGTAAAGAAGAAAAATAACTGGTCAAAGAAGAAGAGTATGAACCAAGCTATAGGGAAAAGACACAGTAGGGGTTCAATAGAATGAGAAAATTTTAATGATAGAATATATGCCCCTAAAGGATACCACAACCCTAATGTGCCATCAAGTTTTTTTGGTTTTAGATTGCTACAGAAATGAGCCTTAGTTTGAGGTTACAAAAAAATCACTTCGATACACCAAGAAGCCAAAAGAGGGGCATGATTACCAGCTTATAAATCCTTGAGATATGACTCCCATAAGGTCATCTAATGCCCTCCTCAAAATGGCCTCCAAAGTGAAATGTAAGAACATTGTCAATGATATTTGTGCAAATAGTTGGAAGAAGATAATGCAGGAGGTAGAAGAAGAACTAAAATCAACAAGGCTCAAACTCAAATAGTTGTTTGAGCATATAAAAGAGGTAGATCCATTCCTTTTGTATGGTGTGGATACCTCAGGAATGAAAGAGGCTGACAAGGTTTGTGTGCTTGTTGAGTAGATGTTTCCTTGAATGAAGCCGATACTAGAGGAGCTACAAGACCCCTATGAGGCCATGAAAAGAGAGTTGAATAAAAAGATAGATGTGATATAAAACTTCTTCACCAAACTAGAATAGGGCATGCAAGAAGTAGATTAAATATTTTGAAACTTCATCACCCAAGCAAAAGTCATCAGTATGGACCTTAAAAAGGAAATGGAGCAGAAGGACACCTTATTCCAACACTCCATCATAGTGAGTAGAACTAAGCACATACAAGTAATGGTAAAGGTCAACACCCTAAGCACCCAAATAAAGACCCAAGAGAAAGACATGTAGGCACTCTTCCATTCCTTCTAAATGAAGGAAAGTGAGCAAGGGGATATCTTATATTGTTAGGTAAGGAGAGCAAGGGAAAGGCTTGAGGCCTTCAAAAAAGAACTAGAAAGCACGGATGTGTTTTCCCTCTAGGCTACATCCACTAAAGTATAAGGTATCATTAAAGATATCAATCTCACTATCCAAGGCTTCAAAACATTTAAGGCAGAATTAGAGTAGGGTGCACTCAAATTTTGCATACTAAAGGAACTAAAATACTAGTATGAGGTAGACTAGTAATTTTATATGGGGTAATGTTGGCCCCCTTTCTATCCAACTAGTTGATCCATGCCAATTCAACATATCTTGATGTGAGGTAATTATGTGGAATGATTACTTTCTTTTATACCTTTTGTCACCAGCTAGTGGAATCCCCAAGGATCTCACACTAGCTGGTAGACAGTTGCTTGGTTTTAGTTTTCAAAGGACATCTCTATATATACTTGCACATGGTGATTGGAGAGCGTAGGTGTTAGAGTAGTGGGGATGGCATGATAATGACCCTGAGTGAAGGCTCAATATCTAGTGTGTTCTCATCCAACCTAGGTAGTGTAGTAGAGCAAGTGGGATAGTGACCCTCAACAACAACACCACACTTGGCACATGCCCATCTGACCTAGGAAGAAGATACCCCTTTGCCTAAAAAAGGAGGCTTGAACTTGAAGAAAAGGAGAGGTCATTAATGCTAGTGAAGATGTACTAAAATTGAAAGCCACCATTATTATTTTATAATATGTATGAACTAGGTTAGGCATTCTAAATGTATAGCCCAAGCTCACCTATGAGCCATTGTGCATGAGTAGTTTCAAAGATGAGCACATTCTATATTTTCATGTCCTAAACTTTATGTGTTGAAAATGTGAATCAATGAAGAATGTTATTGAAGCAATGGAGTGTTAATTCCTTCCATATAGTTAGCATTGTTGTATGTTTGTGACTTTAGTTTTATATGAACAATGATATAGTTCCATGTTTTAAATGTGTTGTGGTATAAATTTTTATCCCAAGTCACTAATGGCATCATTGTGCCATATAGTGACTTCACCATATCTATAAAATAGACTAATTATTGAAAATGGCATACGTTGAGGCCCTAATACATGTTTCTAGAGCACAAACTTGAAGAATATGCACTTGAGCATAAGCCATCCCCATGACTCGACTAAATGCTTAAATGACCCCTAACTCATTAGGACTTGTGCCCTTAAATAGGTTCATGCCTATTGAGCTTTTATAGAATAGACTAGCATTGACATGCCACCTAATCTTGTCTTGCCAATGACTAAATCCCATTGAACCCAAAGTTTTGCCATGTTTCAACTATCCCAATGTGGGCCTGGTCCCTTCACTATTGCACATTAGGTGAGTGCCCAAGGCTTATACCTTATGTGAAATTGATGCCAACATAATAGTGTGTTAAATATTGTGTGACACGAACCTTATTATGCTCATGCCTAGATATACCATGTATATAACTAACTTGGCTTGACTGTTAAGTGCATAACTAAGCACAAAAGCTAAACAAGAGAAAATAATTACAACATTAACATATGGGCACAGGTGGTGGAGATCCCTATGGTGGATGATCTAAGGGGGACACAACTCTTAGCATAGGGAGCACTACCTGAACAATTAAGCAAATCTTGTAGATGTTTTATTTTCATGGCCACCTTTTCAGCTTGGGCTTGAATCTACATAAATACTATAGCTATCACATACACCTTGTCATTTTTGGTAAAATGACAAGATGTTTTTTCATTACTAAAAAAAATAGATTTTATAGCTTTCTATAATTGAAAAAAATAATATCTCTAAAAATATTTCATATAAAAACTATATATGCTAGCCAATTTATAGAATCCCAAAATAGGCCAAACGCTATGAGAAAGGCTAGGGATGGAAGGGATGAAAGAGATCATGTATCCATTGTCAAGTAGATAGAGCTTTGGGACCTACCCATAATATATGATTGAAGGACTCTTGTTTGGAAAAGACAAAACACTTAGGTTGAGTAAGTCCAAGATGAGAAAGATGCTCCCCAAGAGAAAGTCCTAGATAAATTAGACACCAAATAAAATGAGAAAGCTTAGCAGTCTATATTTTGTTGAGTCAGGAAATCTAAGTCCTAGGCAAAGAGTTAAGTTTCCAATGCCACATAGAATTGGCTCATGACTTGATATAGGAGGTTTAGGGAGTAATTGAAATGAATATCACAATTTCATCTCAAATATCTCCACTAAGCATGTGGAGATTGCAAACCTAATTTGAGAAAAATATCATTTGATGTTAAAAATTAAATACAAAAAATGATGAGTAAGTTTGAATTATTTAAATTGAATTTAGTTTTTGAAAAAATCCAAGGAATCTAATCACAGGCTGAGACCAAATCCATCACAGTTTTTATTACTTTCTTGAAAAATCTCAAACCATACTAGGAAAAATTTCAAGAAGTAGACTAGTATTTGTCATACTACGATACCACCAAAGGTTATGCTTATTGAAGGAGAGAACACTAAGAAAACCATCTCCAACCCATTTTAAAAAGGCTTTGACAGACTCAAAATCTTTACAAATATTTTTAGCAAAAATAAAACCCTTAATTTTAATTGGGGTAAGAGTGATCAACAATGTGTGGAAGCCAATGTTTCTCCAACTAGACTTACCATAGGGAGATCCAAAAGAAATACAATGTTGAAGTAAAATTTTCCAAGTTTCATTACTTTCAATATCTCTAACAATCCATTTATCAAAAATGGCAATGCTTTACTTGTCAATATCAATAATCCCCATACCTCCTTTATTGCAAGGAAGCCAACAAATATCCCAAACAACTCTACAGAACCCTCGAGTTTGCTTGGCATTAGACCAAATAAAATATATGAGAATCTTATCCAATTTGTCATATGAGAATTTAGTGGGGCCCAATACGAGGATTTGTAAACATGATTAGTATCCATAATCTTAGTACACACTTGGAATTTCCATACCAAAGAGAATGGCTTGGTGACCAAATACTCAACCTTTTCCTGCACTTTGTTTTTGACATATTGCCAACACTCAGAAAGGGAATTGTTGAAGGCAAATGTAATACCCATAATTTCAAATTTCTCTCCTTGATGAATCCATTTAAATAAGTTTTTTGAAGGAGGCCTTGCAATGCTAGAAAAATGATTTGTGAAATATATTTTCAAACTGCATGGGTTTTCGGAAAATATAATTTTAGATAAAGACCCAATCCTTCTTTTCATTAAGATCTGAAACATGAAATATAAATATAGTAATTTATATTGAACAAATTCCCTGATAACTCTCGCTTAAAACAAAATCACTTTTACCTTTAGATGGGGAGTTTGAGGTTGCGTTGATTTCTTCCTTTGCTTGCTTTAGAAAGATGGTTGGTAAGGGCATCCTTCCATCAAGTGGCTTCCCTTTTTATTTTGGAGATGTTATAATTTATGTACAAATTACCAATATCAAAATAACTATGACAACGGAAAGGCAAGCCCTCCTAGTTGAGGGGTTGGGTCCAAGTGTGGTCTTCTACTTTCAGGTCAATTTTTACAGGGAGATCGTTAGAAGTGTTGATCTTAACTAAAATTCTAACATAGGTAATGTGGGAAAACAAAGTTGTAGCAAGGTCAATTTCTAGAACTCACCTATGGAGTTACCTATTGCCTTGTATCAAAGATCTAACTAGAATTATAACAAAAAATGGGGAAGAAAAACCCAAATGGGTCCTATGCTGAGAGGTTGGGTGAGGGGGTTGAAGTTTTTAAACCATGGTTTCATCATAAGAGGAGGATAATCCAAGCTCCACAACTCATTTTGAATCTCCTCCCTATCTTTTATGTTCTCAAACACCACAATAAATATTTTTTACATTGGGATATATTTCTAGCTTACTTTGCAAGAGAGGTTACCATTATCATTAATAAATGTAATTATGGGGCGCACATAGACACACACACACACACACACACACACACACACACACACACACACACACACACACACACACACACACACACACACATGGTAACATGTTCATTGAAGGCAATATTATATTGTATTATTATATTATTATATTATTATATGGGTCTTGGTGTATGATGCCACTTGAAATATCTTGTCATTGCCCCTTAACATCATAAATGAATGAAAGCTACAAAATAGACTTTGGGATGCCAATGTCTTGTGCCTGCATCAATGACAATGCAACACTAATTCAAGCCACACATTGGACATGGATTTGTGATGCAATCAATTAAGTCGAAGGTACGTATTTTTTTTTGTAAAGTGAGGGAGTGTGAATCAATATGACCATTGACCCCATCTAAGCTTTTTTTATGAAGGGGTTAAGCAACAATACTTTCATAATTTTCGTGGAGGTGATAGTGGAAAATTAGGTTTTGCATTTCTTCATTCGGTGTGGCAATATCTTGTGTGAAGAAGAGATGTTATATTTCTCGATGAGATTGAGTAATGATGAAGTAGTGGGGAAGGGGAAAGCCATACAGAACATGTAATTGGTGAAATATTTTAAGGTGAGTTAAGTGGTGATGGTAAGGGGAAATGACAATGTATTTGAGGTGGTATCATATACTAGAGGGCCCATATCATACACAAGACTCAAATTCAAGGAGACTATTCGATTTATATGGAATACACCCATTGTAGAGGATTACACAACTTACATGAAGTTTACATATTTAATTGATTATTTCATATTATCAAGGTTGGACAAGGATGTTATGAGAGTTATTTTACTATCAATATATATTAATAATATACATTATTAATAGTGTGTGTGTGTGTGTGTGTATTATTAATTATTTATAGTTATATTAGAATGCTATATTATATAATAATTTATAATATTATTATTATATTAGAATATTACACAATATTATATTTAATATAGTTATATACCATATATAGAAAATACTTGCATAAACCCATACAATTGCCAAGTGTCTGCATTAGATGCCTCTTTGGGTTGTTATTCTCATATCTACATCAATGATGGTTATGGGTTATGGGTTCCAATGTCTCATTGTTATAGATAAATTATCATCTAAATACTAACATGGTAGGGTTGGATAGAAAAAAGATAGAAACCTACATGGGAGATCTAAATGTAGATTCAAAGAACCCTAGTTTGAAAGTTGAGCAAGATGCAAATGTTAGCTTACATGTTATATCTTTGTTATGTCAAGTTATGTTCAATTAAAAAATTGAACCCTTCGTATAATTTGTTTCATTTTTATCAGAATTGGTTGGTCACTGCATAAAATTATTTAATGCAACCTTGGGTTTCTCTTAGCAACATAATGTGTAGATTATTGAAAATTTATGGAGTTATATTTTCCCTTGGCTGGACATGGATCTCGTAGCGATGTCATAATATAATCCACTCTTACAATCAACAATAGACAAAATATAGGTCAATATCATCAAATTGTTAGGTTGGAAAAAAATTAGAGAACAATGCTCAATACAATTTAGCAAGTAATTTGTGAATACAAGCCCTAATTCTATATGAATTTTTAAACTAGAATGAATAAGTGGTAAAAGGAAATAAATGTTTTGAATCTTTCCTCGATTTCACTATAAATGCCATTGAATTTTATCCTAACACTTTAACAATAGATATGTTCAATAAATATGTTCCTCTTGCTTTCAATCTGATTATCCCATAGACATTGATACATGTGTATTTATAGACTTTTTACTTCAAATTAGAACCCGATTGGTGTGTAAGTTGACACAATGAGAAGGAAAGACTGATAAAGAAAGAACACAAGGCATGTGAAACGTAGAAAAAAGTTTGTAAAGGCCTACCCCTAATTCGTATAATGTACATTCTTAGTGCCCAAGAACTATGCATCGCATGGTTATGTGAAACAAAGTCCAGACCTAAAAAAACATGATAAGGAAAAGAGAGAAAAGAGAAAAGAAGATAAAGAGAACGAAACAAAACATAATAAAAATATAAGAAAAAATGTGTAAATAAAATTTTAATATAAACTGATAATCTAAAAACATATAAATATCCTAAAACAATACAAATCTATAATTAAAAGCTATTCCTAAACTAAATTTAAACATCTACATAAAACTATACAACTTACATCATAATAAATGGAGAAAAATAAAGTTACACATATAATTACTAATAATATTAACTATAAAAAATTTTCACACTTAAAACTAGGAAGAAACCATAAATATTAACTACAATATCGACTATAAATATTAATAAATTGACAATCAAAATTTAATGCAACGAACCTTTTATTAGATAACCATAGAGATGCGAAAGCAATGTTCCGTTCAAGATATATTTATGGTATGATAAGAGTCATTGAAGACTATGATAATCTAAAGTGGTTTGTGAGTAACTTGGCCTCTCAGTAGTGGAAGTCAGAACGTCCGGCTATATCGGAATTCTAGAAGTTACAACCCTTTAGAAATGATTGAAGTGTTTTCTCATGCTGTAAATAGGGAAATTTGTAATAGAGTGGTTCATTGATTAGTATATTTAACATTTATTTTTCATCATAATAATATAATAATTGTGATAAATTGTTAAAAAAATTATATATTAATTAAAGTGGATGAAGTTTGATTGGAGAAGATTTTTTTTTTTATTAAATACCATCAAGTTTATAAAAATATCCAAATAAAAAATTAAATCAAGTATAAATCTTAAATAATTTTAATAGAAAAAACACTCCTTGTTTACCTCAACATTAAATTAAGAAATTTAATTATTGGTTCATTTGATAATAACTTATAATTATTTTAATGGACTCATTTATTTTATAGATTCTCCTTTTATTCAAAAGGTCAAACAATAAAATAATATATATATATATCAAGAGGGATTTTACAATGAGAGAGGGGGAAGGAGAGACCCTGATATCATATTCGTGTAAATAAAAATAGCTGACATTATTTTTTTAAACAAATTTATTTATACAAATAAACCAACACAATATTAAAAAAAATACTCTCTCTCTCTATACACACACAAGCTTAAAAAGTACAAAACAAAATATATAATTGTAAACAGAAAAAAAAAATATATAATTATTTAAAATTAAAGAAAAAGAGGTACAGAGAAAAAGTGATTTAAATATTTAAATATTCGCAAATTTTTTTTTTGTTGGTTAATAAATATTTACCCTAAATTAATTGAAGAATAAGTATTTGCTGTTAATTATTTTTTAAAGTGTTCACAATAAATTAGAATATGATCTTTGTAAAAATTGTTCATATTCTTGTTGCCGTAGACCAACTGTTGACTGCCATGCCGAATTTAATAGGATCACTGCAAATATATTGTCTTAATAGCCTTTGATTTGCTGCTATAAGGGTGTCGATTGGCTCTAATTATCATTCCAATATGGGTTTGACAGAGTGCGACGAAACATGGATGTGGTATTATTGGTTAGTTCGGTAACTATTAATTTATTAGTTGAGTCTTAAAAAGAATGTTATGTGCGTATTCTTCTTCCCTTTTTTCTTTTAAAAACTCCAAGTTAATTTTAAAAAGTTAAACCATAACTAATAATCGACATTATGGATAGAATTTGAGATACCATATTATTAATGGTGTAATTTATCAAGTACGATATGTTAATAATAATTTAATTTATTAAATATAAAATATTAATGATGATATAATTTATCAAACATAAATATAAAATACAAAAAATAAATGAAATTATAAATTAAAAAAAATTAATAGAATCTTTGTAATTTAAATATTTATGTAGGTAAGTGAAGCTAAAATGTTACGAAGATTGCATCTATAAATAAATTTATATGCACTATTTTTACATTAGTCATGTTTTTAATACCTTTTAACTTTTTAATCTTCTGCATTTTACATCCAATGCACTCATAATTAAATTCTATTATTATAGAATCGGTATTGGCAAAAGACTCCACAACTACAAATGTTTAAAAAAATGAAATGTAACTTTAAATGTTTTAATGAGTATTACTCCATCAAATATTGGTGGATCAAAAATAAAAACAAAAATGTTATCCAAATATAATTTATTGGGTAACTCGTTCTCTTTAAATCATTTGTTTTCACTCATTTATCATGTGCCGAAAAAAATAGCATTCGGGATGTGTACACACTGAAGTTATTGGGAAAACAAATTCAAACTATAAAACTCACACAAATTTTTAATTTGGTTAACTTACACAAAATTTTAAATATCATTTTAATAAAATAGCATACTTATCTTAAGTAAATCAATGTAAAAGATGCCGAAATGTATCATTCTCAAGGTGCCTATCTATATTAGATTTGTGACACAAGTGGAATAGACATCTCTAAAATAATATATTTCGACGTCTTTTACATAAATTTATCTCAAATAAGTATGCTCATATATATATATATATATATTATAATTAATAAATGTAAATACACATTTATAATAGAGAAGATATTAAAAATATATTGTCCATATTCACGTAGATAAATACCACAAAGATAGTTTTTGATATTGGTAAGTGGCTTTTTTTTACTATTTTTTTATAGAAAAAACTTTTGAAAATTTATTAGGAGTAGTGCCACCTAAAGAGTCAACTACCAATGACAAGGAAGACTCAAACATAATTAAATAATATTTTAAAAATAAAAAGTTACTTGATTATAAAGATTATAAAAAGTAGAAACTATTCATTATCAATTATATATAAAATAAAAAATATATATATTTTTGAAAAATCACAAATTCAAAATTTAAAAATTGTAACACTAATTGAAACCACATATTAGAGGTGGAGCTGTGTTACAATCAAATCAATGGATGGGATGTGATAATTTATGATTAATATATGTAATAATGGTATACATTAATATTTATATTATATAATATTATAATATATGACATCATTATTTATATATATATATATATATATATATATATAAATATAATGATGTCATATATTATAATATTATATATAAATACTTAATATTATATAATATAAATATTAATGTATACCATTATTACTTATATTAATCATAAATTATCACATCCCATCCATTGATTTGGTTGTAACATAGCTCCACCTCTTATATATATATATATATATATATATATATATATATATATATATATATATATGGGCCCTTGGTGTACAATATCTCTTGAAATTCCTTGTCAATACCCCTCACCATGACTATGCAATGCATATGAAAATATTTCACTCTTTACATGTTTTGTATGGCCTTTCCATTTCATTTAGGGATTCGAGTATGGCATTTTCATATGTTCTTAATCCTAATATAATTAATATAGTGTCAATGTATTGAAAACATAGATGGATAGAAAAGATAGACTTTGGGATGTCAATGTGTTGTCTTTGTATTAGCGATAATGTAGTGCTGATTGGAGCCACACATCAGATGTGAAACTATGTCACAATAAAATCAAAGAAAGGGATGAAATATTTTGTTTTCTTAAAGTGAGATTTTATAAAGCAAGGGAGTGTAAATTGGTATCACCATTGACCCCATCTAAGCTTTTTATTTACGAAGGGCTGAGAAATAATAAAATATTATATTAAAATATTTATGTATAATATTTAATATAATATATAATTATAAATTAATCATATTAAATATATAAAATTAATATAATAAATATTATGCCTTACATAATATTATAATATATTATACTATATTTATGTAAAGTAAAATTATTAATATATAATATTATACTCTCAGTGTGTGTGTTTAGATATATATATTTTTCAAATATTAACTTATTCGTCAAAGTTAATATTATATTATATTATTATATGGCCCTGTGATAGATATCACCGAATATACCATGTCATTTTCCCTCACCATCACTACATAATTCACCTTGAATATTTCATTATTTTCATATTTTGTATGGTATTTGCCTTTCATTTAGGGGTCTGAGTACAACATTTTTGTAAGTCCTTAAGCTTATTTTAATCATTATAGGTGTCAATATATTCGTAGTGTGTATGAATGGAAGCTACAAGACAATCTTTGGGATGTGAATATCTTGTTTCTACATTAGGGATAAGGCAACAATGATTTATGGCATATATTAGATGTGAAACCCTATTACAATCAAATCATCAAAAGGGATGCAATATTTTATTAAATTAATATATGTATTTATGGTTTATATTACTATTTTTGTTAGAGATATTATAAAAAATATATAATTATATAATATTATGTATTTATGTATATATAATATTGTAATATATATTATCATTATATCACATATAGTATTGATATATTTATATTAATAATAAGACGTGTGTATGTATGTATGTATGCATATGGTAACATGTTCATTAAAGTTAATATTATATTATATTATAATATTATATGATTATATTATATATAATATTAGATTGTTATATGGTTCTCTAGTATATGATATCCTTAAAATATCTTGTCATTTCCCCTAACCATCACTATGTAGCTCATATTGAAATATTCACTATTTGCATGTTTTGTGTGGCCTTTTCCTTTTGTCCATGGGTCTGAGTATGGTACATTTTTATATTATTAAGCCTAACATAATTGCTATATGTATCAATATATTGGCAGCATGGTTGAATGGAAGCTACAAGATGGACTTTGAGACATCAATGTCTTGTCCCTGTATCAGTGATAATGCAACGTTAATTCAAGTTGCATAAAAGACGTGGAATCATGTCACAATTAAATTAGTGAAATGGATTTTTTTTACACAAGTGAAGTTCCTTAAGTGAGGGAGTGTAAATCAGAATCACTGTTGACCACATCTAAGCTTTTTTTTTTTATGAAGGCTTATGCAAAAATAAAGTAAACTATACAATATTGAATATATTTATAAATTAATGGTGTGTGTGTGTGCACATGCATGTGTGCAGTTATTTTATTAAAATATATATTTTATGTATTATACATAATAATATATCAAATCAAAATATTTCACTATTTGCATGTTTTGTGTGGATGTTCCCTTTTGTTTAAGTGTTTGAGTCTGGCATTTCCGTAAATTCTTAAGCCTAATATAATTATTCTAGCTATCAATATATTGGCAACATGTATGAATGGAAGCTACATGATAGACTTTAGGACATAAATGTCTTATCCTTGAACAAATGCAATTAAATGTTGATTCAAGCCACACATCAGAGGTGGAGCCATGTTACAACCAAATCAATAGATAGGATGTAATATTTTACTATTAAATATGTAATAATAATGTATTATAATTTATATTATAAAATATTATGTATTTTTATATATAATATTATAATATATATTACACCATTATATTCTGTGTGTGTGTGTGTGTGTGTGTGTGTGTGTGTGTGTGTGTGTGTGTGTGTATTTATGTATGTATGTATGTGTGTGTGCGTGCGTGTGCGTGCGTGCGTGTGTGCGTGTGTGCGTGTGTGCGTGTGTGTGTGTGTGTGTGTGTGTGTGTG
>JARHVA010005761.1:832500-892500 GCA_037957365.1 Torreya grandis
ATACTGCAGACTTTAGGTTTTTATATACTAAGCAATTTTGATTATATGCATTACGGAATTAATATAGATAGGAATTTCATTTAACTTTGAAATTATCTTTTTTTTTTTAAAGTAAAAATGAAAAAAAAAAAAGTATGAAATTGTTGAAAACATTTATTTCTAATTAAATTTTAATTTATTCATGAAGTTTTTTAGTCTCATACACTTTGTTTTAGTCTCTTAAATAATTTCTCAAAAAGTGTTGATAAGTTTTTCGGAAAAATTATACTACATACATAAAATTTTAATCAAATAAGGCATATCTCTTTACTATAGACTTAGCATTCCTTTGTTGTAATGAACATTCCTTTGTTGTATTGAAGTCCTTTTCACCTTATTTTTTTAAGAAACACATTAGAATTCCCTTTAATATTAAATCATATATATAATCTAGCATTGTACAATCAATTATAATGTGAAAATAATTTTAGTTAAAATCTCATGGTCCAAAACTTTTTAAAATCTTATCATATTGCAACACAAAAAATGGTGACAAATACTCTTAAGTATTTGAGAATCCAAGATTTTTTAATTAATCTATTTAATATATAATATCTAGCATTGTACAATCAATTATAATATGAAAATAATTTTAGTTAAAATCTTATGGTCCAAAACTTTTCAAAATCTTATCATGTTACAACATAAAAAATGATAACTCAATGTGAAAATACTAAGTATTTAAGAATCCAATATTTCATAATTAAACTACCATTAAAAAATTAGACTTTATATTAAAAAAAAAAATCAGACTTTATATTAAAAAAAAAAAAAATCAGTCAAACAAATAATTGAAGAAGGATTAAACATAATTATGTATATACTAACCTTTCTCATTTTTAATACCATGTATTATTATGTGAAATATTATTTTCATTGTAATGATATTTTTAATAAATATCAAACATAGATATGATGTCTCTACTATTTCTTTACTGTATTTATTTTTTTTATTTTTTAAAACACAAGTTTATAAGAAACATAACATTATTATGTTGTCATTCAAGTGTCCATAAGCTACATACAAATAATTTTTATTACATTCTAATAATTTATCTACTACAAATCATGTTTTCAAGTACAAATTACTTAAATTACCCTTCCTCCATTTATGAGTGTTTTATTTGTTGTTGTTGTTGTTTTTAAAAGGGGTTGGGAACCACCATTAGTTGGGTATATATGAATCATATTTATTTTACATTAAAAGTTTCATTCATAATTTTTTAACATTAATTATCTTTCAAATACTTCTTAAGCATGTCAATATACAATTAATCTTTCAAAATGAAAAGTCTTTCTAAAATTTAGATAAAAATTTCAAGATAACTTTTAGCAAGCTAATAATCACGTTCCATTCAAACAAACTCTGAGTCAATTATAAGACATACCTTGATTAGAAGCTTCAAACACCTTGTGAACAAGCCATGAATATCCTTAAGTTTTAACAAATTTCAAATGTGAGAAATTTTCCTCCAAGAAACAAAGTCAGCAGATTTGGAGTAAAATTTGGTGGGGTTGGAACATTTTTTTTGTCAATGTAGTAGGGGCATCGGGGGGATTGGAATCCTTTGGAAGACATCGAGTGCTTCTTGCGAGCTCATAAGCCAAGGCACTAATTGGTAGAATTGCAAGGTTCATGTTTTTGTAGGAAATTTAGATTTTCTCCTTTTCAATTTCTACGCTCCAAACAATATTCCTTTCAAAAGAAAGTTTTGTGAAGAAATCACGAAATGGATTCAAATTTTTCAATGGGAAAAAATTCTGTTGGGAGGAGAATGCAATGCAGTTTTATCTGCTCAAGATAAATATGGAGGGGGGTTTTTGGCCAACTAATCTCCTCGGGATTTCAAGTCTTTCGTGGAGTGAAATGTTTTATTAGATGTGATTCCCATGGAAGGAGGTTGGGTTTTAGTTGAACCTCGAAACGCCTTGACAGGTTCCTAACGAGCATTGAGTGGCTCAATGAGGATTCGAGGCTACTTTGCAATGTTCTACCACTTTTAGGCTCGAATCATTTTCCTATCACTTTGTCATTAGAAAGTGATCCGACCTCGAAGGGTTGCCCATTCAAATTCGAACTAATATGGCTTCAGGTCCCATATCTTATAGGCTTGGTGAATTCCTGGTGGTTCTCTTTTCACATTTAAGAATCTAAGATGTTCATCTTGTGTAAGAAGCTCGCTCTTCTTAAGACTAAGCTGTGAGATTGGAATGTTTCACAATTCAAAAATATTTTCTCTGAAAAGCTAAGGTTGGAAAAAGCGCTGAAGCTCCTAAATGAAAGAGTTTTCCAACAAAAAAATGGACCAAGCGTATTTCCTCAGTGAGAGATCCCTTTTGGCTGAACTGGATGATTTATTGCTAAAGGAAGAGATACATTGGAAGCAAAAATTGAGGGAAGGTTGGATGGAGGAAGGGGATCGAAATACGACTTTCTTCCACAACTTGGTTTATGCTCGGAGGATGATTAATATAATCTTATCCATTTTGGATTCTAATGGACAGTGGTATCTAATGAGGCCACCATTAAAGATGAGGAATTTTGGTTTATTCGGGATCTTCTTTCAAATCTTGGTAATTCCTCCATTCGAGCTACTACCTCATCCAAGAAATCCCAAATATTTTTTTCTGATAGGCATAATATTGCCTTGATGGAATGAATGAATTATTAGCTATTTTTTTTCAAGAATTTTGCGAGATTATGAGGGTTGATGTGTGGGAAGTGATGGAAGAATCCAGGAGGTCAAGGAAAATGCTGAAAGAATTTGACTCTTCTTTTATAGCCTTGATCCCCAAAACGGATCAGCCAAAATCTTTCATAGATTTTTGTCCTGTCTCCCTTTAAAATGTTATTTATAAATTCATTTCTAAAGGTATTTCCTTGAGGCTACGATAGATTTTACCGGATCTTATCTCTCCTTAGCAAGCAAGATTTGTGTAAGTTTGCCAGATTTCTGAAGGAGTGATTATTACTCATGAGGTAATACATTCTTTGAAGAATAATTGGTAAAAGGGTATGATAGCAAAATAGGACACAAATAAAGCTTATGATCCAGTCAATTGGGCCTTTTTTCTTTGAATTTTATCTAGTTTTGAGTTTTTTAATGATTGGTATGATCAAATTCGAGAGTGTTTTTCAAGACCAATTTGTTTAGTGTTGGTTATTGCATCTCTAGAAGGCTATTTTCCAATATCTCAAGGTTTTCATCAAGGTGACCCGTTGTCACCATTTATGTTCATTCTAATGATAGAGGCACTAAGCAGGGTGATCTCTCAAACAATGGAAAGTAAACAAATTCATCACAGTTTAAAGGTTGTGGAGTACATGAATGCTTCTCCCACCAATTATTTGAAGATTCTATACAGGGCCTGTGCTTCAAACCAGCTGAAAGTTTATTTTAACAAGAAGAAGGAAAAAATAAAAATAAAAATAAAACTTAAAACATTAAATACTCAGATTCAAATATATCACCCGCAAAAAATTTAAATAGAATTAAAAATTATCAAAATAATAGACATTAATTGGATGCTCAGCTGTAAATCAATCATCCATATTATTACTCCAAAATTGAAGATACATTGTTTTTTGTTGTCTTATTATAAAACAAAAGAGAGGCTACATGTTAATAGAGGATGCAACATCTAAAAAGGATTACATGAAGGACTTTTCAAAAAAAAGGTTGTTCATACAATCACATGGTTAAAAAGAGTTAACTAAAAATAAATTCATTGCAAACTATATTTAACAGTGAATTGCATGGTGGTGAGGCATCATACATCACTTATCAACATACTCCCCTTTGATGCTAAGCATACTCACAATATGGTCTCAGAGTGTCAAAAATTGAATATTTGCAATTGCATTAGTAAAGATATCTGCAAGTTGTTCTTGAGTCTTTATATATTGCAATTCTACATCTTTATTTTAAACTAGTTCTCGAATGAAATGATATTTCAAATCAAAATGCTTGTCTTAGTATCATGAACATGATTCTTGGCCAACTTGATTGTATTCATGTTATAACAAAAAAATACTATAGGCTGAATTTGTTTCACCCGAATTTCATCTAGAATTTTTCTAAACCATAATGTTTGTGTAGTTGCAGAAGTGACAACAATATATTCTACTTCTATAGATGAGAGAATAACTATACTTTTCTTCTTTGAGCTCCATGTAATCAAAACTAAACCAAGTGAAAGACAAATACTAGATGCAGACTTTAGATCATCCAAACTACCTCTTCAATCAAAATCACTAAATTAAAAAAATTCAAACTTTTAGTAGCATAATAATGAATACCAAAGCCAATAGTACCTTTCACATACCTAAAAATTCTCTTGGATTCCTTCATATAAATTTCAAATGGCTCAAACATATATCATGATACAAGAGAAACTGAATAAGTAATATCTAGTCTTATGTGAGTTAGAAACATTAAGCTTCCAACAATACTTTTGTAAGTTGTCTCATCAACTGTAACATTCCCATTGAGATTTGTCTGGAAATACATGATTTTTTTAATTAAAAACATATAATATAAATAGATTGTACCACAAGAATCTAATAAAAAATCATACAAAATAATCTAAGTGTGATAATAGTAAATAAAGCATATTACATCATATGTCACTGATCTTCTAATATCATGAGAACACATCATAAAATGAATATAGAAAATAATTATAATTAACCAACCACAACTGATACATGTCTTAAGCCATTGTTGTTAATATATAATAAATAAGTAATTATAACTCTTCATGATAATGTTTTAATAATAAGTACAATACAATACAATGTACATATATAAGATACATGGCTCCTCAAAAAAAAGTTTTTCAAACTGTAGTAGTTGTGGCAATCTCAAGTGTCATCTCCAAGTAAGTACTATTATAGGGAGGGAGAGTATCATTCGAATAATTTTCCACACTAACCATGGACTAAAGATCCCCCACACTAATTCTATCAAGGAATGCCCATCTCTTCATGAATGAGTAGATAGTTATGGTGTTAAAATCTAGAGAGACAAGCTAGTACTAGTGTAATATATGATTTCTAAAACTAAACATATGATGTATCATAGAAAATCTATTCTATTACAAAATATCGTACAAACATGTAAATCATACTCATGAAATGACAATGTCTCACTAAACATGATTTGACCAAAATTTTTAATAATAATAATAAATAATGATCTATAGGTAAATCAAAATTTATATACACCACTTGATCGGATTAATTTTATCTCACATTATGATGCTAGTAAGCCAATGAAATTCATCTCACTCCTTACTCAATATCAATAATGCGAGGCCAGTTAACATAATATAACTAAAACATTAATACCATTTACATCCTACTAGCAATCACATCAAATAACATGCTAAGCATAGGAGTAATAAAAATCATACATTTTTTTCTTCAAATGTATGAATGAATATCATATTATTATCTATCTCATACTAGAAATAATGGCTACAATTTATACCACCTGAGTAAAATACATAATTAACTATAGATTCTAATTACCACAATTTATTTTCAGACATACTACACCATATGATAACTCATATTACCATAGTCTAGTATTTTTAAGCATAACTACTAAGTACCACAACTAGTCTAACAAAGTAGTCATAATCATCTAAAAATATAAGCTTTTATTCAAGCAATCAGATATAACAAAACAAGTCTTAATTCATATAAAACATAGAGTACTCTATTTTAGCACTTGTTATATTTTCAGGGTTGTATGCATGCAATATATAAAGCTATGTTATACATAAGTCTATAATATAAATTATAACCATCTATGGAACTATATTTAGAGGAACACACCCCTGCATTTAGGTATGAGCTAATAGGCATAAGTATATGTATGTTCATATTAATCATACCATTATTAATTTATAAATACATTGCTTATTATAATGTTATATCTATACAACAAGTTTTGTACAATAAACTACATCAATAAGGGATAACAAGCTTATCATAAGGCTTATCATATTATACAGAAAGGCTACATTGAGTAATTTATTCTCTATATGCCTTATTAAATATTATTTTTAACATTTAAGTATATTATAGCTATAGCCTTTTATATTTCATATAAGGTTTTCAACAACCCTTTGTTTAAAAATAAATCAACTATCAATTTTATTATTGGAATATTAATGAATAACTATCTAGTTCAAGTTTGGGATTAAATAATTTCCTTATCAAATTTTTATTTTGTTATGCCTCTCCAAGTTCCATAGGTTCTTAATTATTATTAAAACTATCAACCCACATCTTATCATAAGATCAATTCCATCAATCCTTTGCATGAACTCTTATTTATATTTAAATATATATTTCTGTATAAGTCTATTTATATTAACCCACGCCCCCAAGTGCATTTATGCAACTTATTGTAAGAATTTTTAACCTCTTAATACATAGTCTAAGATAGACATTGTTTTATCCTAAGCGTTATATCCCTTGTGTTTTCCATGATTATATATATATATATATATATATATATATATATATATATATATATATATATATATATATATATATATATATATATATATATATATATATATATATAAGGATCTAAATACTCTAGTGATAGAGAATTGAGCTACGATTTGAGATGCTTATGATGTTTAGCATTGAGTATAATTATAACTATTATAGTACATCCTAGCATATTATTATATCATAACTAGTATATTAGAATGGTTTAACACACGTTTATTATAGTTTAACCCTTACTATATAATAGGTTTTGTTATAGTTATCACATCATATATGATGGGATTATTATAGTTTGATGCTTATTAGATCGTCAAATATAATTATTATGCAATCATGGATTTGAGATGTTTTGAAGTTGAGTTTTTCATATAATAGTTATGATACAATTTTGATACCAAAGTGAATTTTTTCTTCACTGGTAAATTGATGCAGTACAAAATTTTTAGGTACAAAACATCTAAGACATTGCCCTATCCATTTCTATTGACTATCAAAAGTTAAGTATTTACTATTGCATTTCAATTCTATATAAGTTACCTAATTTCTTGTTTTTAGTTGGTCACCACACCAAATCTAATCTTGGCATCTATCTTTTAGGTATTGAAAACTAGTTATTAAGGGATCTAGTTAGGTAGATTAAAATACCAAATAAGGCGTTAAGCATACAGTCTTAGAATGACAAGTTTAGTATATAGATTGATAAATGTTATGTAATGTTTGGAATCATTTTACTGATAGGTCAATTTATCCATGCTTCTTTTTATATACTAATATATTTTTTTTTAATTCTTTTCCAGATCTGTTAAGCATGTTGGTCTGGATCGATGCCTATATATTGCTGGGAGAGTTTCAAGATTTACTCAAATTAATTAGATGCCTAGTTCAATATCCTTAGCCAAATTTAATTCTATATCAAATAGATTATTACATAGAAATTTAAAGATTTTGACATAAGCAAAAGGGTTTTGCCTATCCTTGCTAAATTTTTGGTGTGTTAAACCTTCCTTCTACCCTTCCAATCTCCTTTTGAAAACACTTATGATATTATTTTCATAATCTCCCTTTCCCATTAAAAGGGAATAGCCTTTTTCCTTTAAAAGATTTCTCTTTATTGATTTTTTGGTTTTTCTTTGTTTTTGTTAATTTTTTATATAATTCTTTCTTTTTAGTTTTTTTCCTTATTTTTAGACCATTCTATTTTATTTATTTATTTATCATTTTTTTTTAATTTTCTTTTTTTTTTCCATTTTGTCTTCTCAAATAAAAATTCTCAAATTTTATTTATTTGTAACATTAATTATAAAGATTCATAATTTTCTTAATTTAATTAGCATCCTCCTAATGTCATAGAATTTTAGTGATAAATTCATAAATTACTAATCTAGCTTTAATCTAAATATGCAAATCATATCTACGAGAATATAATGATCGACATCTTAATTATGAAAAACAAGTTTCATTAACCATTTAAAATATACTAGTAAATCATGACAAATAACTATTTAATGCAAGCAAAAATAAGCATCTTGATCTATGTCAAATAACTAGTTAATGTGGTGTGTGTAGGGTTCTATCTATTTTTTCTGTCATCTTATGACATCTTGATCTATGTCACCCTCTTCGATGATGCTCTCCCTCCATCACACTCTGAGAAATGAATTCTCATGCATCAACTTCACAATCAGCAGGTAGTTAGATACATCATAGAAAATAACTAAAATAATGAATCAACATGATCTCAATATAAACACTTATACTAAAGCTAACTCATAATAATGCACTCATATAATCTAAGCAATATCATGTTGTCTAATAATAACATATATCTCAAAGCTTAGTAAAAAATAGATAAATCAATTGTGTTAACTATAAATATCTATGAATAATCAAATAGTTTATTTAACAAAGAATCAGGATGTAACATCCTTTCCCACTAAAACTAGTCATCATATCGGAAGACTCTTATTCAAATATAAGTTCTGAATTAAAATATTATTCAACAAATAAATAACATAAATGTAAAAAATTTATGTAGAACTCATCATAGTCCTCTCAAGTAGAACAATTCTCAGAGTATTTATCCCACTTGACCTTGCACTGTGATATCTCTTTGTTATGCAAATGAAGTTTGCAAGTGTCAATTATCCTAATTGGTTCTACCATGACCACACCGAGATCCAAAATCTACAAAACATTCCAATCCAAGACATGCATAGGATTAGATATATAATTCTTAAAATAAAAAATGTGGAAGACGTTATGTAAAAGAGCCAAGGATGGTGGTAATGCAAGCCTATAGAACCCTATACACTATAAGATTGATCAATTCTAACACCTAGAAGGATCCCACATATTTTGATGACAATTTTATTGACTTCTCAAATTTAATCAAGATCTTTTATGACTTAACCCATAAAAATTAATCCAAAAAGATCCCCACAACTATTTTAAAACAAAGCCTTCAAATTATAGATTGATCATTAGCACACCATAGACCTCATTGAGAGCTTTATAGTGCATTTTGAATTCTCTGATTTGCAGTCTATATATACAAGTTATCACATGTTGAAGTTCCAGATCAATAGGTAAAACTTGATGTCACATGTTGACAAGTGACCTAATTTTAGTGTGTCAAGTGGCCCAATCTAGGTGTGACACATAGCAGTACAACAGTTTAAAAAAATGTTTTTGTTTTAGTTTTCATTATCGATCTTTGATAACATATGTTAGTGGTCAAATGGGCCCCATTATTTACTAGCTGGGGGCCCTTAGCTAGGGTCAGCACATTTTTTGTGAGGGGTGCTTTGTCACCTTTTCTTCATGTAGCATTGTATTTAAGATTGTATATAATCACTTATATATTCTATAACCCCATGCATGTGGGATATTTTATCATGCATTTTAATACTCACAACACTATGCCAACTCGAGTTCCAAATCAAACATGTCACTGAGATCAAAGAACATGAATATGGCTGATAGACCAACCACATGAAATGTTCAATGCAAGATATTCTAAGTCATTAATCCAAACTACCAAGCTCAACATGAACTAATATATCCAACTCAATCCTATAAAGTCATGTATTAATACCAATATTAGCCCACGTATACCCAAATTTGGATCATGCCACATTGTCAACATAAAACCACCAATTATGTTTAGCCTTTGCCAACAAAAGGCACATCAGTGATAGAAACCATGTAGGTCAAAATGTATATAGATCAAAACTCATCCTTACTTGCTAAATGTGGGACTAAAAAAATAATTGGTTGAGATTCAAGCCCTGCTCACTTTAGTAAAATGATAAATTTTTAACCAACTCGATCGTGGGTTGTAAGGTGTATATAAACTAAAAAATTTCTATTTGAAGTCAAGTTTTCGTAGACTATGTTATGTGTGAAGAGCATAGGAGATATAGAGGAGTTGATTCTAAAGCTAAGTGTTTTGGCTAGAGCTTGTTAAAAGGGTAGTGATAAGGACATGAGTAAGATTTAAATACATCCAAGAAGAATTTGCAAAATCATCATTTCTACAAATTAATTGAATGGTCCTCATTTGGAGTGAACCTAGAGATGTAGGCTAACAAAGTCAAATTCTGTTATCAAATCAACTTTGGTTGTTAGTGCATTTATTTTATTTATTACATTTACTTGTATTTATTATTTATTATTTTGGTGCACTAATTACTTATTGTAATTAGTTTATTATGTTTATTAATAATTTACACTAGATAGAGTAAGCTTGCTTGGCTAGTAGTTAACTTAGACACTTATCTTGTTATAGTGGAGTTTCACTCCACTATTCAGGGTAAGATAGGATAAGATTATTTAACTAATATTCAACTTGTGTTGATCATTTACATAAGTTAGACAACTATCTTTTTAGTGTGGATTTGCACTCCACTATTCACGTGGACAGATATTAGTTAAACTACATGTGTTATGTGAGTTCCTTGATCTTTATCATGCACACCCTGGTCTATATAAGAAATGACTATTTATGTATTTTATATCAGATTAATATTGAATTATCAGAGTAATTTATCATATTTGAGTTATTTATTCATTTATATTATTATTTCAGATATACAATTATTATTTATTACTATTACTATTTTATCTTTTATTTATGCTTTTTATTATATTCTTAGATCCTGTAGTTATTTCTAAAATGGTACTAGAGCTATCTTGAATCTATAGATTGTTAAATATTCAAGATAAAAATATCTAGATATAGGATCAATTTTTAATTTTGCATACAAACACAAATTATGGTTTTGTGAAGAATTTATGAGCTCACCTTTGAGTTTAGAGTATATGAGATAGTAAAAATCATCTATAATTTTGTCCAAATTACACACAAGTGGTGAAATTGGCAAGGGTTTGATCTAGAGGCGCTACACCCAAATCTGGTGGGTGCATGAAAATCTAAGTATTTCTAAGTAAAATAGACATCACGATTGGATTCAGAAGATGTCAAAACCTACAAATCGATATAAAATTTGTCTAATTTGGACACAGTCACCCCAGAAGACAATTTTTTTAATCCTAAGTATAGCCGTATGGACTATGTAGACCAATTTTTTTTTGGTAGGCCTTACAGATTAGCAAGTAAATTCAAAAGGTCAACTTTGGGAGCCCATCATTTGAACATCAAATATATTTTTGAGTGATTTTATAAAAAATAGCTTAAAATTTTGTGCTCTTCTCTACTGTACTTTCCAAAAAAAAAACTCATATTTTTTTAGAATTTAGATTTTTATATAGCAACTCTTGTCCGTCCTTATTTTTGCAACCTTAAAGGCTCATAACACCTTTTTTTTTTAGCACAACACATTGGTGTAAATTTTTTTATAATAAAGTGCATATTTTTTGTACTTTTAGACTAGAGGACCTAAATTAGCTTTTTGTAAACTAGAAAAATTATAATCCAACCTTGTAATTGCACTCAATTATAAAGTGCCAAAAATAATTGCTAGGTGGAATAAAACTAAGTAATTCAAGACGATTTTGTGGTGTATTCTGTACTTTGATTTTTGTTTTATGATAATTTATTTTTGATTTCATCATGGAGAATCTTAAGTTCTCATATTAACAACATACAACTATAATACATGGAAATAAAATGTTTGGAATGTATTAATGATGTTAAGATATACACTTTACATAACAACTCTTCTTACTCCACCTACTGATGCAAAAGAGTTACAACACTTTTTCTTTGAAACTACTAAAGTAATTGGATGCATTCGGTCTTACATGTCTTTAGATTTGACTTTCTATCTTGAAAAATGTATACATTTAAAAGAGGCTTGGGATAAATTAGCATCATTATTTGGCAAAATATATGAGGTTCATGGTTATCAATACAAGACTACGTCACTAAAATCATAGATCCTAAAAATTATGTTACAATACAAGACTATGTCACTAAAATCATAGATCTTAGAGCACAACTTTATAAATATAAAATTGATAAAAATAATATTTAATTGATTTTTAGTTTTTTACACAAATTAGGTCCTAAATATTCATCATTTGTCTCTAGATTTTAGACTCATCAATTCACATTGGGTACATCTTATCAAATGCCCACCTTTGAGGTATTCTATAAGATTCTAATGGCTGAAGAAGAAGAATTAATAGCTATCGGTGTAATCAAGTCATCTAAATTTCAAGCTCTAGTTACAAGTCAACCTCATCATAATCAAATTTCATCATCAACATCAAATATAGGTTAAAGTAAAAAGAAGTAGAATAATCAAAACAAGTCACAAAAAGATAAGAATAAAGGGAAACAATCTTCCTCATAAGGAGATTATAAATCCACTAATAAGAAAGAGGATTCATAAAAAAAGAATGGCACTCCTTGTCCTTATTGCAAAAAAGGTTTTCATAGTGAAAAAGATTGTTGGAAGAAAGAGATTGATGAACTTAATGGTATTCTGAAAAAGAATAACATCAATCAATCCTCTTCAAAGGATTCTTCCACTACTTCAAATTCAAGGAAAAGAAAAGCTATGGCACTAGTTGTACTGACAAATTCTCCCAAGTTATGGGTCATTGACTCTGATGCTTCGCACCATATGGGTTCTGATCAAGAACAATTTTTTAGATTAGAATCAAGTTCCTTACCTCATATTCTCATAGGTGATGATTCTAAGGTAGATGTTATAGAAAAAGGTATAGTTGATATTGATAGTGATGTATTTGAGGATGTCCTTTATTTACCAAAGTTATCAACTAATCTTCTTTCTATATAACAAATCACTCACTTTGATACTAGTAGAAAAGTTGAGTTCACACCCAATTATGTATCAATGAAAAAATTGGAGGATAATGCCTTAGTTACGGTGGAAAAAATTGACAATAATACTCAAATTTATTCATTCTCCCACTTTATGCCTCAGTCTTCCTCTACAACTTTGCTCTCACACACTGATTTAGTAAGTAAGTTATGGCATGAGAGATTTGGTCATATGAACTACTACTATTTACAGAAGCTTAGTCAGTAGGATATGGTTATAATATTTCCGTAGATTCAATTTTTAGGGGATGTATGTCATGGTTGTGCCTTAGGCAAACATCTAGATGATAAGTTTGATAAAGGGAAGACTTGAAGGGCTACACAAGTCTTTGAACTTATTCATAGTGATTTAGTGGGTCCATTACCTACTTCGTCTTTTAGTAAAACCCGCTATGTTCTCACATTTATTGATGACTATTCCAGATATAGTTGGGTTTATTTTTTGAAACCAAAGAGTGACATATTTGATAGATTTTTAGAGTTCAAAGCTCTAGCAGAGAAAAAATTTGGGAAGTATGTCAAGATTCTCTACATAGATAATGGAAGGGAATATGTGAATAAGTTTGAACAATTATGTGTTGTTGAAGGAATTGATGTTTAGCATTAATTTTCATACACACCTAAATAGAATGGTGTAATAGAGAGGAAGAACAGATTCTTAAAAGAGATGGAAAGTTGTATGATTCATACAAAATCATTAGTAACTGAGTACTGGGTGAAAGTGATTAATTGTGCTACATATATATAGAATAGAGTTCCTCACAAAGCTTTAAAGGAGATAACTCCTCTTAAAGCTTGGTGTAATAAGAAGTCAAATATGCATCATTTTAGGGTCTTTGACAGTCCAACATGGGCTCACATACCTTCAGACAAGCATCATGCTTTAGAACAACAAAGTTGAACTTGCATATTTGTGGGATATCTTGATGGTGTTAAGGGATATCAACTCATTGATCTAGATTCATATGAGCTTATTATAGTGATAAGTGTTTACTTTGAATAAAGACCTTCAGAATTGTCTTCTAACATTTCTCATTCTTATTCCTTAGAAGAATCAGATAATAGTGATGATGATATTCCTACTTCATCTACTCATATGGATGATGAGGTAATACCTCCCCAATAGGATTTAATAGGTCATGTTCCTCCTCCTTCTCTAGATCCTCACCCATTGATGTCTTTGTGGGCTAGATATACTTTGGTGAATGTAGACCCTTTTGTTAGGGATCCATTAGATAGAAGGAGAACATGGTCACAACATGATCTTCCATATTCCTACATTGCCACAACTTTTGATCCACAGTCTTTTCAAGAAGCCACATGGATAATTGAGTGGGATTCAATGATAGAAGAAGAATATGACTCATTGATTAGGAACAATGATTGGGATCTTATTCCTCTTCCTAAGGGAAGAAAATTAGTATGATGTGTGTGGATATATCAGACTAAGTTTGCAGCAAATGAAAATATTGATAAGTATAAAGCATGCTTAATGGCCAAAGTTTTTTCTTAAGTAGAAGACATTGACTAAACAAAAACCTTTGCACCTACTGCTAAGATGAATTCTATTCATTTGATACTAGCTATTGGTGTAGCTCATGGTTTGGATGTACATCAGATGGATGTGAAGAGCACATTTCTTCATTGGGATCTTCATGAGGAGATTTATTGGAGCAGCCATAGGGGTTCATTCAAGATTCTTCACTAGTATGCTACTTGAAGAAGTCTATTTATGGTCTAAAAGAATCCCCTAGGTCTTGGTATTCTAAGATGGACACATTTCTTCTCTTCATTGGGTTCTTGATATGTCACTCAAAACTAAATGTCTACATTCTACAGCATGAGGATTCACTATTGTACTTGGTGTTCTATGTTGATGATTCATTATTATAAGGAGCACAACATCCATCATCAACAGTGTTAATATTGCACTTCATGAAAGGTTTTCTATGATAGACATGGGATTATTGCATTATTTTCTTGGGATTCAGATAGCACAATCTTCTTCCAAGATTACACTTTCACAACCCAAGTATGTCATGGACTTGTTAGCTTGAATTCACATGACTGATTGTAGGCCTGCACTTAATCCTTTCTTATCTAGAGTTAGACTTGAGTTTTATTGTTTCACTCCCTTGGTTTATGCCACATTATATCAGTAGATTGTAGGTAGCCTCATCTATTTGACTCATACACAACTTGACATTTCATATGTAGTTAGCATGGTTTTACACTTTATGCAGATACCACATGTGCTTCATTAGAGAGACACTAAGTATATTTTGAGCTAGATTCATGATACTATCAGATACGAGTTTCACTATACAGTAGGTATAAGTTTAGATTTGGTTGGATACATAAATTCTGATTGGGCCAAAAATTATGATGATCATAAGTCCACTTCTAGTTACAACTTTCACTTTGGATCCAATCCCATTTATTATTAGAGAAGGAAACAAAATGCTATTGCTCTTTCATCTATAGAGGCTGAGTATCATGGCATTGTTAATGCCACTATTAAGGCTATTTGGTTTTAAAATGTTCTCACTGAGCTTGGTGTTCCATTTTGAAAGGCATCAGTTATCTACTATGACAATCAAAACACTATCTAGATCTTGAAGAATTTGGTTCATCATTAGAGAACCAAACACATAGAGATCCATATGCACCTTATCAGGGAGCTGATTCAGATAGAGATAATTAATCTTTAATATTATCCTATAGAGGAGCAGATTGTAGATATTTTCACCAAACTTTTCACTAAGAATAAGTGTCTTCACTCGCAATCTTTTTTAAGGGTGTGGGACATTAGTTATTTAGGGCGGTATCCTAGACCTCCATTTTGAGGAGTTTTTTTCTTTCAAAATTTCTCCTTTCTTCATCTATTTGTATAGAGTTCCTAATACAGCTACACATTGTCAAGACTCTTATCTACATAGCCCTACTTAAGCTTCACTAATGGATGAGTGTTGGTGCATTTATTTGCTTAATTGCATTTACTTGTATTTATTATTTTAGTGCACTAATTACTTATTGTAATTAGTTTATTATATTTATTAATAATTTGCACTAGATAGGGTAAGCTTGCTTAGCTAGTAGTTAACTTAGACACTTATCTTGTTACAGTAGAGTTCTACTCCACTATCCAAGGTAAGATAAGATAAGATTGATTAACTAATAGTCAACTTGTGTTGATCATTTACACAAGTTAGACACTTATCTTGTTAGTGTGGAGTTGCACTCCACTATTTATGTAGACAGATATCAGTTGAACTACACATGTTATGTGAGTTTCTTGATCTTTATCATGCATGCCTTGCTCTATTTAAGTAATGAATATTTATGTATTCTATATCATTTTAATATTGAATTATCAAAGTAATTTATCATATTTGGGTTATTTATTTATTTTTGTTATTATTTTAGATATATGATTATTTTTTATTACTATTACTATTTTATCTCTTATTTATGCTTTCTATTAGATTCATTGGACCCTGTGGCTAATTCTAACATTAGTTATTTCTATCCTTGACTCTATTTTTTTTAATTTTTTTACTCTTCTAATTTAGTCATTTGGAATTTTAAGGTTATTATTTTTATATTAAAAAAATTAGATCCATAAAAAATAATATTATGAGTTTTATTTTGTGACACTTTTAAAAATTTTAGTTTACAGATCAGATTATGGTATCAGATCCAAAAAGTGTTTTAACAGTGTGGATTGCTAGTGTATGTTGACAAGGTCTAAATCTAAGCAGGGTGAAGGAGTACTGATAGAGTATGATCTAGAGATTGGTTCAAGATTTACTTCTAAAATAGGAGAAAATTTTGAATCTAAATGAGCTTTTCGACAAGCCTTCTTGGAAATGAAGGACATAGTTGAGGAACTTTATCAAGAAGGATGAAATAAAATGGGGAATGATGAAGAAATTAAAAATGAAATAGGTAGTAAATAATCTAATAAACCTTCCTCTTCAAATGATGGTAAAGATAAGAAATTTGTTGAATCTCTTCCTTCATTGAAGCTATACATTAAGTTTGAGTTACTAATGTTTAATGGTGAGATTAATGTAGAGAAACTAGATAATTTGATAAAGTCAATCTAAGTATATTATAGGGTCCAAAAAATTATGGAGGATGAGGAAAAAATTCACTTGGCTAATCTTCGAATAGGAGGCACAACACTCATCTATTTGGAGAGTAAGTTGAAGTAAAATGATCTTAAAAAAGGTAACTCAATTTCTACCTGGAGTGAATTTTTTGATGAACTCAGAAAGTAATTTTATCCATTAAATAAATTACAAAAATCTATGATGGATTAACAAACTTTCATATAAGCTAAGGGACAAAATGTTCAATAATATCCACAAGAATTTAGGAAAAAAGGTTTACTTTTGGGAATTCTTTTGTATACACAAGATACACTGCTAAAATACATAGGTGGGTTGTATAGTTATTTGAGACACATGATTCTTTTTCTTAATACCACTAATTTAGATGTAGTATGTGTACAAGCCATGCATTTAGAGGCTATAGGAAAACCATCTAAAGAGTAATTTACTAAATTTTAAAGTAAGTAATCTAATGTTAAACATTCAAAAGGGTAAAGTTTAGGAAAGGGTAAACAAAAATATACTTTTAATATTCAAAAAGAAGAAGGAAAGCCAATTTGAAATCATTTTAAAAAGAATGATGATGAATTTAAGTGTTGAAAATTACACCCTGAGTTAAATCCTAAAGGTATTTTAAAAAGAAAGAAAAGAAGATAAATGATATGGTTCAATAAGATCTAGGTTAAAATTTAGGGGATGAAATTAATATCACAACCATGGGTTTAAAAACTTATTCTTCTCTTTCTGTTTCTAACATTAAGTCATCCAATGTTGCTTCTTCTTCAAAACAACAATTTGTGTATGATGATAAGAGAAGAAAATAATTGTTCCACATTAGAGTTGTTTTCAAGCATTAAAAAATTGAAACTCTATTTGATAGTCGATCTCCAGTAAATTTAATTACTAAGGAGGTTGTTAAAAACTTAGGTTTACAAACCAAACCACTTCCTAAGCCTTTTCCACTAGGTTGGGTGTATGATGATGAAAAATTGCAAGTAACAAAAACTTGTAGATTAAGGTTTGCCATCACTACCAAGCTTATTGATGAGGTTGATTTGGATGTAATTCCTTTGGATATTTATGGAATTATTTTGAGAATCCCTTATCTTTATGATAGAAAAGCAATCTTCTATAGGGAGGATAATAAGTAATTCCTTATTAAAGATGGCATTGAATACATAGTAAGGGCACATCATATAAAGACAAGTCTTTCTTTGGTTTTCATAGGGCAAATGAAAAAAATGTAAATTCAAGAAAGAATTTTTTACTAATTTTGATTAAAGCTAAGCAAAAAGAATGCTCCTAGGCTTTGTAAAATTGTGATCCTAAGCATAAAACTGAATTGATTGAGATAGTTTCTAATTTTGATGATGTGTTTCAAGATCCGAAGGGTTTAACCCCTAAAAGGGGAGTTCAACATGAAATATAATTACTACAAGATTCTCCACTCCCTAATATTGGCATGTATAGGATGTCTGTGGTTAAGAATGAGGAAATTAAAAAAATGGGTAATGGAACTATTAGAAAAAAAGAGTTATTCATCCAAGTTCATCTCCTATTGGTTCACCTATCATCTTGGTGCTAAAGAAATATGGCACGTGGAGAATGTGTGTTGATTTTCATGCTTTGAATGAAATCATGGTTAAAAGTTGTTACCCTCTTCCTCGTATTGATGATTTACTAGATTAGTTGAAAATTGTTGTTTATTTCACTAAATTAGACTTAAGAAGTGGTTATCACCAAATTAGAATTAATAAAGGTGATGTGTGGAAAACTATTTTTAAGAAAAAATAGGGATTATTTTAATGGTTTGTTATGCCTTTTGGATTATGAAATGTAATGAATACATTCATGCAACTGAAAAATGATGTTTTCAGGCCATTCTTTAATGATTTTATTATAGTCTATGTATTTCACATATTGATCTTTATTCAATCTTGGGAAGATCATATCATGCATATTAAAAGAGTCATGGATGCATTAAGAAGAGAAAAACTTTATTTGAAAATGTCAATGTGTGAATTGGCAAAAAATCTTTTATTTATTTGGGTTACATTGTAGGACATGGTAAACTAAAAATTGATCCCACAAAAGTCATTGTCATTGTTAATTGGCCTAAACCCAAAAATGTAACTGAGGTTAGGAGTTTTCTTGGTGAAGTACAATATTGGGTAAAATTTATTGCTCATTTATCATATATTGCATCACCTTTGCATTCTTTGACTAATATCCAATACATCTTTCAATAGGGAGGCAAGCATCAAAAGGCCTTAAACACTTTGAAAGAAAGGATAAGTACTGATACTATTTTGACACTTCCTGATTTGTAACAACCTTTTGATATCGAGATAGATGCAAGTGATTATGCTATGGGAGATGTATTAATGCAAAAGCAGAAAACTATTTGCTATCATTTTGAGACTTTCACAAGTGTGGTAAGAAATTATCCAACTTATGATAAAGAATTGTATGCATTGGTAAAAAGTGTGAAAAAATGGAAACATTACTTGATGGAAAAAGAAACACTAATAAGTACATATCATTAGCTCCATCAGTATCTCCCATCACAAACTAAGCTACAATAGTCTAGGCATTTATGTTGGATGGATTTCTTGAAGTAATTTCATATTGTAATTAGTTATAAAAAAAAGTATATAGAATAAGGTTGATGACATGCTTTCTAGGCCTCTTATGGTAGTTTCATTTATTCGTTTACAACATGGTTCTTTATCTCATGAAATACATAAATATCAATATGTTAATGATGTTGATTTTAAGGATGTGTATGAAGACTTGATAAGTGGTAAACAGATGGAAGAATTACAATATCATGTGAATAATAGGCTTTTGTATCATTTGGGAAAACTTTGATTTTCATAAAATGAAAGGGTGTACATGATTAGGGAATCTCACACTTCTCTTATTTTAGGTCATTTTGAAGTTGGTAAAACAGTTGCACATTTGAAAATGTAATGTTATTAGCATTGTATGCACGAACATGTTGCCAAATACATTAAGGGGTGTGGTATTTGTGCCACCAAAAAGCCTAGAAGTAGGAAATTAGGACTTTGCACTACCCTATATGTTCTTACACATCCTTGGGAAAGTATATCCATGGAATTTTTAGGGGGCTTGCCTATGTCACAAAGAAAACATGACTATTTGTATGTGGTAGTGGATAGATTTAGCAAGATGTGTGTGTTGATTCCTTGCACTAAATAAATTATAAGAGAGTGAACTGCACACTTATTCTTTTAGCATATATGGGTTCATTTTGGTCTACCCACTTCTATTATTTATGATCGATATTCTCATTTCATTGGAAAATTTTGGTCAATATTGTGGGATCTACTGGACACTAAGCTTAAAAAGAGCACTGCATTTCATCCACAGACTAGTGATCAAACTGAGGTTATAAACCACACAATCATACATTTTCTTAAGGGATATTGTAAGATACATCCCAAGATATGGGATGAATATTTATGTTACATACAACATGCTTATAACCTTGTACTTCTTTCTTCTACCATGAAATCTCCTTTTGAAACATGTTATGGTTACTTGCCTAAATCTCCTCTAGATGTTTATTTTGGAAAAGACTCAGTTGTTGATAGACATAATGATGTCACTAAAGCCAAAAAGATCATTAAAATAATATAGTTGGTACACTAGACTATCCAAGATTAGTTGGAAAAAAGTCAAGAAAAGAACAAGGCAAGACATGACAAACATCGAGTTCATCACCACTTTGTAGTGGGTGGTTTGGTATGGCTTTACATCAGTGAGGAAACGCTGACAAGTGAAGGAAAAGAGTTTAAATGAATCTAGAATGGTCCTTTCTAGATTACAAAGAAAATTGGTAAAAATGTTTTCTAGTTAGATTTACCATCTTACATGCATATTTATTTAGTTGTGAATGTTGAAAATCTTAAATTGTTTAATCCTCCAATGATTATTGTTCATGCTGAATGTGTATCCATTTTTTATATTGATGATTTTGATATTGAGTATCTAAATAATTTTCAAGAAGATATAGTTCTTGACAAGAAGGTTCAAACCTCATGAAGGGAAGAAGTTGAGTATCTTTGTGGTGGTATAAAAGGGATGCCCCTGAACAAGGCCAAATGGATGGAAGCCAGAAAGGTGAGGGAAAACTACCCTCACCTCATTACCAATTAAAATTAAATTTTGGAGGTCCAAAATCTCCTAGTGTGGAGGATTGATCTAGGATAATCCCCAAAACCATTCCAAAACAAAGTCTTCAAATTCTAAATTGATCATTGGCATAACATAGATCTTGTCAAGAGCTTTTCAGTGCATTTTAAATGTGCTGATTTCAAGTCTGTATGAAAAAATTATTGTGCGCTAAGGTTATATATCAATAGGTAAAAAAATTGTGTCACAAGTTGACAAGTGGCATAATTATAGCATGCCAAATAAGTGGCATAATTATAGCACACCAAGTGGCCCAATCTGAGTATGACACGTGACAACATGATAGTGTAAAAATCTAATTTTGGTTTGTTTTTCATTCTTGATCTTGGATAGCATATGGTGGTGGTCAAAGGAGCCCTGCCTATTTGCTAGCTAGGGACCCTTAACTAGGGTCAACAAAAATTTTGTGAGGAGGGGTGCCTTGCCATATTTTCTTCATGTAGCATTGTATGTGAGATTGTATATAATAACTTATATATTCTATAACTCCATGCATGTAGGATATTTGTTTATACATTATAATACTCACAAAATTTTGCCAACTTGATTTCCAAATTAGCCATGTTGATGAGCTCATAGAACGTGAATGTGGCTGACAGACCAACCACATTGAATGTTCAATGCAAGATATGTTGAGTCAACAATCCAAGCTATCGAGCTCAACATGGACTACTAGATCCAACTCAATCCTACCAAGTCAAATATCAATTCTAATATTATCCCACATATACCCAAGTTTGTATCGTGCCACATTACCAACATAGAACCACTGACCATGTTTATCTTTTGCCAATAAAAAGCACATTGATGATAAAAACCATGTAGGTTGAAGTGTATATAGATAAAAATTCATCCTTACTTGATAAATGTGGGACTAAAAAGATAACTAGTTTATATTTAAACCCTACTCAATTGGGTAAAATGATAAGGTTTTAACCAACTTGGTTGTGGGTTATAAGGTGTATATAAACCAATAAACTTCTATTTGAAGTCAAGTTTTTGTAGACTATGTTATGTGTGAAGAGCATAAGAGATATATAGATAGTTGAGTCTAAATCTAAGTGTTTTGGCTAAAGACTTTTAAAAGGGAAGTGATAAAGACTTGAGTAAGATTTAAAGACATCTAAGAAGAATTTTTAAAAACATCACTTCTACAAATTAATAAAATGGTCCTCACTTAGAGTGGACTCGAAGATGTAGGTTAACAAAACTGAACTCCATTATCAAATTGACTTTGGTTATTTATATCATCGCCTCTATTTTCTATGGTTTTTGGGCTTTTCTAATTCAATCATTTGCAATTTTAAGTTTCTTATTTTTACATTAATAAAATAGATCTATAGAAAATAATATTGTGAGTTTGATTTTGTGACACTTTTTAAAGTTTCAATTTATAAATCAAGAACATTTTATCACCCACTAAAAAGTTCCTTTCTGACCTCTGCAAATCTACATAACTCTTCTTCCTATCATTGGATTCAACCAATCTTTACCTGATTAATCTAACTTACTCTTCCATTTTTTAAAGCATTTCAGGTTCAAAGACTACCATGTCCTCTTACCTGTCCCAATTGATTGGTGTCCTGAACCTTCTTTCGTATAGTGACTCAAATGGTGTCATATTCAAAGCCGATTGGTATGAGTTTTTGTATGTAACTCAACCAATAGAAGATAATCTTCCCACTTGTATTACTAGGTCATGTAATACATATGAAGAAGATTCTCTAACACTTGATTAACTCTCTCAGTCTATCCATCAATCTCTGGGTGATATGTTATGCTGAAATTAAGTTACATACACAAAGCTGAATTCAGAGTTGCCCAAAATCTAGAAGGCATATTTAGATCATGTAATAAAATAATATTCTCTAAAAATCCATGCAAACTATACACTTTATTTATGAACCTCTTCATAAGGGTAGGTCCATCATCTATCAAATTGTTTGACATAAAATGCACCACCTTAGTTTATTAACAACTACCAAGATCATATTGTGTCTATTTTATGACATTAATAAATCTTATACAATGCCCATATTGATCACCTACCACTTTCATTCTATTATATCATGCGTATATAATAATCTAGCTGAATACACATGCTCATCTTTCACTTGTTAACATTCCAGATAATATGACACATGATCAGCTACATATTTTTTGATTCCCTTATATAAATACAGTGGTCTAAGATTGGACATGAGCTTGGTTACTCTTGGATGTCTTGAATATGGGGCATTGTGTAATTCCTTTAGCACTGTGATCTGTAGATTCTCTTTATATAGCACATACATCTTTCTTGAACAATGTAAGAAACCATTGCTCTCTAATATGAATCCTTTACACTAAGGAATCTGATCATTCTTAAAGAAAGATTTTCTAATCTGATCATAGAATTCATCTCCAGGTGAGAACTCAGTCACTTGATCCCTAAAAGTACTCTTCATAGTAGCTATGACTAAAATGTACCTTCTAAGACTTATGACATTGAATACTCTATTTTCCTTACCTTTGATATAGTTGTTTTCAAAATCATAATCAGAAAAGAAATCAAGTGAGAATCTTTAAAAAGCATTCCAATTTGGTTGGATGAAAATGTACATGAGTCCAAAGTTATCTTTCTTTATCTAAAATGGTTTTCCCAATAATTAATGCCACCAAACTTATAAAACATGGACAATTAGTGTAAGTTTTAGGTCATGAGGGGCATAGTTCACCTCATAAGACTTTAAATTCTATGATGCATAAGCCACCATTTCACCATATTGCATAAGGACACCTCCTAATCCATCCCCTGATGCATCTATGACCACTAAACATTGACCATTGGGGTCAATAACTCTTATCATTGGTGCAAAAGTAAGCTTTATTTTTAATTCCTAGAAAGCTACTTCACATTTTTTTGTCTAGATAAAACTGTGGTTATTCTATTACAAAGAAGTAATTAGATTAGCTATCTTGAAAAAATTTAGAATGAACTTCCTGTAATAGCTTGATAATCCCATGAAACTTCTTACCTCATGCACATTCTTTAGTGCTGACCATTCCATAATGGCTCTAACCTTTATCAAATCTATTGAAATACCATATGCATAGATAATATCTCCCAAATATTGGACTCTTTCCTAGAAAATGCAAACTTAGACAACTTTACGTACATCTTGTGCTTTCACAACTATTGCAAAACTAGTTCTAGATGCTAAAGGTGATCCTCTTCATTCTTTGAGTATATAAAAACATCATCTAAAAAAACCAACATAAAGTGATCAAGGTAATCTTTGAATACATTGTTTATGAGATTCATTAATGCTATCAGAGCATTAGTTAATCCAAATGGTAGTTCTATGAACTTGTAGTGTCCATCTCAAATTCTGAATGCTATCTTTAGAATATCCTCATTATGTACCCTCAACTAATGATATCCCATTCTAAGATCAATCTTAGAAAATAATATTGCTCCCCATATTTAATCAAAAAGATCATCTATACACAGCACTCTATAATCAATGCAAAGTTGAAAGGTACAATCATTATTCTTAACAAAGATGATTGGTGCACCGCATGGTGACACACTTGTCCTAATCAACCCTTTTGCCAACAATTCCTAAAGTTGAGCCTTCAATTTAACCAAATTAGTGGTTTTCATTTTGTATGGTGCCTTAGACCATGGTTTTGAACTAGGTTGATGTCAATAGAAAAATCAAACTCACCTCTAGGAAGCAATCCTAGAAACTCTTTTGGAAACACATCATGAAATATTATAAGAAATGGGTAATATTTGAGATATGGTTCCCTAGTTTATTACATTTTATTTATCTTGGTGATAAATTATTGGCACCCTTTTCTTTTGGCTCTCTTAAGTTGCATTTCATAAATTTGTGTAAGCTTCAACTCTCTCTTTTCACCTTGAATTTCTATCTAATTGCCAAAATCATCAACACACTCAACCTTCTTCAAGTAGTAGTAAACCTTAGATTTATATTTTGTAATCCAATTGAATCCTAAGATCACGTCATATGACCCTAGTAGAGCTAAATATAGATCCACTACCATTATGAATTTAGGCAATCTAATCTCGTCTTCTACTAAACACTTATCAACCATGACTTTTGAGTCATTCCATACTTTACTGAGCATATATTTTCCATTACTCTAGCTCTTCGAGTTAACTTACTAAGCATCTTAGGATTTATAAAATATTTAGTGGCTCCTGTATCTATCAAAATGGAAACTAGATGGTTAAATAAAGTACTTGATAGCTCTATGGGTAATGCCTAAAATTTGGTTTGTTGATTATCAGTTGTTGCATGAATCTATTGTTGAAAACTACCCTACTGAGTATTAGAACCTTTGCCCTTTGACTTGTCTTAAGGATAATCATGAGCATAATGGTCATCTTCACAAATGAAACAACCTACAAGTGGTCCTTTCCTATCATTTGGTTGGTTTTCTTTGAAATTACCTTTAGATCCATGACCTTGTTTCTTTTTGCTTGAACCTTTATTGAACTTGGAATTCTATCTTTTAAATTGTTTCATTGAGTCTCCACTCCTCTGTTTATAATTCCTTTTCTTGAAGGTTGACTTATAATTTTCAAACCTTTTCTTGAATGTGTCCTTAGATTGAGAAATAAACTTCAACTTCTATTCCTATTTAACCACCTTATCAAAGGCCTAGTCTATGGTATAAGGTCCATGAATATCCTCCTCTCCACTGATTTGGGCCCTGAAACCCATGATAATCTTCCTGATCCTGAACCTCTCATCACCCTAGTACTGAGGTGAATACTTCAAAAGTTTGGTAAACTACTTCCAGTACTCATTCATTAAGAAGTCACCATACTTTAGCTTATGGAAATCTATGATATTCTAATCAAAATAAAGCCATGGGAGCCATCGTGACCTGAATATTATGACAAATTGATTCCAAGTAATGGTGGTCGATTTAAGATTCATTCTCAACCTCTTTTTGTCCCACCATGTAGTTGCCTCACCAACCAACTATTTTACTCCCCAACTACCTTAGTGACCTCAAAGTAATTTTGAATCTTGAAATACATCTCCATCTTAGTCAACCATGCTTTAGCTTTGTCACCCAAAATAGTTCTATCAAACTAAGGTGGGTTCACCTTATTCATGTCTCTAGCCAACTCCATAGCTACTTGAGCTCTATAATCCTATGGATTTTCCATCTTAGAAGGATGTTATTCAAGTATGTCCTATTGTTATTCCTTTTCATGATCATGAACCACCTACTCCATAGTTATAATCTAATCCCTATTCTCATTCATGGCTACGAGAAACTAATCCATCTTTGTTGATTGCTTAGTAGAAAATTAGCTAGGATAAAATGGAGGGTTGTTATCATTAGCATTTGATAAACTCTCTCCATAGCTCTAGATTTCACCATCTTTCTTTCTGTCAATAAAAAGATATGAAAACCTTAGTTGACTCATTAGTTCCTAGAGTTTGAGTCATAGCTCTGATACCACATGTAACATCTCCATTTGATCTACCTAGAAATACTTTTTTTAAAAATAAAATCCATATACTATAAAGAGATTACACCACAAGAATCTAATCAAAGATCATACAAAATAATCTAAGTGTGATAACAATAAATAAATCATATTACATCATATATCACTAATCTTATAATATCATTAGAACACATCATAAAATAAATATAGAAATTAATTATAATAGATGAGCCAACACTGATACATGTCTTTAGCCACTATTAACAATATACAATAAATAAATAATTACAACTCTTCATGATAATATTTTAATAATAAGTACAATATAATACAATGCACATATACAAGATACACAGCTCCTCAAAGCATAGTTTTCTGAACTATAGTATATATGGTAATTTCAATTATTGTCTTCAAGTCAATACTACTATGGGGAGGGTAAGCATCATCTGAGCACTTTTACACACCAACCACAGACCAATAATCCAATAGGCCCCTAGATCCCCATGAATACTCTTTTTTTTTTAAATACCACTTTGATGGGATGTTATAGCCCATAAACTGCAAGCTGATCCAACCGTCAAACCATATCAGCTTTTGACATTCCTAGATCTACCATAAGACAAGATGATATAACCCACCAACTGCAAGCCACTCAAACCATCCAACAATACTAATTTATCGAATACACCATAGTTACCATAGATCCATCTATAGGTTCTATGGACACCAATACCACTATTAATGGCCACATCCAGCCTCACATGCCTTAGTGGGAATTGAACCTTGGTGGTCTTGGATACATCCAAGTGACCTAACCAACTCACCCCTACCTCATTGGCTAAAATGTTAGGCACAAACATTTTTGTAACTAGAATGCCCAAACTAGTGGTGAATAGTATCCCTAGCCATGGACTATGGACTTGTCTCATTTCATTAAACATAGGTTTCAAGCCACATGATGACCCCCTTTGTATTGAACACTGAACTAGTAGCGCCTTTCATTGTGCATACTTTTTATGAATAACCCATCGTAGCTTATTGTGGGAATGATGCTAAAGAGTCGTCATCTAAGGGAATGGACCCTATGATCCAAAAATCAAAAGCTTTGGTTGAAAGATAATTCAAAAAAATAAGAACAACACAATTCAAATAATGGTATCTCTGAAAAGAGATGTTTTATTTATCAAAATTGTAGACCCAAACATATGCTTATCTTTAAGAAGAGATGTCCGATTTCCTTTTCGGGTTACATCTTCATTTATACATGTTTTTGAAGGTATGGGGAGGATGTGGAAGATCACCAATCTCGAGGGAGATGAATTGGTTTGACTTCCATGATTTACAACAATATAGAATTCAAGGAATTACTATTTTTAGAAACTTACTATTTTTAGACTACACGACTAAAATTAAAATTAAAGACACTTCCATTGGGTTTTATGGGGTCAAACTTCATTGATAAAATCTCTATGCCATTTCATGGTGTTCCACTCATTATTAGCTTTCCAATGGTTCAAACGGTGAGTCAATTGGAGCTACGGTGCAAAAGTTATGGCTCCCAGAAGTTCCGCCATCAAATGGGGTGGACCCATCACCCGAATTATCATGTGAATTATTGTTCTATTCATTCCTCCCTCCTTGAAAAGTAATGGTCCCCATTGCATCAAGATTTGTCATCATGTGTGGTAATTTTACTTCAATTTAATTCCCATTTCATACTCGATTATTCACCATTTCTGTCTGACCATCAGTCTGTGGATGGAAGGTTATGAACTTCTTCAGCTCGATATCTATTTTCTTCTATTATTGTGTTGTTTGTGTAGTCAAGGCTGTAGCATCAACCCTTTTAGATTCTTGTGGCTAGACCACCATGAGAACAAATTTCTTGGCACTAATCAGAGAGATAGATGTAGAAGGTGGTACTTTTGGTACCCTATAGCACTGTGTTCCAAGAGTGAGAGGGATCCTTCTAGTTCTTGATTCATATATACCATGTCGATCATACATGAATGGCTGACCAAAGAGTACATCACAAACATCTAGATTAACCACATCACATAAGACCTCATCTTGGAAAGGTTGTATTGCATATAAGAGAAGACATTGGTGGGTAACATGAAGGTTTCTCCCTGGACTCAACCATCCAATACTGTATGGTTTTGGGTGAGGCTTCATAGATAGATTTAGGCTTTTCACAACATCAGTAGAGATTAAATTATTTTGACTTCCACTGTCAAGAATGAAATGTAAAGGCTTACCTTTAACCCATAACCTAGAGTGAAACAACCTTTCCTTATCATCTAGCATCTTGTCATGTGTCTGTGATGAAGCAACAATGGCTTCAGGATCAGCATCTATAATTTCTTCTTCAACCTCTTCGACTACAGGGTCTATATGAGGTAGAGTAGAGGATTGTGACTCAGAAAGTAGTGATTTGATAGCTTGACATTCTTCTTTGGAGTGAGTTCTAGATTTGTGATATTCACACCACTTCCCAGTCTTTCCTTCCTTTTGCTTCCAATTTTGGCCTTCTTTGTCACTTTTCCATTTTGAAGACTAATTCTTTATATTCATTCTTCCATGCTTCTGCTCAATCTTCACTGTGAACTTATATGCCTCACCGATGGTTTCCAAATTGAAGAGTTCCATTTCTCCCCTTATGTACCATTGTAGTCTGCCATTATATTTGAGAACCTTGTGTCTCTCACTTTCTTGGATGCCTAATCTCATAGATAGAGAATGAAAAATGTCAGTATATACTTGAATAGATTATTCCTTGCCTTGGCAAAGTTGTTTCCATTGTATGTAGAGATCATCATATGCTTCGATGGGATAGTATTCTTCTTTCACTGCTTCCACAAAATTATCCCAGGTAGGTTCCACCTCAAGGCCAATGTCATCTATACTGAACCTCTTTTTGTACACTTCCTACCAGTTTTTCACTGGCAATGTTGATTTCAAAAGAGCAAAAGTAATCTTTTCTCCATCGGTGAACTTATTTACAGAGAAGTAGGAAGACAATTGATCCAACCAATTTTCTACTGCATCAGCATTGATTTTGCCTTCAAATGTAGGAATATCAAAATTTACCTGGACCTTGAAGGGTGTTGGGGCATTGAAAGGACATTCCTTGGTTGAGGAGCCAAGAAGTGGAGCTACGGAGCCAAGATTTCCCATCGAAAGTGTTTAAAGAATTTGGGCAAACTATTGTGGCATCTGCACTTGTTGTCATTAGAGGGATTCATTTACCATTTCCTTGAAAGGATCAGGTGTCTCAGTGTCATTTGCCATTTGAAGTCATTTGGAGCGAACAAGTGGAAAATTTGGAAGTTCTATTTTTTCCCACCCAAGCTTCTTGTAGCTTGACCTCGTCCTTGGGATCATACACTCTCAAGACAAACTACTCTGATACCACTGATCCAAAACTCAAAAGTTTTGGTTGAAAGATAATTCAAAAAAATAAGAATAACACAATTAAAATAATGCTATCTCTGAAAAGAGATGTTTTATTTATCAAAATTGCAGACCCAAACATATGCTTATCTTTGAGAAGAGATGTCTGATTTTATTTTCATGTTACATCTTTATTTATACATGTTTTTGAAGGTATGGGGAGGATGTGGAAGGTCACCAATCTCGAGGGAGATGAATTGGTTTGACCTCTACGATTTACAATAATATAGAATTCGAGAAATTACTATTTTTAAAAACTTACTATTTTTAGACTGCATGACTAAAATTGAAATTTAGGACACGTCCATTGGGTTTTAGGGGCTCAAACTTCATTAAGCAGAGCTCATGCCATCTCACGATGTTCCCCTCATTATTAGCTTTCCAACGGTTCAAACGGTGAGTCAATTGGAGCTATGGTGCAAAAGTTATGGCTCCCAGAAGTTCTACCATCAAATGGGGTGGACCAATCACCAAAATTGTCATCTGAATTATTGTTCGGATCACCCTAAGACCTACCACTTCTAATGCTAAGCTCATTCACTACTAGGCTATCATCATTGAGTATTTTTAGTATTTTCATTATCATTTATTAAAAGTATTAATAATTTTTGAAAAAAAATATATTAATTTACATATTTTAAATTAAATAGCTTAAAAAATGATGTTTTATATGATTTTAATATTTTTATTTTCATTTATTAAAAATTATTAATAATTTTCTCTAAAAATGATAGGATATTACATATTAAATATATAAATACACTGTAAATGAGCATGGAAACTAGGTGTTGAGATAAATCAACTTTGGTTGGAAAGAAAAGTTGTGACACACCTGTCTCAAATGCAGGTCGGTAGGGAAATTGATGAGAACTTTACTGTGGTTTAGTTATAATAGTGAGTCCTTTAGATCCATCTAGTGGAACCTCTTTATTGGCATTTTCTATATACAATTAGAGGGTGTTCCTCTGTAAGAAGGATGAAGTAAGGTATTCATTCTTCTTCAATGTATCTGACATGGGCATGAATTATTAAAAAATAATTACAGTCTAAAATTTATTTGAGAGATATTGCCAAAACTTAATGGGTTGTTAAGAAAAGCCTTGATTATATCTCACCTAATCCTTATAACTTTTGAATTCAGGGCAATCACATAAACTTCTTCCAAACATCTAGCAATTCATTGAGCAGATATTGGCAATGTGAATTTATTTGATCTTAGAAACATCTAGTTCAATTTTAAGTATAATTCAATTTTGTTTGGTCAATTGAAATGCTTTTGAAATATTAGAGAAAGAAGAATAAGAATGTTTTCATTTTTAAATGAATCAAAAGAGGCCTTGCCGAATTCAAGAGTAATGTCATGCTTTTTTTTGTATTTTGTAGGTCATTATTTAATTATTGGTACTAAAAGAACTCAAAAGATTTATGAGAATGGGTATTAGAGAGTTAATGGATATAGAGTTAGAAGTAGGAGGAGATTGCACAATGTTATTCCACCTCCCAAAATCAATCAAGGTTACCCTATAAATCAGAATAACTGTCCATAGATATTGTTACTTGAGCATATAGGTAATTTCTAGTGGTGATTATTTAGTCCTTATAGCAGTGACTAAGAAAGGTTTAAACATAATTAGATAGAATATGAATAGGTTTGTTTTGTTAAACCATACAATGGATAGAGAAATAATGACATTAGATTCTTATTGCTTTATACTAAAAACAATACTAATATTACTAATGATTTCTTACATTATTCTAGTCTTATGTCATTGGTGAATCTAACTATGCCTACATGCTTGATATTAAAGCCAATTTGATTTATAAGGAGTTAAGGGGCAAAATAGAATAGATAATAAATAAGCTAGTTATGGGCATGTTAATACCAGAGTATATAAAAGTAGTCATTAAAATCTTGTTAACTGATCAATGGTTGTACTGAGCAAATGATTCCCCAAACTAGAAGGCCTAGATGTATATATATTTCTCCATGATATGTAATGATATGCAAACAATTCAAAAGTAACCAAATTAAAAATACATGTTGTTAGTTCTATTATTGAATCTTCACTCCTGGGTGCTTGCTCATTAATTTTAAACCTCATATGAACCAAATTGTTGACTTAAGCCTTAGAAAAGGTATCACATAAGTAGGTTAATGGTGAAATGCCATGCCTTAAACAACTGTTATAGTGGACACTTGCCACAAAGAAGGAATCAAACATAGAATTGAATTGCACCATGTAGTTAGTGGTTGTAAATCAGTGGGCATACGTGACAATTAAAATATACCATGCTATTAGTAGCGTAAATTATATAAGAATACATGGCAATAAAACCACATTGCATTACAAAGTTTATAGTCAAATTTTTTTTGAACATCTGGTATGTAAACTACACCACTACAAATTTATTTACCTAGCAAAACCACCCTACACGTCACCAAAATAGCCAAAACCTTCACTGTTGAAAATGATTGGGCATCTACAAAACCATGAGATGAACATTCCCTCTTTTTTTCTCAATATAATGCCTCTAATGTAATAATATGGCATATATTTCTAAACATTGCATGAAAAATGTCAATCAATAATATTATTTTATTATTATTTTTTATTTTTATTTTAGATGCTAATTAAAGGGAAAAGTAGATTTTGAATTAATTTATTACAAAATTAATTGATCTAAAAACATACAAATAATATTCCAATACTTATGTACCATATTTATCATGTTTTAATTCATTGTTGCACACAATTATTGAATGTAAGTTGAAAAACTATTAGTTCAACTCTGTTTTAAAATCAATATTTTAAGAACATCTTATATTTCCATATATTAGTGAACACTAGATCTCATTAGCATATTTAGATAAGGGAAATAAAAAGGAATAATGTTTTAAAGAAACTATTTTTATATGTATTATTTTTTTATTATTGGAATGCTTCATATTATATTAAATAATCAAAATATAATTATAGAATGTTACAAAGTAACATAGTCGCACAAATCAGGGTTCAAACTACATACTGGAAGAAGTAACCGACTCAAAATATAAAAAAACAGCCAATCAAAATACAACGAGAATAACTACAAATAACCAACCAAATAATTAAACACATATCGCCATCCAAAAAAATAGAGTAAAAAAATCATCTTTAAAAGAACAAAATCACAATACCCACCTAATACAAAAGGTGAGTAGGATGAAAGTATGTCCATTCATTTATACTGTATGTGTTTTCTCTATCTTGAATTTATTGGTAATACAAATTGAGATTTTTCCATTCACATAACAAAACGGCAACAACCACACAAAATAATAATTATTATAATTATAATAAATTTTGATATTATCTTGTGCTGATCAATAGGCCGATTGGCACTTATTTTGACAATCTACGAAGTTGGAAAACTCTGATATTTCGAGAATTTATAAAGTTGGAAAACTCTGTTATGAACTCTGCAGATCAAAAGGTTGATTAGCATTTATTTTTACAATCTACGAATTTGGGAATCTGTTATGAACTCACATACTATCTTGTGTAGATCAATAGGCCCGATTAACACTTATTTCGACAATCTACAAGGTTGGGAATCTCTGTCCCTGCTACCATCGTTGTGTGGGACGTTGCTCGATCCGGATCTACGAGCCTTGCCAGACCAAAATCACCCAGCTTTGCATTGAAATTGGAATCCAATATTACATTGCTGGCCTTGACGTCTCTGCGGACAACCCTCTGTTCCGAATCTTCGTGAAGATAAACAAGAGCAGATGCTATGCCACATGCAATGTTGAACTTTCGCTCCCAGCCAAGATGACCACTCTCCTCTCCAAATATATATTTGTCCACGATTCCATTGGGCAGGAACTCGTACACTGGAAGCAATTCGCCTTTCTCACTAAGTTACGGTGCCTCAGCCTGTTGATTATGCTAATTTCTGAGACGTATTCCTTTCTACCTTGTCTGGAGGCTCGGGATGCTCGTTTTACGACCACAACTTCATTTGTACGGGACAAGATGCCTTTGTAGACGCCTCCAAAACCGCCATCTCCCAGCGTTAAATCATTGCTGAAGTTTCTAATATTACATTAATTATAATCTTAAAGTTTATTAAGAGATATTGATCTTAAGTTTTATTTTAGATTTTTAATATATTAGATCAATTAATACATCAATTAATTTTAAAGTTTATTAAGAGATATTAATTTTAAAATTTTATTGTAGATTTTTTATATATTATATTAATTAATAATTTTATTATTTTTTCTATCATTTTTTTAATTGACTAATGTAAAATGATATCAATTTATTTATATTTTTGTAAAGAGACTCTAAACTTTATTATATAATTAATATGTTATAATTTTTAAATGACTTTTCTAAGAAAAAGGGATAAACTTATAAATTATACTCAAATAAATATTAAATGTAAAGCTAAAATTAAATAAAATAAATGTTACATTTTAAAATCAAATATAATTATGAGAAACTCATTCATTACACTCCACCCACTTGTCATTTTAGAATGCATATCAATATAATAATGTTTAAACACTATATGTTATTTTCAATAATTTAACACTTAGAATTATTTTATTATTATAATGACAAAATGAATGTTAATAATATTAATCATTAAATCCTTCTTATATTAAATTCTTCTTAGTACGACTATCCACCACCTTGAGGTGATGTTTTAGAGAGGCAACGAGCCTCTATAATTATATGTTGAAAGGATCAATCATGAGGGAGTTAGAGACTAATTTAAATTCCTAGAGCGTGGCCTCCACTAAACACTTATGGATTCAGGGGACATATTTACCATGAAGGCGAAGGAAGGAGGTGGTGCAAAGAATGGCCTCATTCCACCATGTCATCCACCTGGGAACATATGGGGGTTGTAGGGTTACGGTCTAGATCTACAGGATGAGTTAGATAGTGTCAACATGATTCAACATACAGGTATTAAGAACAAACTAATTACGTGGCACATTGTATTCCCCGAAGGTCATTTCAACTTTACAGGGGATGGGTGAGTGGTCTGACAAAATAATACCTGACTAGATGTTGACAAGCTAGCCATCAATGCTAGAAAAGAAAAGAAGATTTTTATCTAACATCATAAAGAGGTCAAGTCATTTGAGCATGTGGTGATCCTCATATTGGTAGTTGGACCATGTAAACCAACACATGGGATTTAGTGTCCATTACAAGAGGAGAGGGTCTGTCAACCCCCATTTATTTTATAAATAGTACTAAGCCTCACATTCACCAACACATCAATGCATAGGGAGGGCCCCAAATTTATATTTAGGGTGTTTAATCATATTTAAGTCACAACACACAAGCCACATGGTAGGAGGTAACCAGTCTACCAAAAATAGCCAAAGCAAAGAGTAGTCAGGGTCATAATTGGGAGCATAGATGTTTAGAATACCAAATGGATGGCCATCAATGTTAAGAATAGTCCAGACTACCCAATGTGATGGGCCCTCCCCCATGGAAATGATGCTAGAGGAGACCTTAGAAGTAACTAAAATGCAATCATTCCCATGTCCTGTCTCATGCAAGGTGGTGATCTAGGTGGCGTCTGGCCAAATGCTGTGCAAGGATGTCTAGAGGAGAAAGTCAGATATCTTAACTTTTTGTAGATAGAGAATGTTTGGAAAACCAATTTGCTAACAAGCAACTTTCACAAAGTATTAACAAGTAGAATCTGTAACATCCCTAACATTCCATGATAAAGTATTCATAGGGAGGAATCATGTAACAACCCCATTAGGTTTGACTTAGAAAAATAATGTTTTTCTTTAATTTAATCAATATATTATTTCATTAGAATTCACCATGAGAATATAATTAATGATTTGGATATAACACTCTAATTATATTAACTATAAATAATCATGTGACATCTAATTGTCACTGATCACTACAACATATGAAACACATCATAACCAAATATGAAAATTAATTACAAATACCTATCCACAATTGGTAAAATGATATAGCTACTGCTACCAAAGAAAAAATAAATAAATAATTACATCTCATTAGATTAATATCTCAATAATAATAAATATATTATAATGTAGAAGATAAAAGATACAAAGCTCTATGGAGCATGAGTTTCAAACTCCAGTATCTTTGACAATATCAAGCGTCATCTCCAAGTAATTACTGCTACGGGGAGGGAGAAAATCATCTGAGCACTTTTTCACACTAACCATGGACCATCAATCCCCCACACAATTCCCCATCAGGGCCCAAATGGCCCTCCATTCATAAATGAGTAAATAGTGATAATACAAGAATCCAAAGAGATAATCTAGTACTTGTATGTTGTATGGTTTATAAAAAATCATCTAGTGTACCATAAATAAACTCGTTCTAACAAGGTATTACACAAACATGCAAATCATACACACAAAATGATAATATCTCACTAACATTACTTTGGTCAAAGTTTTCAAATAGTTATTGATCTCTAAGATAAGTCAATTTGGGGCTATTAGACAGTGGAGATGAGTTTCAAGTTTTTTCACTCTGCTAGGGTTTTTTTTCATGCATGCCATTCAGTCAGCCCTTGGTTTCTCACTTGTTCAGCCTTGGTTCATACCACAGCCTTAAGTGCCTTTGAGACTTAGAATTAATTTCCATTTAGGGTTTCTCACCTTCAATCGAGGATAGTCTTTATAATGTCCTCCCCCCATTCCATCTCAACTATTTAAGCTACAAAAAAGAATGGAGGAACACCAAACAATGGCCACCTACAAGCACTCAAGGAACTTTACCCTAAAAGTATATCATGAGGTAATGTTTCAAAACCTGATGTTATACTGCCTATTCTCAAATTTAATTCTACATGTCAATGGTTAGATCAGTTTTGTTTAATTGGTTATTTTGTTGGGATAATCCCCTCTGAAAGTATGTTATGCCCCTGGGTTCAAACTCACTAGACATCTCATGAAATCAAGATGGAGAGCATCCATAACATGACTAAGGTTTTTTTACTCTTTTCCTTCTCATACCCATCCCATGTTAGAGAAATACTCCATAAGCCTGCCACTTGGTATGTCAAAAACTTGTTCATGGTCCCCTCCCCCTGGACATGAAACTATGTAGTCTTAGAGCACACTACTCATAAAGTCTCAGTTTGAGTTAAATTCATAGGCATCCCACTCTCATGTTGACACTTTATTCACCAAATAGCATTCTCCATAGGCCATGTGATTTGTCATGAACAAAATTGGTTCTACTCTATTAGACCACAAAAAGGGGTCTATGTAGAATTAGACCTATCTTAGGACCTCAAGGAGTGTGTGTAAATCCAAGTCAAGGATGTGAAGTAATCTTAGTGAGTCCTCTATATCAACTTTCCCAATACTTGTTTTTACTTCCAAGCCACAAATCACAAGATACAAAATTGTCTCCTTCAGTTGGCTCACAATAATTTGGCCAATCGCTCATCCTCACCACCTAAGTCCTCTCTTAAGGCTAACAAAAAACTAGTTGAATATGGATAGACAATGATAGGGAATAATAATTCACATCCCAAAGCATCTAACATAATTTCTTCCCCCAAAGGAGGTAAGTCATCCTTGAGCATTGGCATACAAGAGTGGGCTTTGTTGAAAAAGAGTCTTTACCGATTAAAGCCCCAAAATTGGTTGAAAATCCTAGCGCGTTTAACACCCCTTTGGCTACAAACATTTTGTCTCAAGGTCTCAAGGCCTCTATGCCCAACTCTCTCAAATTTTCACACTTCCAGGTCACCACTCTTCCACTTCCTTCTTTGTGGGATCCACCCAAATTCTCTTGTAGACCTCCTAAGAGGAATGACGAGGTGCAGGAAGGAGAGTTTTTAGATGAACCTAACTTAAGGAAACAATATAAATTCTTGAGTGTTAATAGTGGGAATTTTTTGTAGAATCAATATGATGCCTTGGAAGGGTTGGACTTAGAGGACATGTCCCTTGACTCCTGTCATCTATGAATTACTTTTAATGGAAAGTTCAAGGTCTCATAGACCCAAAACATAAGTTTATCGTGCATGATTTTATAAGGAAGTTTCCCAAGATGGACATTCTCTACTTGTAGGAAGTCAAGGTGGTATATTTTATAATAATGGTTGTCAATAATTCTATCTGGTATGATAGTATCATTTTGCATAGTGTTCATGCCATGGGATGTGATGGGGTGATCACATTCATTTATCTAAAGTGACAGCCACACTTAGTGCAATTTGGTATGGACCCCACCAACTAGTTAGTATGAGTTTTTTTACATTAAAAGCCATTCTTTTGGATTTAGTAATATTTATGCCTCGAAGGAAATGTTGGAGCATACCCATTTATGGTGATAGATTGTGGATAATTTTTTGAATGCTTAATGGGTATTATGTAGAGACTTTAATATGGTGACAACTCCTGAGGACAAAATAAGCCACATTTGTACTAAATGGGGTCTTTATGACCCTAATACTTCATGTCAGCTTATAAATGGAGTTTGGTACACCTGGAGTAACTTTAGGGAAGGCCCCGACCCAATTCTAAAGAATCTTGACAAGGCAATGATGTCTACCCAATCATATTTCTCTTTTGATAATGGCTTCTTCCCTTCAATGTAGGCATTGCTGAATTTTGGGCTTTCCAACCACACTCCCATTTAGTTTTGTGTGATTGATAAAGCCCAAGGTCCATAAAACACAATTTTTATCAACACCTCTCTACTCAAACATGGGACCATGGTATCACACATTAGGAGACTCTAGAATTTAGACCCATATGTTTCCCAACAGTTTGGTGGGATTCTCTAGTGGGATGACACAATCCAAAAGACCGCCTACTTCTTACAAATATATGGCTGCTAGCTTGCCAACATTCAAAGACACTCCTACTCTAGTACTTCCTCAGAGCTAGCCCATGTGGCCCTAACTCTAAAAAATATCCACTTAATGAGATCTATCATCTTGCAGGAGAGATTTGCTTCCTTATGCTAGCATATCCAAATTAAAAACAACTATAATGCCCACAGAGCCCAAATCAAAGCCAAGATTCATTCACTAAATATTGGGGATAAAGCTTCTAAAGAATTATTTCAAATGCTATGAGCTAAAAAATCAAAAAAAATATTCAAGTTATTACTGAGGCTGGTAACAGACTCTCAAAAATGCCATAAATAGTGCAAGCATTTGTTCACCACTAATAGTAAGTGTTCCAAGCTCAAGCCTTCTTGACTAAATAGGAAACTACCCTTCAACAATATCTTTCAATTATGCCTTGTAAACTCACTCCCACTCAACAAGTGATTTGTGACAGGACACTCATTATAGATGATTTACATGAAGCAGTGACACATATGGCTAACGACAAAGCCCATGACATCAATGAATTTCCTTATGAATTTTACAAATCCCTTTAGTATCTTATGGGTAATGATTTGCTCAAAATCTAGTAAGAAGCATTTTGCACACACTCACTAGATAAAAATATAAATAAATGAAATATCAAATTCATACCTAAGCAGGGAGACCTGGAGTTGATCTACAACTGACAGCCCATCACCCTCTTTAATATCTCCTATAAAATCATAGCCAAGGCACTAATGATCTAGCTGTGCAATATGCTACCTCTCATTGTTCATCTAGAACAAATAGGCTTCATCATAAGTCACTACATCCTGGACAAAATCATTGCTATTTGAGAAGACATGGACTAGGCCAGATGATCCAAGCAACAAGCCTTGTTCATCAAAATTAACTTTGAAAAAGCTTATATCACATTGAATGGCCTTTTATCATAGCCATGCTTCATGCTCTGGGCTTCAGACTCATTTTCATTCAAAATGTTCAAATGCTTTTCATAGATGTCTGAGTTATTCTCTCCATTAATGGAGTCACGTATAAGAAATTTGGCCTATACCATTCCATTCACCAAGGGTACCCCATAGCATCAACCCTTTGTGTGCTTGCAACTGAGGCTTTTGGATACCTTCTTATCAAAGCCCAATCTTGTGGCCTTGTTATGGGAATTTATGCCCCACCTAATGCAGGTAATCCTCATGAGGACATGTAATTTTTTAATGATCATTTTGCTGATGATTCCTTCCTTACCCTCATTTAATATGAAGCCAACATGGACAATGTCCGTTAGTGTCATGACACCTTTTGCTTGGCCTCTAGTTCCAACATCTAATGGTAAAAAACTCATTTCTACAACTAGTCATACATCCCTTCATCTCTGTGGGTAGCTAAATTTGGTTAGAATTGGATCCAATGTGATGAAAATTTTAAATTTATTGGCATCCCCTTTGATTTTCATCCTTCACCACCTTTATTGTGGAATTATGTTATTAATAGAGTTACTAAGAGCTAGATTACTAGATGACCAAGTCTTTTTCATTAGCATGGAAATTTCAAATCTGCTCAAAGATCCTTGCGTCCACCCATGTTACTATTCATCATGTTAGGTTTATTCAAACAAATCTTACTAGAATTTGTAGAAATTGTTCAAATTTGCCTTTGGGTCAATTCTCCCCAAGGTAAAGGTTTCCATAGGGTGACCTAAGAATATTATTGCCTCCCACTTGAAGCTGGAGGGATGGGACTTATCGACATCACTAGGAAAGGATCCGCCTTATGTTCCAAATGGGTTGTGAGGGTGATTGAGAGCCTAGAAGCTTGGAAGATGTTATTCATATATTGTATCTCCTCATGCTTGCCTAAGGGCAAAAAATCTTAAAAAGGACTTACCTTCCCCAATTTTATCTTCATCCAATCTTTTGTTTATATCATTGGGTCCTTCATGGCCAAAATAATCTGGAAAGCTTGGGAAAAGATCATGCCATGGCTCCTCTAGACTGGTACTTATTTTTTCAATGGCCTCTCTACTAATTCCCACTCTCTTTGGTGGTCCCCTATATTTTATCAAAATGGGTTTTCTTTGGAAAAGGTTCCCTAGATTAATGCCCTCAAGATGTACCATAGAGGGATCCACTCTATCTAGGATATCCTCTGTAGATGCTCTCGCACTTGGCTACCCTAGGAAGATGTGAAATCTAAATTTTGTCTCACCAATGTAGACCAAAAATCTTACCAAGAAATCCTTAATGCTATCCCTATCTCTATGCTCCATAAAATCTCAGTCAAATTTACTAGACCGTGGTGGATGGAATATAAATGGTATGTTTAAACCCACTTTTGTAATTACACTCTTCGGCTTGGCTATAATTGGCTCATCCCACATTTGCCCATGGCTGACAAGCTTAACAACTACTAGGGGTTACACTTATCTATGAAAACATGGAGTTTTCACTTTAACATTGTCTAGGGGGCTGTGTGGAGCCCAAGCTTTCCCATTTTGTTTAGTTTATATTGTACCAAGGCTTACCTATTGACATAAAACTCATTCAACTTGGAGTCTAATTTCCTACTTGTCCCTTCTATGGACATCTTGAGACATTGCCTCATCTCTTCTGGTACTATCCCAAAGCTCAAAGGGTCTAGTCCTATATCTGTAATCTCTTTAAGCCCTTCCAGCCTGACTTCTTCTTTTGACAACTCATCCTCTTGGGAGACAAGCCCATAATACCTGTCAAAGTAGCACAAGTCTGGCATAATTTCAAATTAGAGATTCTTTTCTAGGTTTAGAAATAAATAATTTTGTGTTCAATCATATTTCTTTTAATTATAATATTTTTTATTTTCACAAATCTTCTATTATGTCCAATGTTCTTTTACATATACAAGTCCAAGATAATAAAGTGGCCATGGAGCTTGGTTATATTCAAGACCTCCTATCTCATTGGGGAGATGCTCCTTGTGTTATATGTCAAGTTCTCCCTTCTTCACCCAAGGATCCCAGAATAGATGATAGAGTGCCTAGGCCACCTCATGGTAGACATCATAATAGTCATTCCAAGCACTACTCTCATATTGGCACCCTATACCAACATGTTTCACCTCCTAGGCAACAGTGAGGGTGGAAGCTACTACTTTCTTCCCCTATTGGGCAGGATGGTTAGAGCACTCCTCCTCTATGCCTATATGCTTAAGGGACACCACTTAGAGGTCATGTTGACATGTTGTACAAGTTTCCCAAGCTCTCACTAGTTATCTCACCCACTCAAACTTAAGTACATGATGAAATGGACATGACTTATGCTACTAGTTGGGAGCCTATTCTAAATGGCAATGACTTGTCAAGTTTGGGTTGGGATCTGGATGATATGGATCCTCTACTTTTAGGCCTTGCTTTTGCTTCCTGATAATTTTTTTATAATTTTTATTTTGTGACTTGTCTCTAGGCACTGTCTACATTTGATACTTTGCTTCTAGGCTTTGTGTAGTGTTGTGGCATGCTTTCATACCACCTTATTTTTTGTGAATTATTTATATATTTATATTAAGGTAATATATAGATATATTTCATCAAAAAAAATACTAGTCAATTTCATACACACCACTTGATCGATTACCTTCGTCTGGTATTGCGATACTAGTAAGTTAGTAAAGTTTATCTCACTACTTACTCAGTACCAACAATACAAGATTTGGTTAACACATATATATATAACCAACAAATTCATACGGATTAATTTCTATTAACAATCATAAAACATGCTTAGTACAATTATAATTAAATGCATACATTTAGTTTGTCAAATGTATGAATGAATCTCTATAATATCATTTATTACATAATTAATTAGTAAAAAAATATAGATTATACTGACTAAGTATAAATATATATTAGTTTGCATATTATAATTTGTATATGTAGATATAATATATTACTTTTTACTAGCTATCACAAAATATGCTATTCATAGAAATAGCCAACACACATATATTTAGTCCATCAAATGTATGATTGAATTTATACATAATAATTATAGTTTGAACCACCTGGGTATGACATACATTTAGACTATAATTTTCAAATAAAATACACTCTATGACATCTCATAATATCATTGTTCATTTTACATGAGCACACTTACTCAATTACGAATAATTAATCTTATAATTTCGAGAATCATATATCTCATAATCTTAAATAATAAGAAAGCAAGTATAGTTTAAACCAATCATGTATATCCTATATTTAAATTTCATAAGTTATTCTTCATATGTAAATTAAAATATAGTGTATTCCATGATTAGCATTGCACACACTACCCAATTTCAACAACCAGTAATAATTCTCATGAATACATAATCTTTCATTTTACAATTGTTATATTTTGAGGAGGATGAAGTCCTATAGTTATAGTTTTTTTATCCATCAAAATCCTATAACTTATTATTTATAACTAATATAGGCACACCCTAATAAATATCGCTAAATTATATTTATAAATCTAGTTATATTAAAAAAATTATCTAGATGTAATAGCCTAGTAACATCCCTACGGTACATCTAGATCCATAGTTTATTAATATCCATCATTTGAATACTATGATAACTACTCCAAATAATATAATAACTAAACTAACTATATAATTTAGATCCATTATCTAATTACATCCTTAACATGTACTGTATGTAAGTACTCAAACAAGTATATAAAGATGTCACCAGTGATTTTTCACTTCTACTCAGTGTGTAACTATGAACTTCAATAGTTAAATAGTTTAATCTAATATGCCTTTCAAGTTAAATTAGGCATTCTATTTTATTTACACATATTTTCTTCCTTATGTTCAAGCTCATTACTAGTGGCAAGCTGATTACTAATGACAAATAAATAGATCATATAAACATAGAGGGTTGTATTCATCATCCACATCTTAAGAAATTGTGTGGTTATTTTGTCAATCATACTTTACGATTATTACGGACACCCCCTGTTGGTTGTACAAACTCAGAACTAAGGAGATCTCAGTGCAAACTAGCTTATACGCTTTTAAAAACAAATAATTACTTTGAATTAATGATTGTATATCCTATTATGGATCACTATTGCCAATTATAACATCCCAAGTTACTTTGAAGTCATACCCTTTTAAATTATATCCTTTCAGGATATACATCAGTAATTTTGGTATATCTGTTAATATCCACATGATATTTTGTATCCTTAAGTACTTTCAGGATATAAAAATTTACCAGATAGTAGCCTATTGCCTTATGATAGCATTTATTGAAGATTATCACTATTGACATTTTTCCGCCATTTGTATCACTTTGAATTATTGCATAGATATCCTATTGTATTTCTCATCTACGTATTACTTCGTTATGATTTTTTTCATATAATTATAAACTTATATAATTATCATAGCACTATCATGTGGCCATGTTTTGGCATTAATAATGATTAGAATATATTATAGAAAATGCTGTTGTTTTTTCCAGCGCCATATATTATGCAAATCTATGCATGAATCTATTAATATATATTCAATGTAAATCATTGTTTAAAATGCGGTGATAGTATCTGCAAATATAGATTTTATAAACTAGATTACATACCTAGACCACTGCTATAAGATGTGATAATTAATAAAAATACAAATATTGTACTTCATGGCATTAAAGTCTATATAACAATCTTATCAAGTCATCATTCTTTATGTTATATCACTACAATTTCTCATTTATGTGTATATATGTGTATATATATATATATATATATATATATATATATATATATATATATATATATATATATATATATATATATATATATATATAAAACTATTAGATCACCCAGTATATGCAAATCACCCAACATATACAAATCACTTAGTTCAACTGGTATACTCATGTTTTCTTACTTTTACAAATTTTACCAACACCAGACTTTGAAATCAGAGGATAATTCATTATTAGTCCTTAGTCATTATATTTATATCTAATATATGAGATGCTTTGATATTAGTGCTTGAACATCAGAGTTCCATATTGTATAAACTTTTGGGTTATACTGATGGCCGAAAATATGATTTTTTGAGTTATATACTGAGTTAATGATGTATGTTTGTATGTATGTAGTCTGTTCATATTTTATAAGCCACATTGATCCTATTTACCCAGATCTTTGCATTAAAATTTTAGTTCACTGCCCCCACATATAATTAAATCGTTGATTAAATTTGCAAAAATATCATTTAACAAGTCTCTTACTATATATTTCAGTTCACTGCGTCATAGTGTACATATTTTTGTCGCTGTTTACTTCTTATGCACAATGTTTATTAATTTTAATGTGTTATTTTCTGGTTTACTCGCTTTATCCTTCTTTAGATCATTGTTGAATACTTTTATATTATTTATTGTATATTCTTCACTGTTTTATATATATATATATATATATATATATATATGAGGAATTCTAAAAGAAAGAACACAGGGATAAAGCATTTCAGATCATGAAATTTTAATCCATATTATAGATCTATCCTTGAAGGATATAACAGTGATAATACAAATCACTATCATACATAACATAAATATACAAAATTTAACTACATTGCCTACCTAGCAAAAAAGCTCCACTTGAAAAACTTTCTTCCTTCTATGCTTCACAAACCTCTCTCCTTTTCTCTTTTTTGTGTTGCATCCCCATCTCCATTCTTTTATCTTAATTTTTGAAGGAGTATGGCACTTTCTTTTAAGATTTGTTTTTTGTTTTTTTGGGTGATTTTTCTATTTTTTCTATTTTAATGTTTTTATTTCCTTTTTCTAATAATCTACTTTCCATATTCTCTTTTTGGTATAAATATATTTTTCTAAGTATAAAATATAATTACTTTATTTATTTTATGAGGTTTTTCATTTTCTAATTATTTAATAATAAATAATTACTTAGTACAATTAATTCATCATAATGACTTAGTAATAATGCTATTAATGTAAGTCATTAACATTCTAAATTAGTAATGAATTAAGCAATAAATCACACAACAACTAATCATTTTCTAAATGCAACATCGTTAACACACTAATGTTAACAATTTAAATCATGCATCTAATATATTTTATTTAATGTGGTGTGTGTAGGGTTTTAGTCGTTCTTTTCTCATCCTCCAACATCTCCATCTATGTCACCATCTCAGATGATACTTTCCTTCCATCACACTCTGAGAGATGAATCTCTCATGTATCCATCTCATAACAAGTAGGTAGTTAGTCCATAACATCATGACATGTATATCATCAAATATTGTTGAATAACATGTTAACATGATCACAAAGTAAAAATTATATACTACAGTTAACTCATAGAAATGTAATTATATAATTTAAGAAACATACCATTGTCTCATAATAGCATTTGACTTATAACTTAGTAATAATCAAACTAAATTATTAAGTATAGAAAATCTATGGATAATCAAATAAATTTTCTTAGCGAGGAATCAATATGTAACATTCTTCCTCCCTAAAGCTAGTCATCATCTTGGATGAAACTTATTCAAACATAAGTTCTAAATTAAAACCATTGCTTAGAAAGAAAATAATATAGTATAAGTATCAAATCAGTTAATTAAATGTAGAATTTTATTATAAAACTCATCATAGTTTTTTCAAACAGTATTATCCTTGTAGTATTAGTCTCACAAGACCTTGCACTATGACATCTCTATATTATGCAAATAAATTTTGTGAGTATCAATTATTTTAGTTGGTTCTATCATGATCACCTCAGGGTCTTGAACTGGGAAAACATTTCAATCCAACATACATGGAGGATTATCTATACGCTTTGAAGATAAGCAACATGAAAAAAAATTATGAAATAAATCTAGAGATGGTGGTTTTGCATGCCTATATGCTAGAAATTGATCACTCCTGACACCTATAAGGTTACCACATATCTCTATTATAATTTTTGTTGTCTTCTCAAATTTAATATTAAAAAAAAGTACATAAAATCATCATAAAAATTAAAAACAAATGACCAGAGAAAGTTTCACAAAATTTCCTAGTCCCTATGTACATCTCTCTAACCTAACAAGAACAATGTGTATAAGTCAATACCGTTACTACTGTATGTAACCTATGATAATTATGACATGTCAATAATTCTGCTACTCCATGTAGCTCAAGTATGATGATGAATAAGAATTAAAAATAACACATGTTTAATGTATACAAAATTAAGAAATTATCATTCATCAGTTTATGTGAGTATAACCATGTGACTAAATTTAACAAGTCTTGATTGCCAAATATTAGATTCAACCTCAATAAATATGAATTCAATTTTAGACTAACTAGGGTCCACTCGCATCTCTTATTACTCACGTCCCTGATTCACCACTCATCCCTTAAGTTTCCACAACTTAATGATCTTCAAAATGTGCACAAGTTACAATGAATCATAAATCTATACTAACAGATCATAAAAATTAATGATATATGGTAAATAATTCATGATGTACCAATATACATTACAAGAAAAATTATACAATCATTCCATAATTATATTAAGTTACCATTAACCCAACATAATTAATATCAAATTTCACAGCTTAACCCATATCTATTTACTCATCATTAAGGAAAAATAATGTTAAAATTATCATATCATACAAAGGCTAAGGATCACACCATCCTTACTACCTTATAAAATGAACAAGTGAGACTATACCTTTCTTGTTGCTTGGTTAGTTACACAAGTTATAAGCTTATCTCAATCCCTTAGACTAACAAGATGTTTTGTACATCCTACTCCATACTCGGTCTAAATGAAAGTTACATAAATGATTCAACATGACATGTTTTATTCAATATGAGAATAATATCAATCTAATCAAGGGTGAATCATAACATAATGATTATAATCAACTTATAAATTTTAATTGAGAAGCAACATAAATTTAAGGTTTGCCACTCTATGTGGTCATAATTCAGAAGTTAAGTTAAAGTAGCAATGGAGTGTGTGACTCTAAAAAACCACAAGTGGAAATTAGTGGACTAACACTTCAACAAAAAACTCTTAAATACCTTCACATGGTATAGATAATAAACCGCAACCTCAATTGCCACAATCACTACACACTTACCAAAACTGTAAGAGTAGTATCACAACTTGTTTCCACAATCGAAAGGAAGAAAAATATTATTCACATAGAAGAATTAATCAATTACATTCTTATAAATTCTCTATCAACAAGAAGTATAAGACACTATCCAACAAACTCTAGAAAATATGGTCAAAACAACATTTTAGAAACAATTTTCCATTTAAGGAACACTAAATTAATATAAAAAAATATGAATCCACTAATTGGGATTATAATGATGTCAAAGGAGAGTGAGAGGGTAAAAAATCACCTCTAAGCTAACTATGTGAGATGACACCTTTTCCCATTCCATATAAGCCTATGGGGTGCCAACTCATGAGCCAACCCTAACACATTGAAGTCCTCAACAAAGATAACTACACTTCACTACAAGGAAAATTCCTATCACACTAGGTTGTATCAATGCATAAGTGATATTTTAGGTTTCTCTCCCTAGGGTTAATGTACATAAGACACAAAAATCTTTCTAAATTCACATATTCTTAAGTGAGAAGCATCTCATACTTTTTGAACACTCACACTATAAAACAAGTGGTGGTGGTGATTTGATTACTAAGTAGGAAGGTAATCATTCTAGAGGTGTTCAATCTAAGTGATCAAAACATTGTAGGAATCTCTTATTTGTGAATCATGAACTAATTTATTCACTTACCAACCCAAAAATAATATACAACCATCACCATCAAGACACCCAGTAATCCAACCCTTTAACAATTATTAGAGGGTATAAGTGCTCCTATGGTAATGCAGTCAATATACTACACAACATTTTATCCACATAGGTAAATATAATTCCAAAAATCATGGATATATATTACCTATAATAGTCATCAAGACATACACGAGGATCTACTAATATCACAACTCCAGTCATGGTGTAGCATGATTCTACATTGAGACACTACAAGTCCAAAATATACTTCACTTAACTAGTATAATACTACATATCACAAGGTCCTCCATACATGGGTAAAACCTATGCTCTTACATCTTGAGGTTTTTCTATTCAATAGGATGTTTTTAAAGTACATCCTAGTTTATTTCTTCTTCATGGCCATAAACTTTCTATTCTAGGATTGAAATTTGATCACTAGTTTCAATCATGGTTGCGAGAATCTGATCTAAGTTTACTATATGTTAAAATAAAATATAGGGTTACTATCATTAACATTTTAAAGACCCTCTTTAGATACTCTAGTTTTCACCATTCTATTTTCTGTTAAATAGAAGGATGTAAAAATGCTAGTGGATTTATTAGGTCCTAGATTTTGAACTATAACTCTGATACCACATGTAACAACCCCACTGGGTTTCACTTAGAAAAATGAGATAATGTTTTATTTAATTTAATCAATACATTATTTTATTATAATTCACCACAAGAAACTAATTAATGATCCATATATAACACTCTAAATATTTTAACTATAAATAAGCATGTGACATCTAACAGTCATTGATCACTACAATATGTGAAACACATCATAGGCAAAAATGAAAAGTAATTACAAATACCCAACCATAGTTGGTACAATGATATAGCCAATACTAGCAATGTACAAATAAATAAATAATTAAATATCATCATATTAATGTCTCAATAATAATAATTATAATATAATGTACAAGATACAAGATACAAAGCTCTATAGAATAGGAGTTCCCAAACTTCAGTATCTCTGGCAATCTCAAGTGTCATCTCGCCAAATAAGTAGTGTTGTGGGGAGAGAGAACATCATCTGAGTAATTTTTCATAGCAACCATGGACCATCAATCCCCCACACAATTTTCCATTATGGAATGGCCCTCCCTTTATGGATGAGTAGATAGTGATGGTGAAAGAAGCTACAGAGAGAATCTAGTACCCATGTGCCATATGATTTCTTAAAAAATATGTGATGTACCATAAAGAAACTAGTTCTAACAAGGTATTGCATAAATATGTAAACCATACACATGAAATGTTAATATTTCATTAACATTATTTTGACCAATTTTTTTAAATAGTTATTGATCTCTATGATTAATCAATTTCATACACATCACTTGATCAAATAATCTTCATTTGACATTGTGATACTAGTAAGTTAGTGAAGTCTGTCTCACTACTTACTCAGTACTAACAATGAAATATATATATAATTTCCTCCTAGTAATCATAAAATATTCTTAGTACAAGAATAATCAAATGCATATATTTAATCCATCAAACATATAAACGAATCTCCATAATATCATTCATTACATAATTAATTAACAAATAAGTGCATATTAACTGATTAAGGTATAATATATATATAATCTTCATTTGACATTGTGATACTAGTAAGTTAGTGAAGTCTGTCTCACTACTTACTCAGTACTAACAATGAAATATATATATAATTTCCTCCTAGTAATCATAAAATATTCTTAGTACAAGAATAATCAAATGCATATATTTAATCCATCAAACATATAAACGAATCTCCATAATATCATTCATTACATAATTAATTAACAAATAAGTGCATATTAACTGATTAAGGTATAATATATATATAATCTTCATTTGACATTGTGATACTAGTAAGTTAGTGAAGTCTGTCTCACTACTTACTCAGTACTAACAATGAAATATATATATATATATATATATATATATATATATCTATATATATATATATATATATATATATATATATATATATATATATATATATATATATATATATATATTAGGTTGCATATTCAAATTTATGTAGTAAAACACAATATAATACTTTCTACTTGTTGTCACAAAGCATACTATTTATAGAAATAACTAACACGCATATATTTAGTCCATCAAATGTATAAATGATTTTAGACATAATAATTATAGTTTGTACCACCTGGGTATGATGTATATTTAGACTATAATTTTTAAATAAAATACAATCTATGGCATCCCATAATATCATAATTTATTGTACATGAGCACACTTAATCAATCACAAATAAACAATCTTATAATTTTAAGAATCAAATATCCCATAATCCTAAATAATAAGAAAACAAGTATAATTTGTACCAACCAAGGTGCAAGAGGAGGCCTTTAAAACATTGAAGCTTATGTTGGCTAGCATGCTAATTTTATAATTTTTAGATTGAACTACTACTTTCCACATCTATGTCGATGCTTTAAGCTCTATAATTTATACCATTTTGGTGCAACAAAGCGACGGAAAGATAGACTACCCTATCTCCTATACAAGAAGGAAATTGACATAGGTAGAGTATAATTACACCACCACCAAGTGAGAGGCAATGGAAATGGTCTATGCCTTACAAAAATTTAGGCAATACCTATTGGAAACCCCATTTATATTTTCACTAATCACGAGGCACTCAAGTGTCTTGTGAATAAACCTATTTTACATGGTTATATATGCAGATGGATTTTTCTATTCTAAGAATTATAGTTCTCTGTTATTGTTAAACTTTGAAAGCTAAACTTGGGGCCATACCATTTATCTCACACCAATTCTGGAAATGTGATGGCACCAATTGAGAATAAAATGTTGAACACATAACTATATAGAGTCTTATTCATCCCTAAAGACTTGGTAGAGATTGCCAACTTTCTAACATCTAGGTTTGTACCCCAAACCATGTCAAATAAGGAAATAAGTAACTCATGATTTATGTCATCACCTTCCAGCTCATTGAGGGGGATTTGTATAAACTAAGTAGAGATGAAGTCCTACATTGGTGTGTTTTGGAACATGAAAATAAATCCATCTTATAGGAAACACATGAGTTAATCGTAGGAGGCCATCGTGCTAGAGATGCAATAATGTGTAAGGTATTGTAGTTAGGCTTGTGGTGTCCAAGCCAATTCTAAAATATAAAAGAGTAAACCAAAGCATGTGACATATGACAACACACTAGAAAAACCAACCACCAGGATGAGATGCCTCTCATCCCCATTATTGCCCAGGCACCATTTGATAAATGGGTCATTGAATTCATTAGTCTAATAACTCTCGTATCATAATGCAAGCTATATTTCATTTCGTGGGTTGAGGCCACATTGATAAAAGACTGCACAACCATGACATCTACATGCTTCATATGGGATAACATCATAATATGGTATGGGTGCACATTTAGTCTAACTAGCAATAGGAGCACTCATTTCATCAATGAGATGGTGTACATCGTTTTGACTGAGTACATAGTGGTGCATTATAAGACCACAACATATCATCCACAAGAAAATAACATAGCTAAAGCATTCAATAAGATCCTGAGAATATGCCTAACAAATAAATCTAATATTGGTCACAACGATTGGGATGATTGCATTTCAATGGTACTATGGAGGTCCTACAACATACAAGTACCTAAACAAAGTTATACCATCTCAACTGATATTTGGCACTGAAGTAGTTTTGTTCAAATAATTCATGGTGCCCTCCTTATGCATTGCTCATATTGATCACTTATATGACTAAGAATATTTAAGCACAAGGTTGGAAGACTTTGAACACCTGGATGAAAAGTGCACCCAAGCAAGATGGAGTCAAAAAATTAAAAAGGTGTACCAGAAGTGCTGGCATAACAAGTATATCAAGCATAAAGAGCTGACTGAAGGAACATTGGTGTTTCTCTATGATTATAAATACTTTTATCACCCAAGAAAATTATAAATAAGGTGGATGGGCCCATACATCATCCACCACTTATTAGAGACAAATGTATATAATTTGCTCACATTGTCCATCAAAATGCTTCTTGGGCATTTCAATGGTAACTGATTGAAGCCATATAGGTAGTAGGATGGCACTTATGCCATGAGAATTCTAGCTCCTTGGTCACTAGTTGGTTTGAAATTGTGTTAACCAGAATATAGTTTAGTGTAAGCCAAACTATTGTTTTTCTTTTTGTTTTATTCCTTGTATAGTGTAAAGAGGTAATAAGCGGTGCATAGTAGTAGTCAGGACATATCTACTAGTACTTCATGCTTAATTACAATTAGGTGAGTTGAGTACTTGCACCCTCTAAGTGCATGAGGCTAGACATCTAAGTGGTGGGTACGTGAAGCTCACCAGATGCAAGTAGAAGATGCACAAGATGCATGTACACAAGATGAACAATGTAGGGCAACTAAAGGCCCAAGAATGAACTACTATAGCATTAACTTTATGCCAAAGTTAAAAGAAGGCACATCAAATGATCATTTTCTAGAGACCTAAGAGGATAGGTAAGACATTTAACATGATTGGGCATAGGAAAGAAAGTGAACATGCTCAACATGGTTTAGCGCAAGGAAGAAAGTGAAGATGTACAATTTGATCATGCACAAGATAGTAAAGAATAGAAGACAAAATGCTAGATCCTAGTGTAAGGGATTTTTATGGGGTAAGACAAGCCAAGGCAAGATGAAATGTAAGAAATTGACCAAGATAAAGTAGCACACTTGAAATAGAAGGGCAACTATTAAGAAAGTAGAATTGAAGAGGATAAATCATGTGCATGTGAGGCACTACACCCAAGTTACCATAAGGAAGGCAAATATTACAAAAAATGAATAAGCATAAAAAGAAATCATCTAACATCGCTAGTTTTTAGCCATAAATGAGTGGGAAGTGACCATTTGAACCACACATCACTTTACCAAAAAATCCATTAGCAACATTGAATGAAGTGACAGTAGTGGCACAAAGATACACAATTAATGCATTGATGATAAGAGATTCTCAAGGATTTCATAGATTTTCACATTTTCTAAAAAATTAAGGTACTTACGCCATAAAGCTAATATTAATGATGGTAGTTGAGAGAGAAGGGTATAAAATAGAAAATGATAGACTTGCTTAAGTTACAAAGTTTAAGTTAATTCAAAACATAGAGTTAACCTAACCTAGGATAAAAGCAAAGAGCCAAAGTAAAAAAAACCCTATCATAATGAGAATTTGACCACTTCATGCACCAAGAGTGAATGATAATGTATAAAAAAGGATCTCATTCATATTGATATTTATTTAAAGAATTGTGGAAAGAGATTTGTGTAAAAACAAGATAGTGGGAGTAAAAACAATTCAACGCTTTGAAAAATTGCACATCCCATGCTTCAACATAAGTTGATTCAGGATTGTGAAGAAACACAAGGTGGTGAGCTCCACATGAGCACAATAGGAACTTAAGTAGGTTAATATTTTAGAAGATATGATGGTTTCCAAAACCAAGCCATAGCTAATCAAAGTAGTTAACATCATAGAAATTGGCATCGAAGTCCTAATAAAGATGTCATATCAGTTCATGTAATTTCCTCTAGAGGTTGTAGTGGGGGAAGATTGGTACTCATTTGTGCATAACTATTAGCTAAAAGAGAATAACCATCAGATGTCAAGTCACTTACAGGACTTAATGCAAGATTGGATGGTAGACCATGGCACAAGATGGTATAAGGTGATGCCTTGTCCGATGTCTCAATTCGAGACAAGTTGATAGTGTTTGGTGTAACTCAACTCTATGATTTTCCCCACTTTACGAAGATAGAGGAACTTGTATAGTTCCTACTCTCTTACATCCATGAGGAATACATGTAATTTATAGGTAGACACATGAAGACTTTGGTGTAATTGATCAAAAGAATTATCAAGCTCCCAGATGTTGATAAAGACATCCTTAAGATGATGGATGATGATGAATAGGTAGAGCATGTAACTCAACTATTTAAGTATTTAAAGGGGGTTTCATATTCCTTATCAATAAGTGTGAGGAACCCAACATGAAGATGGTGACGTCCCTTATAAGTTACAAACTATGCCTAGGTACTCCATGGACCGATGTGTCAAAGGCATAGATATGCATCATATACCACATAGCATAAGGCGTGCAATTCAACATCATAAAGTTCATCGTCAAAGAGTTAGTGAAAAATGTGCTAGAGTGTCATAGTGCAAAGGGGACCTTTAAGTGGGGTCCATCCTTATTTTAATTATCATATAGGAAAGTGGGATCCCATATGGGAATGAAGATAATATCTAGATTTTCCTAGAACACAACGATTCCCTAGCATAAAAATATCAAGACTTTACTTGGCCCACCTCCTTCAATGCCAAATATAAAATTCACATGATATGATGATGTGATAAATACATATAGGCCTTTGGGATAGAATGATGAATTCCTCAGGCACTCCCCCAAAGTATATTTAGAATGAAAAATTTTGTTGTCATGTAACATTATTATGTTGTATGCTTGGCACTAGTGGATGGCAACAAGTCAGGATGGTTAAAGATCCCCTAGGCCTTCTCAATAGAGTACTTCAGAGAGACACTATGGTAGATCCTCATTGTGTAGTAACTAGACATTCCAGTTAAAGAATTGAATATGGAGAGGCACAAGTTAAGGTGCCAGTTGGTTCACACTGATGGAAAGGCCACCAAAGACAAAGAAGATGAGTTGGATCGCACTGACATTGATCCCCTCCTAAAGGAAACCATATTTGGATTCAATCATAGGCTTTGATATGAGATAAATCCAAGGGAGAAGGTGGCCTAAGGAGAAAGCATAGCCTAGAGCACTAATCATCCTAGCTAGATCAGTGATAATGGGACCCTGATGCCACCAAAAATAAAAAGTTTCCCTAGAAGAAGAGGGGGATACTTTGGAAGAAATAAAGGAGATCCTAAGGCTCAAGATCAACTTATAAAGATAAGCATATCCTTCAGTCTCATCTAAGAAGCACATGAAATTCATGTTAAAGACTTATCCCAATACAAAAAAGAAGGGGAAGGTTCCTCTTGTGGTGCCTAGGATAAACCTATCTGACATAGAGGAGGAAGAATATTCAAAGGAAGAAACAATGGGGAGGGGCATATAAATCATGCCCAAGAAGGTGACTCCTCATCAAGTGAATAGACATTCTCCCATTCCCTTAGATTGAGTTAAAAAAGAAGATACGAAGATGGAAGAAACTCAGCTTCAGTGAAGCTAAAATATAGATGACGCAAGAGCTGAAGAATAGAGAGAAGAAATGATGAAGGTAGGAATTTTTAATGAAGATATCAAGATGGTTGAGGATGAGTAACAAAGGAAAGAAGTAGAGAAGCATAATGCATAGAAGGAAGGAAGGGGAAATAGGAGAAGGGCCCAACAAGGTGGAAGTACATGAAGAAGCAACTCATTCAAGCACACCAAATGAAGAAGAGTTTAAGCAAAAATGGGGGGGACATGGGCATAGTTCAAGATCACATCAATGTGGCACTGAAGTTACTCCATAACTGATAGGCCATGAGGGCCAAGGGCATGTCCCAAGCTAAAATCAATCATATAGAGGCCAAAGAGATAGAGGTGAGAGAAAAGAAATGTGCAACATAAAATGCATAGAGGAAGGTTAAAAAGGAAAAATATAGGGGAGAGGAAGTAGAGAGAAAGACCAAGGAGGATAAGGTCAGGAGGAAGGAAAAAGAGGAAAAACTAGCACAAGTAGAAAGGGCCAAGATGGTGAAGAAAGGGGAGAAGAAGAAGGTTGTTGCTAGCACAAAACCTAGAGAGGAAAAAGTACCAAAAAAGGCACCTAGTGTCTCCACCAAAATGATAGAAGAAGTTGCATATCAGGTGCACCCTAGCCTCAAATGGGAACCTAGAGATAAAGAAGTAAATGTTAGCACCTTAGAAAAAGAAATAGAGAAGGGAGCAGAGACCCTATTGGGGTAAGAGGAGAGAAATGTTGGCACTGAGGAAGTTTGTGCCAAATAACCATGACAAGAGGAGGAATTGGACAAGGGAAAAATTCCAAGGAAAAAACTCTATGAGAGGGAGAACACAATGGTGAGTCTAGTACGAAAGAAGAAGGAGAAGAAGAAGGCATTAGCAGAAGCACCAACGCTAGTAAAGAAGAAAAATAATTGGTTGAGGAAGAAGAGTATGAACCAAGCTATAGAGAAAAGACACAGTAGGGGTTCAAATAGGATGAGAAATTTTAAATGATGGAATATATGCCCCTGAAGGATACTGCAACCCTAACGTGCCATCAAGTTTTTTTGGTGTTAGATTGCTACATAGATGAGCCTTAGTTTGAGGTTCCAAAAAAGTCACTTTGATACACCAAGTAGCCAAAAGAGGGGCATGATTACCAGCTTATAAATCCTTGAGATATGAATCCCATAAGGTCATCTAATGCCCTCCTCAAAATGGCCTCCAAAATGGAATGTAACAACATTGTCAATGATATTTGTGCAAATAGTTGGAAGAAGATAATGCAAGAGGTAGAAGAAGAACTAAAAGCAACAAGGCTCAAACTCAAATAGTTGTTTGAGCATATAAAAGAGGTGGATCCATTCCTTTTGGATGGTGTCGATACCTTTGGAATGAAAGAGGTTGACAAGGTTTGTGTGCTTGTGGAGTAGATGTTTCCTTGAATGAAGCCAATACTAGAGGAGCTACAAGACCCCTATGAGGCCATGAAAAGAGAATTGAACAAAAAGCTAGATGTGATATAAAACTTCTTCACCAAACTAGAATATGGCATGGAAGAAGTAGATTAAATATTATGAAACTTGACCACCCAAGCAAAAGTCATCGATATGCACCTTAAAAAGGAAAAGGAGCAGAAGGACACCTTATCCCAACACTCCTTCACAGTGAGTAGAACTGAGCGCATATAAGTAATGGTAAAGGTCAACACCCTAAGCACCCAACTAAAGACCTAAGAGAAAGACATGTAGGAACTCTTTCATGCCTTTTAAATGAAGGAAAGTGAGCAAGGGGATATCTTAGATGGTTAGGTAAGGAGAGCAAGGGAAAGGCTTGAGGCCTTCAGAAAAGAACTAGAAAGCACAGATGTGCTTTCCCTCTAGGCTGCATCCACTAAAGTATAAGGTATCATTGAGAGATAAATCTCACTATCCAAGGCTTCAAAACATTTAAGGCAGAACTAGAGTAAGGTGCACTCAAGTTTTGCATACTAAAAGAACTAAAATACTAGTATGAGGTAGACAAGTAATTTTATATGGGGTAATGTTGGCCCCCTTTCTATCCAACTAGTTGATCCATGCTAGCTGAACATATCTTGGTGTGAGGTAATTATGTGGAATGATTACTTCATTTTATACCTTTTGTCACTAGCTAGTGGAATCCCCAAGGATCTCACACTAGATGGTAGGGAGTTGCTTGGTGTTAGTTTTCAAAGGACATCCCTATATATACTTGCACATGGTGATTGGAGAGTGTAGGTGTTAGAGTAGTGGAGCTAGTGGGATAATGACCCTCAGTGATGGCTCAATATCTAGTGTGTTCTCATCCAACCTAGGTAGTGTAGTAGAGCAAGTGGATAGTGACCCTCAACAACAACACCACACTTAACACATGCCCATCTGACCTAGGAAAAAGATACCCCTTTTCCTATAAAAGAAGGCTTAAACCTAAAGAAAAGGAGAGGTCATTAATGATAGTGAAGATCTACTAAAATTGAAAGCCACCATTAGTATTTTGTAATATGTATGAACTAGGTTAGGCATTCTAAATGTATAGCCCAAGCTCACCTATGAGCCACTGGGCATGAGTAGTTTCAAGGATGAGCACATGCTCTATTTTCATGTCCTAAACTTTATATGTTGAAACTGTGAATCAATGAAGAATGTTATTAAAGCAATGGAGTGTTGATTCTTTCCATATAGTTAGCGTTGTTGTATGTTTGTGACTTTAGTTTTATATGAATGATGATATAGTTCCATGTTTTGAACATGTTGTGGTATAGAGGTTTATCCCAAGTCACTAATGGCATCATTGTGCCGTATAGTGACTTCACCATACCTATAAAATAGACTAAGTGTTGAAAATGGCATACATCAAGGCCCTAATACATGTGCCTATAGCACAAAATTGAAGAATATGCACTTGAGCATAAGCCATCCCCATGACTTGACTAAATGCCTAAATGACCCCTAACTCATTAGGACTTGTGCCCTTGAATAGGCTCATGCCTATTGAGCTTTTATAAAATAGCCTAGCATTGACATGCAACCTAATCTTGTCTTGCCAATGACTAAATCCCATTGAACCCAAAGTTGTGCCATGTTTCAACTATCCCAATGCGGGCCTGGTCCCTTCGCTATTGCACTTCAGGTGAGCACCCAAGGCTTATACCTTATGTGAAATTGATGCCAACATAATAGTGTGTTAAATATTGTGTGACACAGACCTTATTATGCTCATACCTAGTTATACTATGTATATAACTAACATGGCTTGATTGTTAAGTGCATAACTAAGCACAAATGCTAAACAAGAGAAAATAACTACAACATTAACATATGGGCACAGGTGGTGGAGATCCCTATGGTGGATGATCTAAGGGGGACACAACTATTAGCATAGGGAGCACTACCCAAAGAATTAAGAAAATCTTGTAGACGTTTGATTTCCATGGCCACCTTTTTGGACTGGGCTTGAATATACATAAATACTATATATATCACATACACCTTGTCATTTTTGGTAAAATGACAAGATGTTTTTTCATTACTAAACAAAACAGATTTTATAGCTTTCTATAATTGAAAAAAATAATATCTCTAAAAATATTTCATAGAAAAACTATATATGCTAGCCAATTTATAGACTCCCAAAATAGGCCAAACGCTATGAGAAAGGTTAGGGATAGAAGGGATGTAAGAGACCATGTATCCATTGTCAAGTAGATAGAGTTTTGGGACCTACCCATAATATATGATTGAAGGACTCTTGTTTGGAAAAGGCCAAACACTTAGGTTGAGTAAGTCCAAGATGAGAAAGATGCTCCCCAAGAGGAAGGCCTGGATAAATTAGACACCAAATAAAA